>OX104112.1:30226384-30826384 GCA_944474755.1 Limnoperna fortunei | reverse complement strand
GGTATCTTCATACAGTTAGTCTGGTATCCGTAACGGCATCTTCAGACAGTTAGACAAATAACCGTAACGGTATCTTCAGGCAGTAATTAAAACAGGTAGCCTTAACGGTATCTTCATACAATAAGACTGTAGGTAGCTGTATCGGAATCTTCAGACAGTTAGACAGTTAGCCGTAACAGAATATTTAGACAGTAAGACATTTATCCATAACAGTATCTTCAGAGAGTGAGACAGGTGCCCAAAACAGTTAGACAAGTAGCCGTAACAGTATCCTCAGACAGTTAGACAGGTAACAGTAACGGTATAGTTCGACAGTTAGGCAGGTACCCGTAACATAGTCTGTAGACAGCTAGACAGGAAGCCGTAACGGTATCTTTAGAAAGTAAGACAGGTAGTAGCCGTAACGGTATCTTTAGAGAGTTTAACACGTAGACATAACGGTATCTTCAGACAGTAAGACAGGTAGACGTAACCGTGTCTTCAGACAGTTAGACAAGTAGCCGTAACGGTATATTTAGAGAGTTAAACAGGTAGACATAACGGTATCTTCAGACAGTAAGACAGGTAGACGTAACGGTGTCTTCAGACAGTTAGACAAGTAGCCGTAACGGTATCTTTAGAGAGTTAAACAGGTAGACATAACGGTATCTTCAGACAGTAAGGCAGGTAGACGTAACGGTGTCTTCAGACGTCAGACAGGTAGCCGTAACGGTATCTTCAGAGTTCAAACAATTATCCGTAACGGTATTTTTAGACAGTAAGAAAGGAATCCGTTACAGTATCTTCAGACAGTAAGACAGGTTACCCTAACGGTATATTTCGACAGTTAGGCAGGTACCCGTAACATAGTCTGTAGACAGCTAGACAGGAAGCCGTAACGGTATCTTTAGAAAGTAAGACAGGTAGTAGCCGTAACGGTATCTTTAGAGAGTTAAACAGTTAGACGTAACGGTATCCTCAGACAGTTAGACAAGTAGCCGTAGGAGTATCCTCAGACAGTTAGACAGGTAATCGTAACGGTATATTTGGACAGTTAGACAGGTAACCGTAACGTTATTCCATACATGGAAAGTATACAAATCGTGTTCTGTGTTTTGTTAACTGCCTGATGGTTAGTAGAACATTTGCAAATTACAGACACGTCTTTCAAGTCTTAAAGGGAAAAATTCGGGAAGTTACTAACCACAGATGGAGACCTAGAAGAGTTGTGTGCGACTTTGAGCAAGCCATAGTAACGGCAGTCGAGACAGAACTACCGAGAGCACAAATAAGCGGGTGCTATTTCCATTTCAACCAGAATTTGTGGAGAAAAGTGCAAAATTTTGGCTTAGCCACAGAGTTCCGTCAGAACCAAAGATTGAAAAAAGTCATTCGAAAGGTGATGGCCATTGGATATCTACCGCTGGCTGTAATGCGTCAGAATTTCCGACTGCTGAGAACATCTAGGAATGCTGTTCAATTGTGTAGACGTTTTCCGGAGTTGGCCGATTTCCTGGACTTCTTTGAGAACAACTACCTGCACGCCAATGGAATGTTCCCTCCCCAGATGTGGAATGTCTATGACAGAGTCTTAAACAACAGAACAAATAACTACGTTGAAAGTAAGTTTATTGTAAAGTAAAAATCGGACCCACTCCATTTTGTGGCAATGTCCCGTAATTGTCCCCCGCCGCAACTAGGAGCGGGGACATAGAAATGCCGGGCGTCCGTCCGTCCGTCCGTGCGTTCGTCACAATTTTTTTCGTAACAGATTTCTCAGCTTCTATTATTCTATGCTTGCGATATATTGTAAGCAGCTTCTTGTTATTTTAGTTATTACAAAATGTCCTGAATACAGGAGAATTGGTGAAAAACGTTTTGTTACTCTCAACCCAATGGCCTAACTTCTGCCTGAACTAACAACCAATAAAAATAAAAACTCATGGCAGTTGGAATTTCCGCAGCAACATTTTAATATAAAGTTGAAAATTTTCGTTTTTATTTCGGCTCCATGTATTTAGTGTTACGTTTAATAGTACGTGTATTATATAAATATATTGCTCTCGGAAGGTTTGAACTACGGTTATATTTTACTATCTGAGTGAGTGATCGAGTTGATTTTTTACGCCTAAGCAACACTATATAAAATATATAAGGGATATGTTACAATCAGAGAAACAATGTAAATTAGTATGGCGTGAACTAATATGATAATAAATTTGAAAAAAAGCATAATAACTGCTATTGTTTTTTCACAGGCTATCACAGAATGTGGAACAATGCTGTGGCAGTGCGTCACCCCTCACTATGGACATTCATCTGATGTCTGAAGAACCAACAGGCCACGCTGGAGAATACTGTGGAGGCTACTGACAACGGAGAACCGGCACCGAAACGGAAGAAAAAGTGGAGGGACCTAGGAAAGAGAATAACTAGACTACAGCAGGACTATGACCAGTGGGTGTGGAATGTAGACCAATATTGGAATGCTGTGTGCTATGGCATCGTTCAGTTTTGACTTTAACGTTTAAAACTTGTGTCTAAGAATAAATGTTACATTTAATTAGGAATAAAATGTAATAATAAAGTAATTATAAATAAAAGCCTATAATCTTTTTCTGATCTCTCATTGTGGGGAGGGGGGGTGGGGGGGGGGGCGTCAAACTTGTTAAGTACAGTTTAACAGTTGATGTGATTTAACGACGAATTACACATTTCCACTCACAATTAGAACTACCTGAATCGTTTAAAGTATAACGTATTTTATTAAAAAGCTTAACTTTTTTTCGCCATTTACTCCTTGTGGATTTTTTTTATACTTCTCGGCAGTTAAACAGCGAAGCAAAACAAAGTTGTTGCTTTACAAGGCTTAGATTGATGAAACTTGGTATACATGTATGTAGTGTAGCTTTGCATAGTTGCATTAACATCTTTTTGACTTTGATATTTTGAAATGTAAACCTAGAGCACTTGTTTATCGTAGGAGCTATTAGTCTTGTTATTGAAACTTGGCATGTGCATCCATCAGTGCTAGACTATTACAGATGCGCCCTTATTGTTTGGCTTTGAATTTCTGGTTGATCGACCTTGACAATTATAGAAACGATACAAGTTCAAGTCTGAAATTTCTCTCAAAATGGCCTACTGAAAATTAATGAATATACAGGCTCCCTTACAAGGAATTAAATTTCAAGTTCTGTTCGTTTTGCATTTCAACAATGTTGCAATATTAAAACTAACAACGGGTAAAAGAACAAAAAAGGCAGAATGTATTTTAAACAAAAGGTGACCTAAGCCTGGCGACAAAAAACATTAAAAAATATTGAAAATCTGAGAATATTCTCAACTCACATATAGTTAGTAGGGGCTGAAATCGAATCCAATATCTTAAAAGTCCACAATGGAAAACAGACAGCATGCATGTGACCAATGAACTCTATTATGGTGCTATTCAGAAACCATAAGAAGTTGCTGTGGAAACTGTTAAGAAAATATTTTCCATCCTCGCCCACTGCTCTACTTTTATCATTTTATTACCCGGATTTTCACAATACCTAATGCAAAAATAAATACACAATAAATACATTAACATAACAAAATCATCTAAGAACAACACGAAATATTACCCCATAAATATAAGGTATCAACGCGGTATAAAACACGGGTGATTTAGTTATGCTGTATGTGCATAATTCAACGAGTAACCTCTTTTCAGCAGCATTTGAATCAAAACATTGGAAGGTCAAAAGCCAAAAGTATTGAAAGAAAAGTACACGCAGAGACATATAATTATGTAATTATATGTCTCTTGTACACGTAACCAAAACGATCGAACAGGGATAATTCAAATTCAATTAAAATATGCATATTTCCTACTCAAAGGGCCAAACACAGGGATAAATAACAAACACAACACACTAATTCAGAATGGTTAAATTCATATGCATATGTAACTAGATATAAACATGGTTGAGAGAGCCAGTCGAACTATATGAAAAATGATTCCATGTATATACGATAAAAGAATAGTTCATTGACATGGGGTACTGTAAAAGACCCCCCAAAACACGGTTTGCATGTATATATGTAATTCTAAACAAATTTATCGCTGGATGCCCAAGCAAAAAAATACATATACAAATAGGTTACGATACTCAATCATCTTCCCTCGACTCAATTCCTACCCTTGATTCTCGCGTCCTCACTGTTTCAGTCCCACTTGCAACTGGTTCCCGCCCCTCAATTTTCGAGTCCGGTTTCCTCTACACATAGGCTTCCCGAATGTTTTCAACAAACGTGAACGATAACGACACAGCTACTGAACGATGATGGTAAATCTCAAATATAAAAAACAGTAGACAAATATATGACAACGTGAAACCAGACAATGAAACAAATCTCAATGTTCCGCTGGAATATCGAACTGTCGGACTATCGAACTGTCGGACTGACGACTTGTCGGACTATCGAACCGTCCGGGTTAATATTACGATTGAGTCCAGTTTAATATTACGATTGAGTCCAAGTTAATATTATGATTGAATCTAGGTTGATATTACGATTGATTCCGGTTTAAAATTCATTTTGATTTCCATCGTCCAAAATCCAATGATATTCATTTTAATGGCATCAAAGTGACGTTACCGTCAATAGCTAGTTTTCTTATTTTAATTCACTTATCATCGTCGACATTCACACATCAATCAAAACCAATACAAGCTCCACTGATATTGAATTTGGTGCTTCGCAAACTTTTACCTTGACGCTTCCTAGTTTAAGGATACAATTGGGTTATTTATTGAACAGAAGACGATTAATATTTAAAACAGATAAATTTTCGCTGTTATTTAATATATAATAATGTTTTCTTATTTTTATTAATTTAATGTTCAACAAAAATATGGTTTGTTTTTATATAAACTTTAATTATAAATCCCGAATGGGTCTCGATCGTCTAAGCGTCATAAAAGTAATGATGGGGTGCCATAAGGGACAATATTTATAGAATATATTTTGATTTTATCAATAATAACGTAATTTGTCCAATTCCAGAGTGTAATTTTGTGTTATAAAAACTAATAAAAATGCATTTTTTTAAAAATATTATGCGTTCACTTAAAACGTATATTTTCCAAACAAGTACGGATAACTTGATCACGTATCGGCATAAAAATTTACGCTACATAGACCTAATTCTTTCTTAAATATTTGTTTTTCCCGTAAAATATTCCTAATTTAAGATGTGAGCTATAATATAATAGTTATTCCGGTCTTAGACAGGGTATATAATGTCACATTCACGGCTTAGGACGTATATTCCATTCACCTTCGGCTCAAGGAATATAAATCCTAAGCCGTGAATGCGACATTATATAACCTGTCTAAGACCGGAATAACATATAATAATGCCTAGCGTGTGAAATGATGTCAGAGCTCGGCTACTGAGATGACGGCAAATTTATAGAAATTTCTATATGGATGTCGCTTTGGCCATCAGTCTGTCTTTCCATCTTTTCGTCCATAGCATATGTTCATAAACCGTATGAAATATTGACATTAAACTTGGAGGTTAATTATCTTGTTACGCAGTATCCTACCTTTGTTATTTGTTTAGTTATCTCCCTTAGTTTATTTTCATTAAATATGTTATTGGTGATGAACCATTGTTCTAGTTATATCAATTTTTATGTTATTTTATGCCGTTGCTATCGTCTGTCATTCCGTCCGATATGCTTTACAGAGATAACGGAGACCAACCATAATACATGGATACACGAGGGGGGGATTACGTTTTGGTATTTATATAGGGTAATATACGTATGTGCGGCCCGAAAGGGTAACCTTTTAAGCTCTCCAAAATATATGATATTGAAAAATATATTATTGGGTAGTTATAAATTATCTAAATATATTCATACCTTAATTCTCATATGAAGTCTATGCTAACCACGGTAATTTAACAAATAACAAATTGTCCATTAACATCACTTGACCATATTGGTAGTAAATAGACTATTTTTTCAATAGAGATGTGTAATATTAATAAAATATAAAAATAGGCCCGATTTATCACTTCAATATATGATTAGGTAACGCTTCATAACGCCCGAAAATATATGAATAGGCCGGTGGGGTTTCAAAGGTATCCCTAGTTACCCCCCCCCCCCCAACTGCTGGATACGTCACTGAATGTCATTATCCACTCATTAGCTGTTTTCCTTTTTTATCGTTGTTGATTTTAAACATATTTTAAAAATATAATTTATAATAAAGTGAAAATTATGTGACACTTTTCATAACTCAAATCATTGCATTGTATCACACGTGGCGTTATAGCTAATTTCAGGTACGGTTTACTGAGCTTTGCGCGATAATATAGTTCGATGTTTGCATTTACCGAAGTAAGTAATTTCTATCTGTAATATTGTTTTGACTATTTTTCAGGTGAAAAACAGTATCTTTTGTAGTGCGAAATGTAATAATTTTGTTCTTTGCATTTGAATAAAAATAAAATTCTGTTCATATATTCGTACGCGATCAAGCTGGCTAGTGTTGTATTCATTACATTATGTGCACGTGATTATGTGTCATAACCATTTATTGTAAATCACGTGTTGTAAATGTGTTGAACAAATAAACATTTCGTACTATTATCATAAATGCACATTAAATCTGCTCTCATCTGAATTTAATTATATACCAAGAAAAGGTATGCGTTAAACCCATATCCAGAGATGTTCGATTTATATGTTATAGGTGTATCCCATTTGGTTTAATAGTTTTTTTTCAATTTGTTTTATTTAAAATTTTATCATATGCTGTAAAGGCAGGGGCGTAGCTAGACTAGTTACAATGTGGATTCACAAAGAACTAGTGGGGTCCGGGTATGCACCCCGGAATATTTTTGAAAACAATGGTGCAATTTGGAGAATTCTAAAGTGGTTTATTTAGAACTGAAATGGACAGTTTATTGATTACAGGGATAGATTGCAATTTTGTTCTTAAAATAATGTGGATTCAGCCGCGTACTCGCGTATAGGCAGCTACGCCCCTGAAAGGGATGCAAATATAGACGATTGTGAAAGGCAAGTTATAATCATCTTGATTATAATATCTCAACTTTGAGAAGAGTACTGTAATAAAAAAAGCAAAGTTTTCGAAGAACATATATATAATGTTTACCAATAAAAATATATTGACCATAGTCAAGTGGTTCTGTGGGGGAAAATGTGAATGTAAGATCGGCAGTTATCGCGTCCTCGGAAAATCAAAGAAAACATACCGACAAGTTACAATTTATATTGATTTAATTTTACTGTAATTACAATTTTTTTTTAAAAGATTTGCAATTAAATGTATTTTAAACGTCAAACTAGCATTCATGTGCATAAACCGATTGCTAAGAACTTTATAAAATTTTCAGAATCTAAAATAAAAAAAAAACGAATTAGAAGAAGAGTCTTATTTTGCAAAACAATTGATGAGATTATTAACTTCTACAATTATTTTCAACAATATAAACTGTTGATGACCTTTATCAAACAATCAATCTATTTTCTCTATAAAGCATGACCAATACACGTTTATTGACGTTCTTTTATTGGTTTTAGATCAAGTTGAATCCAATTATCATCATAACAAATGCTTATCTATGTTTCATTTAAATTGTTGTCAGCAACGAATAAAACAGCGAAATTTATTGCGTCACGTTTAATAAATTAAGGTCCGTAACACCGTTTGTGAGCGCTAAAACACTTAAAGACATTTAATGTGTCATAACTGCTAAAATACATTGAAAAGCACTTCAGAACATCATTAATATATTACTTATATTTAGCACCTAAAGGCAAAATAATTTAAAATGCAGTGCCTTTATTGTACGTAACATATAATGTACTTAATGAACGGTAATTTACGTTACCTTACATGTGATGTTATATATTATTTTCCATTACACTATTTATTGTAGATGAGTTTGAGCCAATAAAATTATTTATATTTGTATTTGTATTTGTATTTTAATAATCTCTCATATTACAATACAAAATGGGTTCCTGTTTTAATCCTCCATTTACTTTAATTGAGTTTCCCCGATATGGTTCAACCATATCTTCTCTTGTTATTTACACTTTTCAGATTGTAAAAACTAAATATGTCAAGGTTTATCGATCGTCATTTAAACTGAACTGTGTCACGTGATTTTATATCGAAGGCAAATATTGACAGGCGGATAGACGTGGGTCTGTTGTTTATTTATCACAAAGAGAAAAAAAAAACACGTAAGTACAAAAACATTTATTTACTTCTAAAGTTTTTGAAAATATTCATATCAACATTCTTACGCAAGCAGCATTTCTCACAGCTTTCTGTCAAATTTAAAAACGAAAGTAGAACACTGAATTTCCGAGTACGGTGAAAAAATGTCGTTACCTGGAAATAATTGAAAGTAAGCCAAACAAGTACACAGCCACACACGAACCAATTTGTTAAGTGTGTGTGTGTGTGTGTACTTTATGTATTTAGTCTTACTAGGGGATTGGATATTAGATTTATTTACCTCAAACTCCCTGCAAGTGCCCCCCCTTTTGTGTATCTGTCGAAAGTTTCTAGACTCGTCAATTTGATCTTACTTTTGGAATGCTATATCCTTTTCCAATTTCGGTCTTTGGGACATATAAAATGTTAGGATCGATAATAGTTTTCTCGACCCCATATTTAACCAATATTTAAATTGGGGTTTAGGACCGGTGCATTTCAAATTATCAGGTTTTAAAAAGGCTATGTCCTATCTCCTTAAAATACAATAAAAGTTGCTGTCCTACATCAGATGTCACAGTTTTATAGAAAAAAGTTGTTGTCATATCTAGTGAATAGTTTTATGGTTACAATTTAGGGACAGAGCATTTAACTTGAAGAGGGGGGGATTGATTTTTTGATTTGGTCAGAAAAAATTCATATTCATTTTTTGAAGGCGTCGCGACAAAATATTTTTTTTTCATTATTAGTATTATTTTATATAGCAGAAATCCTTATTCAGAATATTATTTTTCTTATCCTCTGCTTGCTTTAGGAAAAAGCCAAGCCCCCCCCCCCCCCCCTGCAAGTAAAATTGTCGGTCCCTTAGTATTTATGTTTTTAAACAATTGTGCGAGTTTTTAATCAAAACATTGAATACATTTTTTTTCCATTGATAATATTGTTATGAAAAAAAACTTGCTGTTCTATCGGTGCTGAAAATAACAAAACTTGAGTCCCATATTTATGCCAGCATAAAAAAGTATGTGTCCTATTACATTTTGCAATGGTCATATACCACCCCAATAAATATTTACCGGTCCCTTAGTGTTATCGTCCGACCAAGGGCATTAAGTTTTTGGCGTAGGACGTAAAAAACTCCCCAATCAAACAAGCTAGTGTTACAGTACAGTGTGTTTTAAAATGTTAATCCGATTTTGTTGCAATACTTCTGGATGTTCTTACGGACATTTAAGCCTTCATAAATATTGCATGAGGACCTCACTTGCTTGCAGCGCGTTTTTAGTAAAAGGGGTTAAATAGGGCAAATATGATTTTTATTACGTTTTAAGCGTTTGTCCGCATTGCATAAGAAACATTGTTTTTTTCATTAGTTTTTGCAATGAAAATACAATTTTTATTATCTAATACAATAAATATTAGTTCATAATTATAATAAGTTTTCTCATATATATATACATAATATTTAATTCAAATACATGCACATTGTCAGTTTTCTGTAGGTGATTTTCTACTGTTATTCCGGCTTCCTTCTCCAAATACAGTCTTATTGCCAGTTTCCCGTCTGTGATTTTCTTCTGTTACTCATGCAGGCTTCCTTCTCCAAATACATACGTACTGCCAGTTTCCGGTCGGTGATTTTCTACTGTTACTCAGGCTTCCTCCTCCAAATACATACGTATTGCCAATTTCCTGTTGGTTATTTTCTACTGTTACTCGGGGTTCCTCTTCGAAATACACACGTATTGCCAGTTTCCGGACGGTGATTTTCTACTGTTACTCAGGCTTCCTCTTCCAAATGAATACGTATTGCCAGTTTCCGGTCGGTGATTTCTACTGTTACTCAGGCTTCCTCCTTCAAATACATACGTATTGCCAGTTTCGGTCTGTGATTTTCTACTGTTACTCAGGCTTCCTCCTCCGAATACATACGTATTGCCAGTTTCCGTTCGGTGATTTTCTACTGTAACTCAGGCTTCCTCCTCCAAATGCATACGTACTGCCAGTTTCCTGTTGGTGAATTACTCCGGCTTCCTCCTACAAATACATACGTATTGTCAGTTTCCGGTCGGTGATTTTATACTGTTACTCAGGCTTCCTCATCCAAATACAAACGTATTGCCAGTTTCCGGTCGGGGATTTTCTACTGTTACTCAGGCTTCCTCCTCCAAATACATACGTGCTGCCAGTTTCCTGTTGGTGAATTACTCCGGCTTCCTCCTACAAATACATACGTATTGCCAGTTTCTGGTCGGAGATTTTCTACTGTTACACCGGCTTCCTCCTCCAAATACATACGTATTGCCAGTTTCCTGTAGGTGATTTTCTACTGTTACACCGGCTTCCTCCTCCAAATACATACGTATTGCCAGTTTCTGGTCGGTGATTTTCTACTGTTACTCCGGCTTCCTCCTACAAATACATACGTATTGCCAGTTTCCTGTTGGTGATTTTCTACTGTTAATCCTGCTACCTCAGGCTGCCTCCTCCAAATAAAAACTGGACGTCACTACAGCTGAAAAATGCAGAAAGTAGCGTAAAATACCATTAAAACAAAAACAAATAACACGTAGGTAATTGTTTAAGACAACCGAAGTAGTTTCAACCAATTCTTTTTTATTGAAATTAAAACTTAATTTTCAGTTTTCTCTTCTGTATCTTTAATTTTAATGATTTTGAAGTTTCCTTTAAATTGTCACAAAATGGCATATTGTTAAATTATTTTTATTTTCGTTTTTTCTTTTCTGCTCATACGCAGCTACTCTAAAGGATATAATTGTGACTATTTTTTTGTCAAGGTTTCAAATGCTTCTAGTGACTAGATAGCGACTTCTTTACTAGAATGGGCCTCGGTGGCCGAGTGGTTAAGGTAGTTCGTCTTCTATTGATGACGTGGTTTTTCAACACTGAAATTGCGGGTTTGATTCTCACTGCAGGCAGGTTGTACTCGACTCCAATCTTAATTGACAATGATTGCCAGTTTTCCTACCGCAGGTCCGGGGTTTTCTCCGGGTACTCCGGCTTCCTTCCCCAATAAAAACTGGACGCCAAGATATAGCTGAAAAATTGCTGAAAGTGGCAAAAGCGCCATCAAACAAACAAAGGAAATGTGTATAATTTCCCTTTTTATTTTGGACATCGTTTAGGAAGTTTCCACACCCAATATCATCTGGACACAATTATAGCGAGCACAGGGCGAGCTCTACGGCAATTATGTGTCACGTGATCAAAATCAAATCACTTGATCAAAATCCGAATAAAACACATTTTGAATATTTTCCGCCAATGCAAGCTGTATTTCAACGTCACAATTTGCAGTTATGGCCCTTAATTTTCACTGGTCTTATGAACACATGTAATAGTGATTAAGAATACAACATCAACCAAAGAGGGATAACTCTTAACAAAACGAGGTTTATTTTTCAACAGAAAAAGGAGGGGGTGACAGTCTGTCAAAAAATGTGACCAATATATACATACAGGGATATGCGTCTGACCAAAATTCTTGTATAACTTAAAGGATATATCTTTATATATATAGTGACAAAGTGTAATGGCCAAATTAATGAACAAAGTAAAAAAAAAGGAATTGTGAGCTGTATTTAAAAAACATTAATAAATAATATTGTGTGTGCTCGCAGTTTGGCAATTTCTACTCCATATTATAGATACAACATAGCTGTGAGTTGTTCACAGATCGAAGTTCATTACCCAGCGATAGTAGCGCATCTGATTGGCCAACGAATAAATTGCGTCCATTGTTTTTTTTTGTGAGGTGGGGGGGGGGGGGGGGCGGAGTACCTGGAAAAAAATTAATAAAGAAAGAAACAATAATTATAAATACAAATTTCACTTATGGTGATAGTCTATAGCAAGATATGATCGTTCTTAAGAAGGAAATACGTTAGTATCTTGCTATATGACATCAATCAATCAATCATTCAATCAATAGGTGTTGCTTTCTTTTATGGCTTTCAAATAAAAAAAACACTACACAATGATATTTATATTTATCATTTCGTTATTTTACAGAACGACGACAATGGCTGAATGTGGAGAATTACAGTGCGAGCCCTGCATGCATGAAGATGTTACTAAATCCGCGAGTAAGTGGTGTACGGACTGTGGAGAAAGGTTGTGTAATGAATGCTGCAGGAGGCACAAAGCGCACAAAATGTCCAAAAACCACCACGTCATACCATTAGATGAATACAGAAAGTTCGAAGATTTAAATGTAAACTTAGATTGTCCAGATCATAGGAAACAGTTTGATTTTTACTGTCCAACACATGACAGCATTGTTTGTGTTGAATGCGTCCAATTAACTCATACCAGGTGTAAAGATCTCAGGCCGTTAGTTGAAGCCACGAAGGGAGCCAAAACATCTACGGCATTTTCCGATCTGGAGCAAACTATCAATGTAGTAATTGAAAACATAGAAAACGGAGTGCAACAACTACAACAAAATAAAATAACTATGAAGGATCAGGAAGATGTCATAAAAAAATCTATAGCCACAAAGAGAACGAAAATAAATAAACTCTTAGATCGACTAGAGGAGAAATTATTTAATGAACTAAAATCAAAGTCAGAAAAGACAGTGAAAGAAATTTCTTTGATGACGACCAAACTTGAAACACAACGCCAAAATATTTTGAAGTTAAAAGACACTGCACAACACATGAAACAATTTTCATCAAATCTCGAAATGTTTGTCGGAATTCGAAATATTCTAAAAACTGTTGTCGACGAAACAAATGGAGTCAAACTCCTGGTTAACAGTATCCCGCAGCTAAGTATAGCAATTAAATTCAACCCTAAATTTGACACATTCACTGAAGCTTTCGACACTTTAGGAGAAATACAAATAACGTCTAAAGAAGCAGTAGTTCCATATGTTGAGCGACGGCTAATACAGGCACAGCACCAGTGTCCAGCTCAACCACCAGTCCATAAAGTAGACAATCTACAGTTGAAGCTGATGACAAACATTAAAATGGGTGAAAAGAATTCCATGGTAACGAGCTGCTTAATATTACCAAATAAGTCTATTATGATTGCGAGTAGGAATAAACCATCTCTTACTATTCTAAAGGAAGATGGATCACATGACCGTGACATCAGAGTTTCCTGTAATCCTTATGACGTCACAATAATTGATGACCAGAGGGTTGCAGTTTCGTATGGAGAGAAATGTATAACAATAGTAAATATAAACAATCAACGTACAAATCAAACTCTGGAGAATTTATGTAAACATGTGATCTATGGCATTACATACAACGATGGTAAATTATATACTGTGGCGGTGGGAGAGGGAATCAAGGTAATAGATCTAGATGGGAACGTTATCAAAACAATACATATATACAACACATTGAGTACGTGGAAGGTTACATCACAGAAAGACAAGATTTACTACTCAGTCAACCTCGGGAGTGTACACTGTGTAGATATGGAAGGTACAGAAATCTGGACGTGTCAGGATGATCGATTACAATCATCGTACTACTCTCCAGCCATAGCTGTTGATAATTATGGTATAACGTTTGCAGCTGGTTATAAAAACAATCTACTTCTGGCCATTTCTCCAGATGGTAAACAACAGAAGGTTCTACTGACCAGTTCTGATGGACTCCAGGGCCCACAGGCTGTGTACTACGACAAAAACAGTAAACTACTTCTGGTCTGCAATAAGATAAACGGACACGCTGCGTTATATGACGTCATTTAATAACATATTTTATTTGATTACATGGTTAAATACAGAAACCGATTACAACTTACATGATTGATGTTGACAAATGATGACTCATTACATCCAATTCAAGTTGTTAACTATTACTTTGTCTTTACAAAAAATAAAAAAAATATATTAATTATCTGATGACGTACCGTTATATAAATTTCTGCGTCGGGAGTGTTTGTGATGTCAGTGGAGACCATATATGAGAATGTTTTTATTGTAAAAGCAAAACCATACTACAAGGGACACGATTTTTTTCTTTCTCAGATTTTGCTGCAATCCATGTATCGGGAACATGGCAGTTTCAATACGCACTTTCTTTATGAGGATTTTAATGGGGACGATATGTTTTGAGCACTAATTGTACACGTGGCATCAAAACTTTGCTAGTGAGGCCTTATGGTCTAGGGGTTAAGGAAGTTAATCATCTACAATTTATTACAATTCCTGTCAACAATGAGGTTATCTTAACCCGCAAAAGATTAGTCTGCTTTTGTAGTTATTACGCCAGGATTCACTCCATTTCTGTTAGTTGTTCTAGGACCATCCTGGGAGGGTTCAGTGCTTGACCCACGGAGCTGCCCAGCGCGTCCCTAGGTGGCGGATAAGGAGGCCTTCTTGTTCCAAAAAGAGAAATTAACTTGTAGCCGCTACAGAAGTCTACATTCTCCGCCCATACCTTGCCCGTACTTTTCTACTGAGGCAGTCATTAGTTTGTTCGTGATATCCCATCCCTGCTTTCGGACCTGGGCACCGTTTCACAAAATGTCGTCCGACTTACGACTATAGTCGTAAATCATGTATAAACTATAGAACATACGATTAGTTGCAAGTTATACGACTTTTTGTGAAACGTGGGCCTGTTGTCGTCCATATATTACTGGATTATAAATCGCTGGACCTAAAGCGAATATTGATCAATCAAACTATTTTTTTTCAAGTCAATTTGAATAGAGTAAGCCACTCTATATAATTTATTTAAATTCCTCAAAATTTTTCAAGTGTGTGTTGTTTTGTTTTAATAATTTAAGTTAGTTAATTTACACGTTGTAGAAATTACTACATTTTACATGCAGTAATATAATTACAATATGTACGTATTATATTACAATTGTCCACGGTATTGTCAACACTGAGGCTGCATATTCGAGCCTTAATTCGGGCGGGGTGGGCTCGACTCTAAATGTTATTTGATGACGGTTGTTAGTTTTTCCAGTCAAAGGTCGAGGTTTCCCCAAAGTATTACGGGTCCTCCCTTATAAAACTGGACGCTATGATATAGCTGAGAAGTAATTTAAAATGGCCTTGAACTACATAGACACAAACATTCTTTTTCAAGGTTGTTAGCAAATGAGCAAGTAATTGTTGCAATTAAATTCAAAACAGTCCGATGTTGACAAGGATTGCAGTTTTCCTAAAGTCAGGGATTTTCTCCGGATACTCGGCATCATCCCCATAAAACTGAACGTCACGATATATAGCTGAAAATTTCTGAAAGAGGTGGATCAAGAATTTCTCATTAATCGTTTTCCTCATAAAATTGATGGGCACTCTGGAAGCATTTCTTTATTCAATTTTTTTTCGGATCACTGGCGCTTACTGACGCATCTTGTATTACCATTCAAACAAAAAAAAACCCTGTCGTTTCGATCTTATGTTATTTGGCATCGCCTTTGCGTTTGTGGCCTTATCATTAAATCTTTATGTTATGTTGTGTTATATTTACATTTTGCGCTATGTTTTTTTTTTACCCTACGTAATGTTATTTACGTCATATGGTTTCGTCTTAATGTTACGTGGAGTTATATTTATGTTATGTTGTTTCGTCTTTATGTTATATTTACGTTATGTATTTTCGTCTTTATGTTATGTGTTTTCGTCTTTATGTTACGTGGAAATATATTTACGTTATGAGTTTTCGTCTTACTGTTACGTTGTGTTTTATTTACGTTATTTGGTTTCGTCTTTATTTTACGTGGAAATATATTTACGTAATGTGATTTCGTCTTTATGTAAAGTTGAGTTTAATTTGCGTTATTTGGTTTCGTTTTTCTTTTACGTGGTGTTGTATTTTCGTTATATTGTTTCGACTTTATGTTAAGTGTCTTATACATGTATTTACGTTATGTGGTTTCGTCTTTATGTTATGTGGTGCTTATTAACGTTATGTTGTTTCGTCCTTTTACAAAAAATACTCTTGTAATATATAACACAGCACTTCAGTATATATTGTAACATTCATTTTTTACCAAATTTGATTAGTTCTTCGTACACCATTACCCTACCAACGCAAAAAAAGACGAAACAATTTGTATATATGTTAGCTGTCCCAGGACAATTTTAAGTTGAGAAAAAGCTATCTTTAAGTATGATTGCAGCGGCATTATTTTTAATCAAAAAGCTTGATAATAGCTGATTTAAAGTTGAATAAAAGTAGTATGTCAGCGTTACTTTTAATCAACTTATATTTACCTAATGAACTGCTGAAATACCGCTTTTTAAAACTAATTTGCATATTTGGTTCAGTGATTAGGACAATAAGCGGTAAAGAAGTGTGAAATAAGTTGGGCTGAAGCGTTAAATTATGTAAATTAGGTGAAGTTGGGATTAAGCGGTACAAATCAGCGGATTTGAAGTAGAATATGCAAATTAGTTGTCAGCGGTAAATAAGCGGAATATAGCAAATGTACAAAAGCGGATTTTAGGTGGTTATACCAGCGTGTTTTAAGTGTATAATCTCAGCGTACTTTAAGTTGGAGATATCAGCGTGTTTTAAGTTGGAGATGTCAGCGTGTTTTAAGTTGGAGATGTCAGCGTGTTTTAAGTTGGAGATGTCAGCCTGTTTTAAGCTGGAAATTTAAAAAGTCTGTTTTAAGTGTTAGCGTCTCATGTGTAAATACAATTGTAATTGTCTATGTGGAGTTGAAGCATACATGATATTAAAAATTGCAGATTTGGTGTAGGTCAAGCTGTTTTAGAGCTAAAAGCAGCATTACTGTGCTCCACGAGTTAAATCTGAAATTTGGCCATTTTCTAAACCTTTTTTTTTTGTACTTGTTTTTGTGTACCTCTTGCTTCATTCTGTTTAAAAGGATTAAATAATGATAAAAAAAATACAATCATATAAGTTTATTTGAGCATTCATATTTATAGTTGCATAATGTAACCTTTAAAACATAACATAATATAATTATGAAAATAACTATTTACAAAATATTTACAACATAAATACAAGTTTAAATTGACCTTCTCAGTTTCTGTTTGAGTTTTTCTCATCTTTTCCACTCTCATTGCTTCCCTTATTTCTCGACTGATGAACTATCATATGCAGCTCATAACTCTGAAATCACAATGATTTTCATTTAATGTACAAATATTTCCAAGAATTATGTAACATTTCCAAAGATAGCTAAAAAATTTTGCTGCTGATACTAAAATAAACAATCGTGTATTAAATATTTAAAGATATTTATACAAATATAATAAAAGAGACATATATATAATTTACACATTTGTAACACAATGAGCGTGCAGTTGTAAACTTGTTTGATAGCTTTGTCCAAGAAAAACTCATTTGAGTTATCTTCTCCTAATATGAGTTGCTTCCCCTTCTTAGAAGCATTAAAGTTTAAAACCTAATAAATGAGTATGTTATATCTGTAAACAACTGTTATTTGATATTTTGTGTGCTCCTTTAATAATAAAAGTAAAAAATTTCCCCTGATTTCAGTATTAGTTACATTTAATAAAAATATAGTTCAATGAAAATGATGTTCTATAATTATAATTACTTCATGAACTTGCCAGTCATCTAAAGTGCTTTCTTTAAGCTTACTCTCTAAAAACTTAATTATTGTTTCCAGATCAAAGCAGCTTACAAACTACAAATAAAAATGTATATAAATTGTTTCATCTCACAAGCAAACACTGAACATAAACCAACATTTACAAAATAAAAATAAAATAGAACAGTCAATGTCAATTAAAAAGACATACTTATGTTGTAAATATTGGGGAAGGAAGCCAGACTAACAGGGTAAAACCCGACCTTCGATAGGAAAACTGGCCATCCTCGTCAATTAAAATTGGAATCAAGCACACCCTTCAGCAGTGAGACTTGAACTGGCAACCTCGTTGTTGACAATTAAAGTAATCTTTGTGTTTAAATATTTCTAGAAAATTTACGATATTTTATCAATAACGCCAGTCATTTACAGGTTGTAAAACATGAATGGACTAGCTATTCTTTTATTAACATTATTGCACATGGACATACAAGTAGAATTTCTGTCACCGTGGTTATGTTGTTTTGAATGAATGGGTGAGCAGGTTTGGTAGCTGTTCCTTGTATTGGTTGTTTCACAGCAATAGTTAGGGTGGCCTTTGGAATCTTAGTCTACAAAATAAATTAAGACATATATGCAATATATGACCATTCTTAAATCAGCTACAAAATTCTCAGCACAATACAAATTGAATATAGTGTAATTTAGATTTCTCAGTTAAATTCCCAAATATTAAAAATCTCATACTGAGATTTTGAATATGTAGGAATGTCACAATTAAATGCATGCATGCACTTACAACTATACCCTCAAACATATGTCTAAACAATCCCTCTATAATAAATATCTTTCGGTACATGTTATCTGATAACTTATATGTCCCGATTTATTGTACCTTAATGACTCCCAGCATCACGCACTAAGATAATATGCTTATTGCTATGCTTATATATATTGCTGCTAAATAATAGTGTTTTAATTTATACCCTATACTTCCTTAATAAAAATGCCATGGTTTTTGTGCATGTGTTCTTAATTATGTTTCTGCCTATAATGCTTGGATTTAATGCTCAGTAACAATATAGTATTTGATCCTTTTTTGTTTGTCGTGCTTTTTGTGTGTTTTCACTTAATGCATAGATTTTATTCTATGGTCATTGAAAGTTATTATATGACCGGTGACGTGCGTATGAACGATAATGCCAGATCATCATGACAAAAGTCATGTGCTTTCATCAGTTTGTCGTTTTCTTCGTTATGTATAAATATGACGACTGTAAACAACAATCCTACTGACTTAATTTACTGAACCAAAGCGAAAAACTTGCCCAGCTATGTGACTATGTTTTGAATAATTCAAATTATGCGCGGGCTTTGGAAAATCGACGTCACAAGTTTACACAGATTTTCATCAACCGAAAAATATACAAAAAAATACCCGATAAACAAAACAATTATGTGTCCAAACAATTTGTCATAGAATATCATGTAAAAAAAAAGAAATTAAAAATAAATACATTAACCATACCTGCTCTGGTACCCTTCAAAATACTTTCTTTGTAACCAGTTGAACTTCCGTACAATCCAAAGTGTAGTACCAGGAGTAAAACGAAAATGGCAAACGACGGTCAAAATATGTTCAAAAGTAAAGCAAGAAAAGGCCCGTACAATGATGGTTTCAATGTGTCTCGAAGACAAAGTAGTACAAAAGTCGAAAAGAAGTAAAGATAGTCACCACACGCCATTTCGACACTAAGAGAAATGCACTTACACGGCGTTGCCGCCTGCAACTTGAGGTAAATATATTTTAAGTTTCACCATTTTCCTACGTATATGTTCACAATGTAAATATTTTTCATCTGTGATAAATATCAAATGTTGATGCAGTACCTTTTTACACATGTTTTGCTATTGACCTTAGTGACCTATAGTCCACATTGCGTAGACAATATTCGTAGAAGTACCGAAATATGCACATTCATATTAGTCGCCACAAGAATCATTTCGTGTAATTTGACATTTTTTCAAAATTTCTTATATAATTTTGTTTTCTCTGAAACATTAAAATTGTTGGCATAATTTAGCAGAATACACTATCAATGTAGAGAACAGTGTCGTTTTTTATTATACATGTTTGTATCCATTGTAGATTGTGCAACAAATAATATTTGTTCAAATATTGGAAGTGGTGTCAGTAATTTTGAAATGCAGTATGAAGACCAATAGTAATTAAAATAGTAAGGTAAATAACCAATACTGGGCCTATTTCAATTTAATATGACACAAATTATTATTAGGTCAAGGGAATTCAGGCTACAAAATGAATGGCCACACAATTGAAAAAAGGGGAAACATATGGGTGTAAAATCTGTTAACATAAGGGGAGATAATTTTTAGGGTATTCAGTTAAGTGTACTAAATAAAAGTGTGTTCAACTTCTTCAAATGGACATAATTCAAAGAAATTGTTAAAATATAATGTCCTAATTACACATACTCTGCAGTTAAGGTTGCGCATAATTCTAACGATTCTGCTCCGGTCACTTGTGGGGCTTGAGTAAGCGAGTAAGCATTGTAGCTCATTGGTACATGCATTTTGTAAACCTCATGTAACAGAAATTTCCCAATAATAAAATAAAAGGTTTTTGCTATGTCAACATTCTTTTTTTGTGTGGAATTTGCAAACTTTAGCTATGAATGTTCTTTCTTTGCAGTTTTTTCTGCAATATTATTTTTTGTGTTTTTACAGGAAAAAATGTACATCAAAGACAAGAAGGAATGAAAAATAAGAATAATAACATCAAAATGTTTTGACGGAAAAACTTTACAAAGAACATTTTGACAAGTCTGGTTTTGGATTGATTTTAGTTTCTATGAAGATTTGAAGGAAACAAATAACGTTCAGCACCATATTCTACTTGCTGTCAACATTCAGAAGCAAACAACAACCGGGTGCCCTGAAGAAATATATGTACTGTAAATCAGAGGCAGAAGCACTGTTTCTTCTTTCTGTGAAAAGCAGTTTGCCAAAAAATGGAAAAAGAATTGGACATTTAATATTTTTAGTAGTTGAAGCCAAACTGTCCACTGACAAATAAAATATTGTGGAGAATTTATCAGTAAAGTTATATCTTTTTACATATATTTTATAGTTCTTTCTTCATAATCATCATATTCATTGTGTTGATTATGCATTGGTTTATAAATGTTGCTTTTTAACAGTTGTAGAGGAAAATGGTGATATTAGTTATATAGCACTTCTACATAAACTAAAACATGCAAAAAGTTCCATTTATTCTATTGTTCATATGAAGATAGTTCTTAACTGTTTTTATTGCTTGTTAATAATTACAAAAATGGTTACATTAAATTTATTAGAAAGTAAAGCTTCCATTGTGGTATTTTTGAATGTGGACAAAAGATTGTAGAGTTGGCTCCCCTTTAGAGTTATCTCCCCTATGATTATACTTTTTCTTAGTAAACAGTTTTCTGTTTACTACATAAGTTTGTAGTATAATGTATCAAGAATTGTTTATATTGTGAATGTGCTTTTATGATTTCTGGTTTTTTATTGATATTGCATGAAAATATTTTATATTTAAGCTATAATATTCATCATTGCAATTGTACCATAAATTGGCAGAACATACAGCATAGAAGAAAATTTAATGTATTTTTATTTATGTTTTGAGAATAATGGTCATGCTAAATTTTGTCATGTGTAATATCAGTGTCCTTGTTCTCTATTTGGATTAAAAACTTTAATCTTCATTTAAAGTAGTAATAAATAATTCCAAACATTTTCTATAGAAAATACTCAAACTGCATACTTAGACATTTGTGCATTATTTCTGCTCTTCAATAGTAAATTGTTGATATGTGAAGTTAAAAAGCAATTTGGTTGATATAAAAATAATATAATTAATTATTTTTTGATTATATATATAGATAGTCACTAAATAATTGGAAAACAGACAACAAATAATATAAATATTTTATTGAGTTTTTTCAGTTGTTTTTAAGCGGAGTTCAATTAATATTTAATAGAACAGAGTTAAATCAGTAGGGGAAAAGTATTTGCTGTAGCACCTTTAAGTTTTTTCAGTTGGAAAAAAACGTTCAGTTTAATTTAGATAAATCAGCAGGGATTAAGTAGGTTTGTAATAAAATTTAAAATGACAATAACTTAGAAATGGCATTGTCATTAACTCGACAGTACAAACGGGATTTTGATGCTCACTTTGAAAATTGTAATAGTGACCAATCACGTGATATACATAAAAATTTTGTGTGACTGGTGTCAGTAGAAATATATATTTTGTATCAAGAAATGTACGTATACAAATGTATATAAAAACAGTTCGTATGTTCGGTATGTATTTCAATTAATAGATCAAACAAAATCTATATATTATGTAAATACTGTATGTTGTTTACTTGATCAACTTTTGTAAGCAGCATCCAGTTTCATATATTTATGTATTTTTCGAGTGGGGGGGGGGGGTAGTTAGGTTAAGAGGGACTCAGATGACGTGGGTATTGCTGATCTGTTGTTACGCTGTTATATTCAATAATGCTACGATGATTGTTTGATACACCTATTAGTGAGTGTTAGTATATGATACCCATCTAATCAATTAATCCAACTCACATTCTACAGTAATGGAAGCGGGAGGTTTTGGCATGCCATAAAATCTGGTTTAACCCGCCATTTCTTTGAAATGCCTGTACTAAGTAAGGACCATTGTTGTAGTTGCTTTATGTTGGTTCTGGAGTCGGCTGGTTTCTTGGACTTTGATTTGTGGATTGTCGTTTTTGACAGTTTCATCTGTGTTCGGTATTTTGTTATTACCTTCATTCAAACAGTTTATTGACGTCATCGCTGTTTTTATCGTCAAAATTAAATTATAATGAATATTGATAATGTCTGTAGATGGTTGTACTAGTTATAAACTATGTGTTGTTCATTAACTTTAAATATTCCTAAAATACATAATTTACTTCAGAACATGAGGTAAATTAAGTATGTGTTATCGAGTGCACCTTTGGTTTTGAATACAAAATGAACGTTTTCTTTCTACAATGTTTAGCCCTATGATACAGGAAAAATGTTTTGTTTGCAAGAACTGCGAAAGAAATCAAATAACCTACGTAATATACTATTTTCATTTCTAAAACCATCGACAGAAATTTACCGGTTGGCTATTCTGTGTTGCATGAATTGTTTGAATAATGTCATTTTCATCAATTAGTTTCAGCTATATTGTGATGTTCTTTTTTTATTGGGAGATGACGCCGGTGTACCCTCTGCAACATGTCATCAACAACGGTCCATGTATAGACTTTCCTTATGATCCCAAACTTGATGGCCTCACCCTTTCGCCATCTGCTGGGCAGCTGTATGTGTTGAGCACTGCGAACCCTATCAGTATCCTATTAGTATAAGGAATTAAATAGATACTATTAGTGTATTGACTTGACATAAACACAATGTTTTAAGACGGGAAAAAAGTGAGGCTCTGTCGAAACTTTTCCACGGTTCGCGCAGTCTATTGTACACTATATATATATATATATATATTATGTACTCCCACTATAATTCACTTAAAAATTATACCCGTATTACGCCTCGCACTTGCGTGCAGTATTTTTTAATCAAAATGAATGACGCAAAATTGAGTGATTTGTCACGAACGAGTTATAGGTATCAATATATTAATGCATAACGGTAGGGACGTGAAAAAAACTGTCAGGTTAAACGCGGTTGGTCAATAATGATTGGTGAAGTAAATATATTTTGTAAGGAAATTCCATCTGTGGTATAAAAATCCACAATTAAGGAGTTTTAAAAATAAACTGCACATTTTGGCTGAATAAATCGAATTTCGAATATGTAAGGGCACTGCGAGGAACTTTGAAAAAATAAGATTCCCCCTTTTAACCCTCATTTTTGAGTTAGAAAAGCAATGCGAACCTTTTATTTAATAACACCTAATGAACCTCCTATTCTGTAACAGATAATTTGTCTTTATTTTTCTTTCAACGAAGTACAAATGGAATAAAGGTACCCACATGTGGTAAATAACATTGAAAAGACGATGGTTTTCTGTATTCTATTCTGGTCGTGGTGAATCATAGATGCTATATATGCAAAAAGTAATGAACGTAACACGTTTAATAAGATACTTATCAAAGGAAATAACAAAACAATGCAACACATCAATTATTTTACATTGGCAAGACAGGTTAACATGTACATCAGATTAAAGTGGCTACAATGCGTTTCATAGCCATTGACTGTTAATCACACACAAATAATAATTCAACGCATTTAAGCTGCTCTAATAGGAGAATGCAGTATACAACATCTATTAGCAGTCTCCGGTAGTACACTAGACGAACTACTATAAAAGTTATCGTGAATTAAAATTTATTACCTCCCTTTGAACATTTGATTTGAATAAAAGAATCTTATCAAATTATTTTGCACATCTTTATTCATTATGCATCGGATAGAAATATTAAAGATAGCTGTTAGATATAAATAAGAAAAAGAAACGTTCTGTATAAAAACGAGTCAAAAAAAGCAACTTATTCTATGTAAAGAAACAAAATCCAAATGTATTATTAACTTTTTGCAGGCATCTTCAATGCACGTTTATTGCACTGTATTGCATATATATTAATTCTTTAATTATTTAAGATTTGAGGCGGTCTTTTTCAGC
The DNA here is from genome assembly GCA_944474755.1 of Limnoperna fortunei. NCBI lineage: Eukaryota > Metazoa > Mollusca > Bivalvia > Mytilida > Modiolidae > Limnoperna > Limnoperna fortunei. The sequence goes on along the minus strand of OX104112.1, from coordinate 30,801,894 downwards.
TGTCCGAGACCATACTTAGAGGGTTCCCAGCGTTCGACGCATAGAGCTGCCTTGTGGCGGATCAGCCTTTCATTTGGAAAGGGGGGTTGTAAATTTATAATACGCAAAACCTGATCGTTTACGGTAATGTGTAACTTCTTTAAATAGTGACACGCTTCTTGCTCGATAAAGAGCTTTTTAAAGATTTCCAAAGCCCATTGTAGTTGATATAAAAGGCTAAACTCTCTGCCCGTAGCCAAAATGCTCCACCCTTTTCCAGTGGCAGATAACATTTTGTTCCCATTAGTCCATCCATTTTCTGTTGATTTATTGTTTTTAAACCTGTTCTAGTCCTGAATATAGCTTGGATATTGCTTGCTGGACGTATGGCCAGTTCATTTAATCAATCAATCGACCAATCAATCATTTTTTCAGCTGTCGCCTATGTATCTGAGTTCCGCTTCCCTTGCAGACATCTAATGATCAAATTTGTTTTGTTCAATTTACAGTTCTTTCGTTAATTCCTTGTTCCCTGAATTCTCTGCTGCATTGTTTGTGCTGAATGTTTTACTTAATTTTTTTTTGTACACTATCAATCTTTGAACCGAATGCACCTTGCTCGAAATCAGGCTCCAACAAACATCTCTACTGTTCACACGCCAATGATCAAATGTCGATATGGTTACTGTCCAGTCCTCTGGACGGTATTGAATAAACATCACGAAGAACGTAGTTGATTCTGGATAGATGTTGTTGCACCTAAGGATATCTCAACCATCAAAGTTATGTCATGTACTTGATAAACGGTTTGTATAGAAAAAAAAGAAAAAATATATCCGGAATACAATGCGTAATCTGAGAGCATCCCTGTGATAAGTTAATAATAATGACAGTGACAACTCAAAAGTTAGATAAAGGTGTTTTCTGTTGCTTCTTTGAGACTTTACGCCATCTTTATCTATTGTAGCATTATAGCGACCCTCAGCGTTAAACATACTGTAAATCAATATCCACCAACGCTTAAGTCGAGCACACATTACCATGCGTCGGACTCGAACACTCGAAGTATTCTTGGTTGAGTAAATGCATTGTATTATGTTTATATAAAGCGAAATACTTAAGTGCTAGTGTTGCGTGCTTTGCAACACCGGGAACTAGCGGTGCATATGTTTTATGTATCCATTATTATAAGAACAAGAGCTCGGAATACTAAGAGTCTACATGTTTATTAATCGAACTGCAACTACAAACTGACTATCTCATTATACATTAAAAACTGGAGCATGCAATAAAAGACCAGGCGGACATTTTACATTTAAAGAGCGAACAGACTAATGACAAGTTTTATGTGTCTGCAATCCGGTTATCTAAACATCCCAATTATTTATTGAGACAGAGTTCAAGAGTTTACAATACACATTAAATCTATGTTGCATCAGAAATTAATCGCAACATCATCTCTCGCTTTTCAAACAGAGTTCCACTCTCTGATAAACAAAATAGAAAAAAAATCAAATTGAAAAAATAATAATAATAATAAAAATATATCATAAAGTTTATCCAAAAAGTAATAAAGTGGAAAAAAATTTAAACTTGATTATTTTCGTAATTGATTAAAAAAATAATACCAGACGTCATGATATTAAAATATCTCAAACATTTTAAAACATGAATGGCCAATGCACTAAAATATCTAAAGATATCAATTTTAACCAATTAGAAAATTAAGAAAACAAAAACTTCTGTCTTGTAAATAATATTAATAAAGAAATAAGAAAATGGTATTAAAGAAAAACAAATCTAAAACTACTTTATGAAAAATCACTAAACTACTATAAAAATAAACAAAATATGCATAGACAGTAAAATCGTACTGTTGCGTTATGCTCAATTAGAATTGGCTACCTTAACAGAGGTGAGACCAATCTTGACCTTCTCTTGACCTTATCTAACCGGTTAACCTATTACATCTAATCACAACTATTTCTTACTACTTCTTCTATCAGTAAAAATTTTATTGTGCATAACACTAACATATTACTGACATTTCTTATTTAAATCTTTGAAGTTTACCCAGGAATTATGCTTTGCATCATAATTTTGCCATTTTACTCTATACAACCAGGTACCATTTGAATACTTCTTTCTTAAAATTTTCTCTACCTCAAACTCGTCACCATTTACATCAACAGTTACATTATTTACAACTTCATTTTCATTTGTTTCTGGCTGACTATCTATGCTGTTTGCGGGAACTTCATCGTCTCCCAGAACAAAAGGTTCTACAGCATCTATACCTTCAGGTGGGTTTACGTCTTGTGGTTTATCAACCCAAAGAAACCCATGCTTTAACCTGTTTATGTGTACCCTATTTTTGACCAATTTCCCATCTGACTTCCTTCTAATTTTGACATGGAGAGGGGACAATTTCTCAGAGATATAAAATGGTCCCACCCAAGGCCTAATAAATTTTCTCTGTTTACCAGGAGCGACAACGGGTCGGTACACGTACACAATATCTCCAACTGAGAACTGCGGCTCATGGACTGATTTATCTGCTTTACCTTTCATCTGTTTCTTACGTTCCTCTAGAGTTTCAATAGCTGTGGCTCTTGCCTTTTCAACACGTTCCATCAACGCTATTACATAATCACGGCACGTAACCGGAATGTCAAAATTGTCAATATCTGCATCTAATAGTGTTCGAGTATGGCGTCCATGTACAAGGAAAAACGGACTGTAATCGGTACTATCCAGACACGGACTGCAATTGTATGCAAATTGGATAAACGGTAAAAATTTGTCCCAGTTCATATCATCGTCCTCGATATGTTTCGCTAAAGAATTCAAAATCTTTGACATCATTCTTTCACTTTGACCATTACACTGAGGGTGAAAGCTAGTTGTATTCGTCTTCTTAATGTCAAGTAATTTGCATGTTTCAGTCACTATATTTGCTAAGTATGAAGTTCCTCTATCGGAATGTAAGACGTTTGGTATGCCATGTCGACAGATGACATTTCTGAGAAAGACTTCGGCTATCGTAGCTGCTCGTATGTTTGGTAGAGGAATGAGCTCGACATACTTTGTCATGTAACAAATGAACACAAGGACGTACGCATTGCCCGTATCCTTTGATGGTTTAAATGGACCAAGAATGTCTGTACTAACTGACTGAAATGGTGCTGTTGGAACAGGCATGGGGACCAATTTAGCTTTTGTCAATGTTTGAGGTTTTTTTCGCTGACAACATGGCTCACATGATTTAACCTATTCAATGACATCTGAATTCAATGACGGCCAATAATATCGCATTCGGGTTTTAGCTAATGTCCTATGTATACCCATATGGTTTCCCGATAATAACGAATTATGATTTTCTGTCAAAACTGTTTTGGCAAATTTCTTAGGTACACAAATTTGTAAACGTAAGTCATTGTTTTTAATCTTTCTTCTGTCTTGAGTGAACACGTGAAATAAAATACCATTATCAAGTACATAAAAACCACATAAAATTAAAATGTCACGGCGCTTTTTCTGATCATCTGGTAAGTCGCCACTTTCAAGATACGTAATGATGTCTTTATACCACGTGTCTAATCTCTGATGTTCCTGTAATTTTTCTATTGACCATAAATTTTCTTCTGCTACTCTAGACTTTGATGACAGCGGAGGCGGATTCTTTTGTTGCGTTTTCCTTTGGTTTTGCCTTTGACTTACGCCCATTTTCATTCATAATATCATGATTGACACATTCAAAGTTTGGTAGTTCGTCCCAATCATCGGGTGGGAGTGTCTTTTCATCGTATGTTCGACGCGAAATTCCATCTGCGTTTCCATGTAAAGATCCTGGTTTGACCTTTACCTCATAATGGTAAGACTGAATCAACGCGACCCATCGTGCAAACTTTCCCACAGGTTCTTTCATCGTCAACAACCATTTTAATGCAGAATGGTCAACATACGCTTCAAAGAAATTATGCCTTAAAAAACAGTCAAATTGCATAATTCCATATATCAACCCAATACATTCCTTTTCGCTTATGCCAAAGTTTCTTTCGGAACTTGATAAAGTCCTTCCTGCATAACTTATAATTCGTTCCTCGCCGTCTTGAACTTGGCACAATATACATCCCAATGAAAATGCACTGGCGTCGGAATAAAGTCTGAACGGTTGATCGTAACGCGGAAATCCTAAGATAACAGGCGAAAGAAGCGCTGCTTTTAAATTTTCGAAAGAAGTTTGACATGAATTTGTCCACTTAAAGTCAGCATTCTGTTTTGTAAGTTCGTATAATGGTGACGCGATTTTCGCATAATCCTTCACAAATTTTCTATAATAACCTGATAGTCCAAGAAATGCTCTGAGTTGTTTAATATTTTGCGGGACGGGATAAGTCTCTACGGCACTGACTTTTTCCGGATCAGGGGAAATTCCTTTCGCATTCACAATATGTCCAAGGTACTTAATTTCTCTTTTCGCAAGCGAACATTTCTTAGGGTGAAGCTTAAGTCCCACACTTCTAAGTCTCTCGAATATTTGCTTCAGATGCGAAATGTGTTCATCAAATGTTCTACTGAAGACAATGATGTCGTCCAGATAAACAAGAGAAAAATTCCAATTTAATCCCCTAAGAACAGCTTCCATAACCCTTTGAAAAGTTAGCGGGCTATTTTTGAGACCCATGGTAGACGTTTGAACTGAAAAAGGCCCATGTGACATCGAAAAGCTGTAAAAGGGCGAGAGGATGGGTCAATTTCGAGCTGATAAAATCCGGATTGAAGATCTAAAGTGGAGAAATATGCAGGACAACTGCTACCTAAACTTTCCAAAGCTTCCTGAGTTGTTGGGAGGGGGTGGGCGTCAAGAATTGTATGATTATTTAACTGACGAAAATCAACCACAAAACGGTACCCACTATTGTTTCGCTTTGAAACGAGCATACAAGGAGCGCCCCAGGGAGAGCATGACTCTTCAATAATATCTTGATCCTTTAACTCTTTAACCATTTTTTCCAAAACATCTTTTTGCTTTGGGCCCACCTTGTAAGCTCGCTGGCGAACTGGTCTAGTTCCTTCTGGAACTTATATTTTATGTTTCAAAAGAGAACATTTTCCTATTTTACCATCACTACCAGCAAATACATCATCATATTCATTAACTAAAGCTTGAAGCTTGTACAATTCTAATTTGGTCAATGAATTATCTGACATGTCAACAATATTCAACAAAGTATCTTTTACAACTGAAACATTTGCCTTAACATTTGTATCATGCTTCTCAGTCTCATTCATATTATACAATTGGTCATGCTTAGATAAACAAACAAACTTTCCTACGTAAGTGTCTTTAGATAAAGTAATCTCTTTATCCGTAAAATTACCAATACAAAACAAAACCTTGTTATCTTTCACTTTACTCATTGATTTGGCGGTTAACAACCCTAATGACATTAATTGTGGGGAACCTGAGGACAAACCAACAACTTCATTCGGTAATGCCGCACCTTTGATTTTAGCAATTACAATCTTTTCACTGTGTGGTGGTACCTCAATGTTTTGATCTAAAACTAATTGACGTCTAGGGTCAAAATATAATTTCTTATTACCAAAATCAAGTAAAATGTGATTGCTCTCTAAAAATTCTAAACCTTAAATAACCTTTGGAGATATACAAGAAACTACATAAAATTTAACTTTCAGTTTCCGACCACAAATGTATACCGGAACATAAATCATACATAATATAGGAATGCGTTCATTATCAACTGCAGTAATATATGGACGGTCAGACTGGACTCTTCGGCAATTAAAATTTGTGAGAACAGATTCATCTATTACATTTAAGTCTGCCCCTGAGTCACACAGTGCTGTACATTTAATAGGGCCTACCGTAATGTGAATATAATTCCTGACTAGATTTACACAACACAACGTGTCACTGTCACTATCTGAAGGGCTTGTCAAAACACTAATTTGCCCAGATTGCGCCCTCATATTTCCAGGCACATCTAGTTTTTTGGGATCACTTTACATGCGGATTTCTTATGTCCGGTCTTTCCACAGTTGTAACATCGCATTGGCGAATTCTTATTTTTATACTTAAAGCAAAATCGCGCACTGTGTCCAATCCTTTCGCAAATTTGACACTTGATCACATTGACGTCGGACTGAGCGGCACGTACTGCTGTCTCCTTCTTTGCTACGGACATCATCTCTACTGTATCGCTGAGGCGGGAAATCGCTTCGTTTTGGGTCTTCAAGCACTGGATAACGCTGTTTATCTCCATTGATTCTCTCGGCGTTGACAAAACGGGTCCACACGCGTCGGTCAGCGAAGCGCTCGAAAGTCGTGAGCACTGAATCGTTTCCTGCCAGGTTTGAGGATTCTTTTGAATAACGAACATCCTTATCCTAGGTGTTAGTCCTCGTATGAATGTTATAACTTTATCCTTTTCGGACTTTCCAAGATGATTGCACAATCTGTCAATCTCAGTAATAAAGTCTTCAAGATCCTCTCCTTCTTGCATTTTTCGTTCGAATAATTTCTGCTCCAATAGCCACTTTGGATGTATGTTCTGAAAGTGTTCTTTGAAACTACGGTATAAAACTTCTGGGTTTGTTTTGAGACTTCCAGATAAATTGTTACACCAATCCAAAGCTGTGCCATAAAGTCTTAATTTTAATGCATTGTAGATCTTTGTTGGGTCTTTCCAGTTATTAAAGTTGATCCAACTAACAAATCTTTCTAACCACATCACCGCATCTTCTTCTGGTAGGCCGCTAAATGTCGGCGGGCAAAACATAGAAGTCCCACTACTATGTTCCATTTTTGTTGAAAGTGAAGCAAGAGTTTCTCGAATGTTAGTAAATTCCGTATGAAAACTAGGATCAATGTGTTTTCGTGTTCAATGGAGATTGAAACGTCCGAATTGTCCATTTTAGAATTTCTATGTGACCGTAAATTATAATATGACATTGTAACAGAACATTTTAAAATTCCGGGATTCTCCACCAAGTGTTGCGTGCTTTGCAACACGGGGAACTAGCGGTGCATATGTTTTATGTATCCATTATTATAAGAACAAGAGCTCGGAATACTAAGAGTCTACATGTTTATTAATCGAACTGCAACTACAAACTGACTATCTCATTATACATTAAAAACTGGAGCATGCATTTAAAGACCAGGCTGACATTGTACATTTAAAGAGCGAACAGACTAATGACAAGTTTTATGTGTCTGCAATCCGGTTATCTAAACATCCCAATTATTTATTGAGACAGAGTTCAAGAGTTTACAATACACATTAAATCTATGTTGCATCAGAAATTAATCGCAACACTATACAGAGACCATTACTGCTGGCAGTCGACGGACAAGTTAAACGACAATGATTGTTAGCTTTGTTCACTAATGCCAAGAGGTTTACATGGTTTCCAACTTCCTACACTTATAAATTTTTTGACGCCGTTTTTATAGCAGAAATAATGTTGAAAAAGGCGTTTAATTTTATTAAAGCAACAAACAAACAATATAATGAGTACTAGCGTTCAGCCTAGTTGGGGCAGAGCAAAAAATTTAATAAACTTGATTTAAAACTAATGTTCATGTGGTTCAATGAAACAAATTATTGACATAACAATTATTTGTTGCATCTTACAAAAGACGGAAGGCAAACTCCGGAATTGTATACATAAAATAGCCTTTTATTCTTGTTATCGATTTTCATCCAAAATTGTATACACAAAATAGCCTTTTTATTCTGGTTTTCGATTTTTCAAAGCTACGCTAATAGATAGCGCTATCACCGAAGACAAAGTACCAGGACAAAAAGGGCCTCTCTCTATTTTATTATTAACTTCTGTAAAGAGAATTCCAAAAATATTTTACATTGCATGCTTTTCCTAAAGGTTAACATACACACTCAGCTAGACAGCCTGTCCTCATCTGGCGCCTCGAATGTCTTCGGAACGTTTGTTTGTTTTGTTTGTTTGACGGAGTTTAACGCCACTTTCAGCAATTTTTCAGCTATATCATGGCGTCCAGTTTTTATTGGGGGAGGAAGCCGGTGTACCCGGAGAAAACCCCCGACATGTGGTAGGAAAACTGGCAATCCTTGTCAATTAAGATTGGAGTCGAGTACACCCTGCCTGCAGCGAGAATCGAACCCGCAATCTCAGTGTTGACAGACCACGTGATCAATAGTAGACGAACTACCTTGACCACTCGGCCACCGAGGCCCCCGGAACGCACTTTCATTTAAAGGAAGTAAATTTGTTACTTTGTTTCAGTCTGGTGATTACAGGTTCAATCCGCAATACATTGTGTTATTACTTTTTTATTTTGGGTTTCAACTACAAATAATCAGAAGATAACGACAAGTAAAAGAAGAAACAAAAACTGTACGAAATCAGCAGCTGTTTGGACTTGACTTATGCACTCTTTTTAGCATTATCACAGGGTCCTGATTTGTATTACTGGATGAAGTGGAGTACCCTGTGAAAATCCTCTGTATTAAACATATCTTTCCTTGTCAATTAAGGTTGGAGTCGAGCACACCCTTTTTGCCGTAGGATTCGAACTTTAAACATAAGTGATCACAGGCAGGTGATCAATGATAGATGATTAGCTTAACGTAGCCACCGAGGCACCTTTTACGTAATAACAGAGCATGGCTAAAAAAACACAAACACACAAAAAGAAACAAACCTTACATCATACAACAAACAAGCAACACGATCCCTCTGAATCAGTTATGAATGCCTTGAAATCGAGTTGAGGTTATCTCCCTTACATTTGAAAAAAGTAACACGATTTTGATTTTAGAGAAAACGTTTTATCAGCCAAATCTAGTTCAAATCTAGTTAATTTAATTGCTTTTTAAAATTAGAAGGAATGATTTTTTATAATGACTGGTTAATGTTTGGTTTATCTCTCTATATATATTGGATTTATAGAAAATATCCGACAACGAAGCTTATCCTATACCTGTGATATTAAAAACAACAGCACCCCATTTTGAGAAAAAAATGATGATAACTATTTTTATTGTTAGAGTCGATTTGTTAGCTGACAAACAGAGGATTTGAGCCTGACGTCATGGACCGATCAATATTCCGTAGATATATTGTTTTTAAAATGTTCACTTACTATACCGAATGTTCATTAAGTTTTCATTATATTAACCGGATTGCACATTGTAAAATTGATAAATTGATAAAAATCGTGAATTTAAACAAATTTTATATTCAAGAAGATCCTCGGCTGGGAGAACTATCGATGTATTGAGTCGTGGAATAATGAACATTGAGGACACATTAACATATTATAATCACAATGAATCTGAAGAGCAATAGACTTTCGAAACACAGAATTTCGGTTGTACTTCCTCAAGATCTCTCTTTTTTCCTCAATATCACAAGAAAAATGTACTCGTGTTCTGAAGTAGAGAAAATAACTGTCTTAACCCGGACACCCCCCCCCCACTCCGATAAGAAAATGTTTGGTTCTGTTCTATTCCGGATTGATATTCAACGCTAACATTCGTTGTGGGCCAAACCAAGATTATTTCAATGTCAATACCATTCACTTAAAAAGACAGTATACTTGAATTGTATTCTCCCACAAACAAAGACCGGAAGTCTTGCTACTGGGGAAATTGCCTACTTGTATACATAACGACTAACAAGTGATGATAATTTACTAATCACCCTATACTACATGTACTGTAGATATGCTTGGAATATTTGTCGATAAATGTACTCAATATATAATACACAATGTTGCCTCCTTCTGATTTGACAAGACGGCACTATCTCGATCGTACCTAAGAGCAAGTTGACCTAGCCCTATTAGTTTATAAAACTGTTATTGACTATTCTTACGGTTTCCCCAAGATCTATACGGAGCTCGTCTATTATTGATTAACATCGGCGGTAGTCCTGGGTCACTACTACTGAGCAAAGCACACACAACACGTGGCGAAACATGTTCTTTGGCTTTATACTCTTAATATTGTCATAAATATTATTACATATGCTTACTCTATAAATCTGTGGCCTCGGTGGCCGAGTGGTTAAAGTAGTTCGTCATCTACTTTTATTAACCGGTGTGTCACAATTGACGTTTGAAAGTTCGAGCCTGACTTATTGCAGGGTATACTCGATTCCAGCCTTACATAACAAGGATAGTTTTCTTGCCAAATGTAAGGTCGGGGATTATTAGTGAGTACTCCAGTAAGAAAACTGGACGCCATTATATAGCTGGTTATATCTTTAAAATGTATGAAACAGTGTGATGAGAGTGGGAACGAATATAGCTGAAATATTGCTCGTTATAAATCAATCAATATTCAGACTTTCAACAAATTGTTATTGAGGATGGAAACCGACGTATCAGGTTAGAGCCAACGAACTTTGAAATGACGAATGTCAATACATGTATTAGTTGACTAAATACATAAGGACTATTGAAGACCATTTACAGCTTTTACCTAGACCAAGAGGACTACATCACACCTTGTATCTACATAAAACGGTCACTGAGGACCATTTCACAGATTGTACCTAGACCAATCGGTCACTGAGGACCACTTCACAGTTTGTACCTAGACCAGTCGGTCACTGAGGACCATTTCACAGTTTGTACTTAGACCAGTCGGTCACTTATGACCATTTCACAGTTTGTACCTAGACCAATCGGTCACTGGGGACTACCTTACAGTTTGTACCTAGACCAGTCGGTCACCGATGACCACTTCACAGTTTGTACCTAGACCAATCGGTCACTGGGGACTACTTATCAGTTTGTACCTAGACCAGTCTGTCACTGATGACCTCTTCGCACTTTGTACCTAGACCAATTGGCCTAGAGGACCACTTCACACCTTATATATCTAGATCAAACGGTCACCAAGGACTCATAGTTGGTACCTAGACCATTCGGTCACTGAAGACCACTTCACAGTTTGTACCTAGACTACTCGTTCACTGAAGACCACTTATCATTATGTACCTTAACCAATCGGTCACTGAGGACCACTTCACAGTTTGTACCTAGACCAATCGGTCACTGAGGACCACTTTATAGGTTAGAACTAGACCACTAGACTACTCCTTAAAGTGTGTACCTGGACCAATCGGCAAAATGATTCATAAATCTAACCCGATGACTCCAGTTGAATTATGTAAGTAAGACCTAATTATTCAAATTAGTTAACATAACTGTGTGAATGTCGGGCAAAAAGACTGAATAAAAAAATACATTTATTAGTAGAACGTTGACACATTTTATTTTCTCTGACGTGATTTTCGGAAAATTTAAGAATCGTATACATCTGCGTCTGTACAGGTTGTAAGCGTTAAGCAGCGGAAAACTTGTTTTACATATTTTTACTGCATTGTACCAAACCAACACACCGGGCTTAATATTTACATTGCTTACAGTCAAGAATAATTATCTTGAGCTTAACGTGTCACGCTACTGGAAAACATTACCCGTCACTCCAAGCCGACCACGCCTCATTCCGTTTAAGCCTTTTTACTCCCCGTTCGTGTTGAGCACAGAGGCAGCAACTACAGAATTTTAACATCTTTGTTTTTTTTGTTTTGGTTTTAAATTTCTGACTGAGTGATCGACTTGTCGACAGGACGTCAACATGTCTGATGCAATTCAAGCTTATTATCGTCGTCGCCATCATCTTTATCGTCATCGTCGTCGTTAAATTTATTCGAAGAATGTAACAGTTTGAACCGTACGTTTTTCATTCTTGGAAACACCCGACAATGTCTGTACCTTTGTCTTGATTTATACTTACATTTTTGTAAAGTTCTTGACTATAAGTGACTGGTCGAGATGTGTAGGATGCCATCCTCTGGTGATCACTGGCGTGTAAACACTAGAATTGTGAGTTCGAGTTCTCTCATTTAGCCTTAATTGAAAAAAAAATATTGTCAGTTTTCTGCCGAAGATCGGGAGACGCCATTTTCTGAAAATTGCTGAAAACGGGTGTAAAACCGTAAACAAGCGGTCATCAGTGACAGACTGGTCTAGGTACAAACTGATAAGTAGTCCTCAGTGACCGATTGGTCTAGGTACAAACTGTGAAGTGGTCATCGGTGACCGACTGTTCTAGGTACAAACTGTAAGGTAGTCCCCAGTGACCGATTGGTCTAGGTACAAACTGTGAAATGGTCATAAGTGACCGACTGGTCTAAGTACAAACTGTGAAATGGTCCTCAGTGACCGACTGGTCTAGGTACAAACTGTGAAGTGGTCCTCAGTGACCGATTGGTCTAGGTACAATCTGTGAAATGGTCCTCAGTGACCGTTTTATGTAGATACAAGGTGTGATGTAGTCCTCTTGGTCTAGGTAAAAGCTGTAAATGGTCTTCAATAGTCCTTATGTATTTAGTCAACTAATACATGTATTGACATTCGTCATTTCAAAGTTCGTTGGCTCTAACCTGATACGTCGGTTTCCATCCTCAATAACAATTTGTTGAAAGTCTGAATATTGATTGATTTATAACGAGCAATATTTCAGCTATATTCGTTCCCACTCTCATCACACTGTTTCATACATTTTAAAGATATAACCAGCTATATAATGGCGTCCAGTTTTTTTACTGGAGTACTCACTAATAATCCCCGACCTTACATTTGGCAAGAAAACTATCCTTGTTATGTAAGGCTGGAATCGAGTATACCCTGCAATAAGTCAGGCTCGAACTTTCAAACGTCAATTGTGACACACCGGTTAATAAAAGTAGATGACGAACTACTTTAACCACTCGGCCACCGAGGCCAAAGATTTATAGAGTAAGCATATGTAATAATATTTATGACAATATTAAGAGTATAAAGCCAAAGAACATGTTTCGCCACGTGTTGTGTGTGCTTTGCTCAGTAGAAGTGACCCAGGACTACCGCCGATGTTAATCAATAATAGACGAGCTCCGTATAGATCTTGGGGAAACCGTAAGAATAGTCAATAACAGTTTTATAAACTAATAGGGCTAGGTCAACTTGCTCTTAGGTACGATCGAGATAGTGCCGTCTTGTCAAATCAGAAGGAGGCAACATTGTGTATTATATATTGAGTACATTTATCGACAAATATTCCAAGCATATCTACAGTACATGTAGTATAGGGTGATTAGTAAATTATCATCACTTGTTAGTCGTTATGTATACAAGTAGGCAATTTCCCCAGTAGCAAGACTTCCGGTCTTTGTTTGTGGGAGAATACAATTCAAGTATACTGTCTTTTTAAGTGAATGGTATTGACATTGAAATAATCTTGGTTTGGCCCACAACGAATGTCAGCGTTGAATATCAATACGGAATAGAACAGAACCAAACATTTTCTTATCGGAGTGGGGGGGTGTCCGGGTTAAGACAGTTATTTTCTCTACTTCAGAACACGAGTACATTTTTCTTGTGATATTGAGAAAAAAAGAGAGATCTTGAGGAAGTACAACCGAAATTCTGTGTTTCGAAAGTCTATTGCTCTTCAGATTCATTGTGATTATAATATGTTAATGTGTCCTCAATGTTCATTATTCCACGACTCAATACATCGATAGTTCTCCCAGCCGAGGATCTTCTTGAATATAAAATTTGTTTAAATTCACGATTTTTATCAATTTATCAATTTTACAATGTGCAATCCGGTTAATATAATGAAAACTTAATGAACATTCGGTATAGTAAGTGAACATTTTAAAAACAATATATCTACGGAATATTGATCGGTCCATGACGTCAGGCTCAAATCCTCTGTTTGTCAGCTAACAAATCGACTCTAACAATAAAAATAGTTATCATCATTTTTTTCTCAAAATGGGGTGCTGTTGTTTTTAATATCACAGGTATAGGATAAGCTTCGTTGTCGGATATTTTCTATAAATCCAATATATATAGAGAGATAAACCAAACATTAACCAGTCATTATAAAAAATCATTCCTTCTAATTTTAAAAAGCAATTAAATTAACTAGATTTGGCTGATAAAACGTTTTCTCTAAAATCAAAATCGTGTTACTTTTTTCAAATGTAAGGGAGATAACCTCAACTCGATTTCAAGGCATTCATAACTGATTCAGAGGGATCGTGTTGCTTGTTTGTTGTATGATGTAAGGTTTGTTTCTTTTTGTGTGTTTGTGTTTTTTTAGCCATGCTCTGTTATTACGTAAAAGGTGCCTCGGTGGCTACGTTAAGCTAATCATCTATCATTGATCACCTGCCTGTGATCACTTATGTTTAAAGTTCGAATCCTACGGCAAAAAGGGTGTGCTCGACTCCAACCTTAATTGACAAGGAAAGATATGTTTAATACAGAGGATTTTCACAGGGTACTCCACTTCATCCAGTAATACAAATCAGGACCCTGTGATAATGCTAAAAAGAGTGCATAAGTCAAGTCCAAACAGCTGCTGATTTCGTACAGTTTTTGTTTCTTCTTTTACTTGTCGTTATCTTCTGATTATTTGTAGTTGAAACCCAAAATAAAAAAGTAATAACACAATGTATTGCGGATTGAACCTGTAATCACCAGACTGAAACAAAGTAACAAATTTACTTCCTTTAAATGAAAGTGCGTTCCGGGGGCATCGGTGGCCGAGTGGTCAAGGTAGTTCGTCTACTATTGATCACGTGGTCTGTCAACACTGAGATTGCGGGTTCGATTCTCGCTGCAGGCAGGGTGTACTCGACTCCAATCTTAATTGACAAGGATTGCCAGTTTTCCTACCACATGTCGGGGGTTTTCTCCGGGTACTCCGGCTTCCTCCCCCAATAAAAACTGGACGCCATGATATAGCTGAAAAATTGCTGAAAGTGGCGTTAAACGCCGTCAAACAAACAAAACAAACAAACGTTCCGAAGACATTCGAGGCGCCAGATGAGGACAGGCTTTCTAGCTGAGTGTGTATGTTAAACTTTAGGAAAAGCATGCAATGTAAAATATTTTTGGAATTCTCTTTACAGAAGTTAATAATAAAATAGAGAGAGGCCCTTTTTGTCCTGGTACTTTGTCTTCGGTGATAGCGCTATCTATTAGCGTAGCTTTGAAAAATCGAAAACCAGAATAAAAAGGCTATTTTGTGTATACAATTTTGGATGAAAATCGATAACAAGAATAAAAGGCTATTTTATGTATACAATTCCGGAGTTTGCCTTCCGTCTTTTGTAAGATGCAACAAATAATTGTTATGTCAATAATTTGTTTCATTGAACCACATGAACATTAGTTTTAAATCAAGTTTATTAAATTTTTTGCTCTGCCCCAACTAGGCTGAACGCTAGTACTCATTATATTGTTTGTTTGTTGCTTTAATAAAATTAAACGCCTTTTTCAACATTATTTCTGCTATAAAAACGGCGTCAAAAAATTTATAAGTGTAGGAAGTTGGAAACCATGTAAACCTCTTGACATTAGTGAACAAAGCTAACAATCATTGTCGTTTAACTTGTCCGTAGACTGCCGGCAGTAATGGTCTCTGTATAGTGTTGCGATTAATTTCTGATGCAACATAGATTTAATGTGTATTGTAAACTCTTGAACTCTGTCTCAATAAATAATTGGGATGTTTAGATAACCGGATTGCAGACACATAAAACTTGTCATTAGTCTGTTCGCTCTTTAAATGTAACATTTCAGCCTGGTCTTTTAATGCATGCTCCAGTTTTTAATGTATAATGAGATAGTCAGTTTGTAGTTGCAGTTCGATTAATAAACATGTAGACTCTTAGTATTCCGAGCTCTTGTTCTTATAATAATGGATACATAAAACATATGCACCGCTAGTTCCCCGTGTTGCAAAGCACGCAACACTTGGTGGAGAATCCCGGAATTTTAAAATGTTCTGTTACAATGTCATATTATAATTTACGGTCACATAGAAATTCTAAAATGGACAATTCGGACGTTTCAATCTCCATTGAACACGGAAACACATTTGATCCTAGTTTTCATACGGAATTTACTAACATTCGAGAAACTCTTGCTTCACTTTCAACAAAAATGGAACATAGTAGTGGGACTTCTATGTTTTGCCCGCCGACATTTAGCGGCCTACCAGAAGAAGATGCGGTGATGTGGTTAGAAAGATTTGTTAGTTTGATCAACTTTAATAACTGGAAAGACCCAACAAAGATCTACAATGCATTAAAATTAAGACTTTATGGCACAGCTTTGGATTGGTGTAACAATTTATCTGGAAGTCTCAAAACAAACCCAGAAGTTTTATACCGTAGTTTCAAAGAACACTTTCAGAACATACATCCAAAGTGGCTATTGGAGCAGAAATTATTCGAACGAAAAATGCAAGAAGGAGAGGATCTTGAAGACTTTATTACTGAGATTGACAGATTGTGCAATCATCTTGGAAAGTCCGAAAAGGATAAAGTTATAACATTCATACGAGGACTAACACCTAGGATAAGGATGTTCGTTATTCAAAAGAATCCTCAAACCTGGCAGGAAACGATTCAGTGCTCACGACTTTCGAGCGCTTCGCTGACCGACGCGTGTGGACCCGTTTTGTCAACGCCGAGAGAATCAATGGAGATAAACAGCGTTATCCAGTGCTTGAAGACCCAAAACGAAGCGATTTCCCGCCTCAGCGATACAGTAGAGATGATGTCCGTAGCAAAGAAGGAGACAGCAGTACGTGCCGCTCAGTCCGACGTCAACGTGATCAAGTGCCAAATTTGCGAAAGGATTGGACACAGTGCGCGATTTTGCTTTAAGTATAAAAATAAGAATTCGCCAGTGCGATGTTACAACTGTGGAAAGATCGGACATAAGAAATCCGCATGTAAAGTGATCCCAAAAAACTAGATGTGCCTGGAAATATGAGGGCGCAATCTGGGCAAATTAGTGTTTTGACAAGCCCTTCAGATAGTGACAGTGACACGTTGTGTTGTGTAAATCTAGTCAGGAATTATATTCACATTACGGTAGGCCCTATTAAATGTACAGCACTGTGTGACTCAGGGACAGACTTAAATGTAATAGATGAATCTGTTCTCACAAATTTTAATTGCCGAAGAGTCCAGTCTGACCGTCCATATATTACTGCAGTTGATAATGAACGCATTCCTATATTATGCATGATTTATGTTCCGGTATACATTTGTGGTCGGAAACTGAAAGTTAAATTTTATGTAGTTTCTTGTATATCTCCAAAGGTTATTTAAGGTTTAGAATTTTTAGAGAGCAATCACATTTTACTTGATTTTGGTAATAAGAAATTATATTTTGACCCTAGACGTCAATTAGTTTTAGATCAAAACATTGAGGTACCACCACACAGAGAAAAGATTGTAATTGCTAAAATCAAAGGTGCGGCATTACCGAATGAAGTTGTTGGTTTGACCTCAGGTTCCCCACAATTAATGTCATTAGGGTTGTTAACCGCCAAATCAATGAGTAAAGTGAAAGATAACAAGGTTTTGTTTTGTATTGGTAATTTTACGGATAAAGAGATTACTTTATCTAAAGACACTTACGTAGGAAAGTTTGTTTGTTTATCTAAGCATGACCAATTGTATAATATGAATGAGACTGAGAAGCATGATACAAATGTTAAGGCAAATGTTTCAGTTGTAAAAGATACTTTGTTGAATATTGTTGACATGTCAGATAATTCATTGACCAAATTAGAATTGTACAAGCTTCAAGCTTTAGTTAATGAATATGATGATGTATTTGTTGGTAGTGATGGTAAAATAGGAAAATGTTCTCTTTTGAAACATAAAATATAAGTTCCAGAAGGAACTAGACCAGTTCGCCAGTGAGCTTACAAGGTGGGCCCAAAGCAAAAAGATGTTTTGGAAAAAATGGTTAGAGAGTTAAAGGATCAAGATATTATTGAAGAGTCATGCTCTCCCTGGGGAGCTCCTTGTATGCTCGTTTCAAAGCGAAACAATAGTGGGTACCGTTTTGTGGTTGATTTTCGTCAGTTAAATAATCATACAATTCTTGACGCCCACCCCCCCCCCCAACAACTCAGGAAGCTTTGGAAAGTTTAGGTAGCAGTTGTCCTGCATATTTCTCCACTTTAGATCTTCAATCCGGATTTTATCAGCTCGAAATTGACCCATCCTCTCGCCCTTTTACAGCTTTTCGATGTCACATGGGCCTTTTTCAGTTCAAACGTCTACCCATGGGTCTCAAAAATAGCCCGCTAACTTTTCAAAGGGTTATGGAAGCTGTTCTTAGGGGATTAAATTGGAAGTTTTCTCTTGTTTATCTGGACGACATCATTGTCTTCAGTAGAACATTTGATGAACACATTTCGCATCTGAAGCAAATATTCGAGAGACTTAGAAGTGTGGGACTTAAGCTTCACCCTAAGAAATGTTCGCTTGCGAAAAGAGAAATTAAGTACCTTGGACATATTGTGAATGCGAAAGGAATTTCCCCTGATCCGGAAAAAGTCAGTGCCGTAGAGACTTATCCCGTCCCGCAAAATATTAAACAACTCAGAGCATTTCTTGGACTATCAGGTTATTATAGAAAATTTGTGAAGGATTATGCGAAAATCGCGTCACCATTATATGAACTTACAAAACAGAATGCTGACTTTAAGTGGACAAATTCATGTCAAACTTCTTTCGAAAATTTAAAAGCAGCGCTTCTTTCGCCTGTTATCTTAGGATTTCCGCGTTACGATCAACCGTTCAGACTTTATTCCGACGCCAGTGCATTTTCATTGGGATGTATATTGTGCCAAGTTCAAGACGGCGAGGAACGAATTATAAGTTATGCAGGAAGGACTTTATCAAGTTCCGAAAGAAACTTTGGCATAAGCGAAAAGGAATGTCTTGGGTTGATATATGGAATTAAGCAATTTGACTGTTTTTTAAGGCATAATTTCTTTGAAGCGTATGTTGACCATTCTGCATTAAAATGGTTGTTGACGATGAAAGAACCTGTGCGAAAGTTTGCCCGATGGGTCGCGTTGATTCAGTCTTACCATTATGAGGTAAAGGTCAAACCAGGATCTTTACATGGAAACGCAGATGGAATTTCGCGTCGAACAAACGATGAAAAGACACTCCCACCCGATGATTGGGACGAACTACTAAACTTTGAATGTGTCAATCATGATATTATGAATGAAAATGGGCGTAAGTCAAAGGCAAAACCAAAGGAAAACGCAACAAAAGAATCCGCCTCCGCTGTCATCAAAGTCGCTGCGTCTAGAGTAGCAGAAGAAAATTTATGGTCAATAGAAAAATTACAGGAACATCAGAGATTAGACACGTGGTATAAAGACATCATTACGTATCTTGAAAGTGGCGACTTACCAGATGATCAGAAAAAGCGCCGTGACATTTTAATTTTATGTGGTTTTTATGTACTTGATAATGGTATTTTATTTCACGTGTTCACTCAAGACAGAAGAAAGATTAAAAACAATGACTTACGTTTACAAATTTGTGTACCTAAGAAATTTGCCAAAACAGTTTTGACAGAAAATCATAATTCGTTATTATCGGGAAACCATATGGGTATACATAGGACATTAGCTAAAACCCGAATGCGATATTATTGGCCGTCATTGAATTCAGATGTCATTGAATGGGTTAAATCATGTGAGCCATGTTGTCAGCGAAAAAGACCTCAAACATTGACAAAAGCTAAATTGGTCCCCATGCCTGTTCCAACAGCACCATTTCAGTCAGTTAGTACAGACATTCTTGGTCCATTTAAACCATCAAAGGATACGGGCAATCCGTACGTCCTTGTGTTCATTTGTTACATGACAAAGTATGTCGAGCTCATTCCTCTACCAAACATACGAGCAGCTACGATAGCCGAAGTCTTTCTCAGAAATGTCATCTGTCGACATGGCATACCAAACGTCTTACATTCCGATAGAGGAACTTCATACTTAGCAAATATAGTGACTGAAACATGCAAATTACTTGACATTAAGAAGACGAATACAACTAGCTTTCACCCTCAGTGTAATGGTCAAAGTGAAAGAATGATGTCAACGATTTTGAATTCTTTAGCGAAACATATCGAGGACGATGATATGAACTGGGACAAATTTTTACCGTTTATCCAATTTGCATACAATTGCAGTCCGTGTCTGGATAGTACCGATTACAGTCCGTTTTTCCTTGTACATGGACGCCATACTCGAACGCTATTAGATGCAGATATTGACAATTTTGACATTCCGGTTACGTGCCGTGATTATGTAATAGCGTTGATGGAACGTGTTGAAAAGGCAAGAGCCACAGCTATTGAAACTCTAGAGGAACGTAAGAAACAGATGAAAGGGTAAAGCAGATAAATCAGTCCATGAGCCGCAGTTCTCAGTTGGAGATATTGTGTACGTGTACCGACCCGTTGTCGCTCCTGGTAAACAGAGAAAATTTATTAGGCCTTGGGTGGGACCATTTTATATCTCTGAGAAATTGTCCCCTCTCCATGTCAAAATTAGAAGGAAGTCAGATGGGAAATTGGTCAAAAATAGGGTACACATAAACAGGTTAAAGCATGGGTTTCTTTGGGTTGATAAACCACAAGACGTAAACCCACCTGAAGGTATAGATGCTGTAGAACCTTTTGTTCTGGGAGACGATGAAGTTCCCGCAAACAGCATAGATAGTCAGCCAGAAACAAATGAAAATGAAGTTGTAAATAATGTAACTGTTGATGTAAATGATGACGAGTTTGAGGTAGAGAAAATTTTAAGAAAGAAGTATTCAAATGGTACCTGGTTGTAAAGAGTAAAATGGCAAAATTATGATGCAAAGCATAATTCCTGGGTAAACTTCAAAGATTTAAATAAGAAATGTCAGGAATATGTTAGTGTTATGCACAATAAAATTTTTACTGATAGAAGAAGTAGTAAGAAATAGTTGTGATTAGATGTAATAGGTTAACCGGTTAGATAAGGTCAAGAGAAGGTCAAGATTGGTCTCACCTCTGTTTAGGTAGCCAATTCTAATTGAGCATAACGCAACAGTACGATTTTACTGTCTATGCATATTTTGTTTATTTTTATAGTAGTTTAGTGATTTTTCATAAAGTAGTTTTAGATTTGTTTTTCTTTAATACCATTTTCTTATTTCTTTATTAATATTATTTACAAGACAGAAGTTTTTGTTTTCTTAATTATTTTTCTAATTGGTTAAAATTGATATCTTTAGATATTTTAGTGAATTGGCCATTCATGTTTTAAATGTTTGAGATATTTTAATATCATGACGTCTGGTATTATTTTTTTAATCAATTACGAAAATAATCAAGTTTAATTTTTTTTCCACTTTATTACTTTTTGGATAAACTTTATGATATATTTTTATTATTATTATTTTTTTTTTCAATTTGATTTTTTTTTTCTATTTTGTTTATCAGAGAGTGGAACTCTGTTTGAAAAGCGAGAGATGATGTTGCGATTAATTTCTGATGCAACATAGATTTAATGTGTATTGTAAACTCTTGAACTCTGTCTCAATAAATAATTGGGATGTTTAGATAACCGGATTGCAGACACATAAAACTTGTCATTAGTCTGTTCGCTCTTTAAATGTAAAATGTCCGCCTGGTCTTTTAATGCATGCTCCAGTTTTTAATGTATAATGAGATAGTCAGTTTGTAGTTGCAGTTCGATTAATAAACATGTAGACTCTTAGTATTCCGAGCTCTTGTTCTTATAATAATGGATACATAAAACATATGCACCGCTAGTTCCCCGTGTTGCAAAGCACGCAACACTAGCACTTAAGTATGTCGCTTTATATAAACATAATACAATGCATTTACTCAACCAAGAATACTTCGAGTGTTCGAGTCCGACGCATGGTAATGTGTGCTCGACTTAAGCGTTGGTGGATATTGATTTACAGTATGTTTAACGCTGAGGGTCGCTATAATGCTACAATAGATAAAGATGGCGTAAAGTCTCAAAGAAGCAACAGAAAACACCTTTATCTAACTTTTGAGTTGTCACGGTCATTATTATTAACTTATCACAGGGATGCTCTCAGATTACGCATTGTATTCCGGATATATTTTTTCTTTTTTTTCTATACAAACCGTTTATCAAGTACATGACATAACTTTGATGGTTGAGATATCCTTAGGTGCAACAACATCTATCCAGAATCAACTACGTTCTTCGTGATGTTTATTCATTACGGTCCAGAGGACTGGACAGTAACCATATCGACATTTGATCATTGGCGTGTGAACAGTAGAGATGTTTGTTGGAGCCTGATTTTGAGCAAGGTGCATTCGGTTCAAAGATTGATAGTGTACAAAAAAAAATTAAGTAAAACATTCAGCACAAACAGTGCAGCAGAGAATTCGGGGAACAAGGAATTAACGAAAGAACGGTAAATTGAACAAAACAAATTTGATCATTAGATGTCTGCAAGGGAAGCGGAACTCAGATACATAGGCGACAGCTGAAAAAATGATTGATTGATTGATTGGTCGATTGATTGATTAAATGAACTGGCCATACGTCCAGCAAGCAATATCCAAGCTATATTCAGGACTAGAACAGGTTTAAAAACAATAAATCAACAGAAAATGGATGGACTAATGGGAACAAAATGTTATCTGCCACTGGAAAAGGGTGGAGCATTTTGGCTACGGGCAGAGAGTTTAGCCTTTTATATCAACTTCAATGGGCTTTGGAAATCTTTAAAAAGCTCTTTATCGAGCAAGAAGCGTGTCACTTTTTAAAGAAGTTACACATTACCGTAAACGATCAGGTTTTCCGTATTATAAATTTACAACCCCCCTTTCCAAATGAAAGGCTGATCCGCCACAAGGCAGCTCTATGCGTCGAACGCTGGGAACCCTCTAAGTATGGTCTCGGACAGCTGAAAAAGACCGCCTCAAATCTTAAATAAATAAAGAATTAATATATATGCAATACAGTGCAATAAACGTGCATTGAAGATGCCTGCAAAAAGTTAATAATACATTTGGATTTTGTTTCTTTACATAGAATAAGTTGCTTTTTTTGACTCGTTTTTATACAGAACGTTTCGTTTTCTTATTTATATCTAACAGCTATCTTTAATATTTCTATCCGATGCATAATGAATAAAGATGTGCAAAATAATTTGATAAGATTCTTTTATTCAAATCAAATGTTCAAAGGAAGGTAATAAATTTTAATTCACGATAACTTTTATAGTAGTTCGTCTAGTGTACTACCGGAGACTGCTAATAGATGTTGTATACTGCATTCTCCTATTAGAGCAGCTTAAATGCGTTGAATTATTATTTGTGTGTGATTAACAGTCAATGGCTATGAAACGCATTGTAGCCACTTTAATCTGATGTACATGTTAACCTGTCTTGCCAATGTAAAATAATTGATGTGTTGCATTGTTTTGTTATTTCCTTTGATAAGTATCTTATTAAACGTGTTACGTTCATTACTTTTTGCATATATAGCATCTATGATTCACCACGACCAGAATAGAATACAGAAAACCATCGTCTTTTCAATGTTATTTACCACATGTGGGTACCTTTATTCCATTTGTACTTCGTTGAAAGAAAAATAAAGACAAATTATCTGTTACAGAATAGGAGGTTCATTAGGTGTTATTAAATAAAAGGTTCGCATTGCTTTTCTAACTCAAAAATGAGGGTTAAAGGGGGAATCTTATTTTTTCAAAGTTCCTCGCAGTGCCCTTACATATTCGAAATTCGATTTATTCAGCCAAAATGTGCAGTTTATTTTTAAAACTCCTTAATTGTGGATTTTTATACCACAGATGGAATTTCCATTAAAATATATTTACTTCACCAATCATTATTGATCAATCGCGTTTAACCTGACAGTTTTTTTCACGTCCCTACCGTTATGCATTAATATATTGATACCTATAACTCGTTCGTGACAAATCACTCAATTTTGCGTCATTCATTTTGATTAAAAAATACTGCACGCAAGTGCGAGGCGTAATACGGGTATAATTTTTAAGTGAATTATAGTGGGAGTACATAATATATATATATATATATATATATATATATATATATATATAGTGTACAATAGACTGCGCGAACCGTGGAAAAGTTTCGACAGAGCCTCACTTTTTTCCCGTCTTAAAACATTGTCCTTATATTGTGTTTATGTCAAGTCAATACACTAATAGTATCTATTTAATTCCTTATACTAATAGGATACTGATAGGGTTCGCAGTGCTCAACACATACAGCTGCCCAGCAGATGGCGAAAGGGTGAGGCCATCAAGTTTGGGATCATAAGGAAAGTCTATACATGGACCGTTGTTGATGACATGTTGCAGAGGGTACACCGGCGTCATCTCCCAATAAAAAAAGAACATCACAATATAGCTGAAACTAATTGATGAAAATGACATTATTCAAACAATTCATGCAACACAGAATAGCCAACCGGTAAATTTCTGTCGATGGTTTTAGAAATGAAAATAGTATATTACGTAGGTTATTTGATTTCTTTCCCAGTTCTTGCAAACAAAACATTTTTCCTGTATCATAGGGCTAAACATTGTAGAAAGAAAACGTTCATTTTGTATTCAAAACCAAAGGTGCACTCGATAACACATACTTAATTTACCTCATGTTCTGAAGTAAATTATGTATTTTAGGAATATTTAAAGTTAATGAACAACACATAGTTTATAACTAGTACAACCATCTACAGACATTATCAATATTCATTATAATTTAATTTTGACGATAAAAACAGCGATGACGTCAATAAACTGTTTGAATGAAGGTATTAACAAAATACCGAACACAGATGAAACTGTCAAAAACGACAATCCACAAATCAAAGTCCAAGAAACCAGCCGACTCCAGAACCAACATAAAGCAACTACAACAATGGTCCTTACTTAGTACAGGCATTTCAAAGAAATGGCGGGTTAAACCAGATTTTATGGCATGCCAAAACCTCCCGCTTCCATTACTGTAGAATGTGAGTTGGATTAATTAATTAGATGGGTATCATATACTAACACTCACTAATAGGTGTATCAAACAATCATCGTAGCATTATTGAATATAACAGCGTAACAACAGATCAGCAATACCCACGCCATCTGAGCCCCTCTTTCCCTACCCCCCACTCGAAAAGATATATAAATGTATGAAACTGGATGCTGTTACAAAAGTTGATCAAGTAAACAACATACAGTATTGACGTATTATATAGATTTTGTTTGATCTATTAATTGAAATACACACCGAACATATAAGTTTTGAGTGAGCGGTGAGAAGATAAGACAAAATGTCGACGTTAACTACCCATGGCTAGAAAGCAAGAAGAAAAGAAAAGGAATAAGACTGTTTGAAAAATTTCAGAACTATGGACCTCGGTGTCAAAGTGGACAAAGTCTACTATTTATCTCCGCCGTGTTACGAGACCGAGTTTGCGAGTTCGAATGTTCTCGACTCCAACCTCAAGATGTCGTTTTTCCTGCCGAAGTTCCCGGGTTTCCAGCTATTGTGTCGACTGCCACCCTTAATAACAGCATGCTACGATCATCCGGATAACTGCTGAAAGTTGCATTAACCCAATTTAAAAAAATACAAAAAAGAAAAAGAAAACAAAATTCGTTTCATTTTTTTTTACAAAAGGAAACATACTGTATTCAGGTTTTTAAGTTAAAAATAGCATTGTGTAAGATTTCGTTGTCCGAAATTCTAAAACGGGACCTTTATCGTCAACTAATATATTCCCCGCTAAATTAACTTCCAACGCATGCCTATTTTGTCAAAATCTCTAGCGTCCTAAAAGCGTCCGAAACCTTACTATAATCATTGGAACCTGAACCGAATGATTTATCACTGCTAGTGAATTGTTGTGGTTATTTTTGTTTTTATCTGTCTTATGCTTCCTTCGAATCGCCTTATACAAGGCTTTTTGCAGTTTCACTAACAATTCACAGACAGGAGTCGGAAACGGTTATTTGATTAAGCAGAGTTTCTCGTTTTTGTTTATTGATTTGACAATCCAAAAGAAAGTGTTCTTCATCCTGTAGGGTTATTATGATACGTATTTATACATGTACATTTAACTAAGTTGTAAATATTCAATATAGCAGTGCTATCAATTAATTTGATTGATTAATTGAGAGCAATGTTTTAGCTATATTTAGCGCGAAAAGAGGTTAACAAACAATAAATACGGAAATAAAAAGGTGCAGATTGCACCAGCGGGAAGCAAATTTCGAGCCAATAAAAAGTATGCAGTAATGGCCAGAAACGGAAAATTTAGTCTTTAGTAGAGCTACAATGTGTGTTCTTTGTTTCGAAATCTTACAAACGATGCATGTAAAGAGAGAGTGGCATTCTACAAACACGTTACCTATGATGGTCCGTGGCCTTACTTTTCGCATAATGCCATGACAAGCCCCCTCCCAAAAAATTCGAGAGGGCCTCTCCTATCTGCCACCTATGAACGCGCTGGGCAGCTGCGTGGGTCGAGCACTGGAAAACATCGCAGTATAGTCCCAGATTAATAATTTGAAACATCTCAAAATATTTCATAAATAATGTATAGACATTTTGAATTCGAAATTAAGTAGATAAACGTTTGTTTTTTCAAGGCGAAAGGTACTGTTAAAGAACTTTATTGTTTCGCAAAAGATCTACTGTGAAAAGTCAGGTTATTGACACTTCTTAGGCGCCGTTAATCTTTTGACAAAAAGTACGCATGCGTAGAAAGTGGATATATCGGGGAATTTATTACTTTACGTCAAAAAGTTATTTTTGGACATGATGTGTCGACAAGTATTGAACACAATAACAAAACATTTTGAATAGTTGGAAAGTAGTCATAGTAATCTGACAAAATAAAAAATATGTTTGATCAATTATTTATTTAAATAAGAAAACGAAAAAACAAAACGAACAAGCAAACAAACAAACAAACTTAGAACTCGTTTTGCTGCATTGGATCAATATTTTAAGCTGTATATAATGCCGCTTTCAGCAATCTAGTCGGTAGAATTTAAATGTTCGAAGCTCCAACCTCCACCCACCCCCCCCCCCAAAAAAAAAAAAATAAAGAAAGAAACAAACAAACAAACCTAGAGGTTGGTCTACTATAATATCTGATTGCTGCTTTGGGCTGCATCGGGTGCTAAAATAGATTATCTATAATGCCGCTCTCAGCAAACATAAAATAACTAAACAAAACAACAAAAATAAAAACAATAAAAACACAAAACAATAAAAACAAAACAAACAAAACAAATAAAAAATAAACAAAAGCAAATACAACCGCTTAAGGGTATATAATTGCTTTATGTGATTACTCTAATACATCAGTCTGGCAGTGCATGCTTTTGCTTTGTACAAAGGTAAAAAGCAGGTGTCTGTGCTTTCTTCGGCGTTAGGCGCGAAAAATATATTGCAGCAAAATTGTACAAATATTGACCGATACCATTCTAAAAATGCGTCAAATCGACTGCTTAAGAGGATATATACTATAATTATATTCTTCCTCTATTTGAATATGCATGTGAACTGTGGAAAGGCTGTAACATAACAACAGATAGTGAAAAAATTGATAAGCTTCAACTCGAAGCAGCACGGATCATTACTGGTTTTCCCCGATACGCGAGTAAAGAAATCTCTGGGTTTTTTTTAAATGGGATGGGAATCCTTTAGGTTCTAAACGAAATCGTAGTCAATTATGCTTATTTTACAATATACATAACGACAAAACCCCTGAGTATGGTTGACTGTCTACCGGAATTCTATTCAGAAGACAAATATACTGGCACGCTTACAAATTTACCTCAGTATAGAATACCTAGATGTAGGCTAGAAACCTTTTCAAAATCGTATTTCTCATCCACAATCCGGTTTTCAGACTTTCTAATTGGTGATCGCAATATAAATATCATAGCTATGGAGAGGCATGGTCAGTTGTTATACAGTCCATTTGTTATTTAGACAATACAATATGTTTTAAATAAACTGTCTGCTTGGTACTATTTGATATCCCGAGTAATGATGATGCGTAGTTGAGTAGGTCTACATGCAGGCTTGAAAGAAACCGGGCAGTAGAGCGATGTTTAGCGGGACTTTTTTTTATCGAGTCGACAAGAAAACACGTATCGACATGTCGAATGTGTAAAAAAGCTACGGAACCACCAACAGTCAATCAGTCCCGAGTCATCGTCCACTCAACAGACGACAAGACATTGAAGCTCGACGTCTACTAAGTAGTGCAGCCATTTTTCTCGTCTCGTTGTGGCAAGCAAAGTATGTCCACATGCTAGTAAAGAAAAGCAGAAATTGCAGAGTTAAATACATGTATGAAGCAAAGAAAATACTGTTGATATAGAGAGGACTCTAGAAATCGAGATAATGAATAAATCGTGACACGAAATGGAATCAACGAAAATTTACTACATAAATGTATCTAGGGCGATAAATCGCCTTAAATTTTTGTCATATAATTTAAAAGCCTCCCCCCCCCCCCCGTTTAACAACAAATATTGCATTTACCACCAATAAACATTTGTCAGATTTAGTAAAAGACCAATAAATCCGCGGCTCTAATAATATTATTAATTTCCTCATGCAAGAAGCGGGTCTCGCTGGACGATAAGCTAAGGTAGATAGCCATCTAATAAAGTTCACTAAATTACAAGTAAGAGATTGTGTCTAGGGGGTTGGGATGGGGTTGTGCTGCACACAAACTGTATCAACATAGCAAGCTGACAGCTTGGGAATAAAAACTTCACTAAGAAAAATCAAAGTCATACCTTTTGTAGACTTTTTAATTGATATTAAAGCGTTAAAAATATGTATACGTCATTATCTGTTTTAAATCGAATAAATTATTTCAAGTAGTTTCCCTGGTCCGTTTGATACATACCTATTTCTATCATTATACGAACTGTTTTTATATACATTTGTATACGTACATTTTTTGATACAAAATATATATTTCTAATGACACCAGTCACACAAAATTTTTATGAATATCACGTGATTGGTCACTATTACAATTTTCAAAGTGAGCTTCAAACTCCCGTTTGAACTGTCGAGTTAATGACAATGCCATTTCTAAGTTATTGTTTACCGCACTCGGATCTCCTCGTGCTTATTATTGTGTTTGAATGGCCCAAGCAAAACTGATTGCAAAAAATACTTGTAAGTTGTTAACATAATTATTGGTTAGAAAATATGTTTCTCGTCAATTTCAACACGATGTATGCATAAACCTAACACAGCTATAATACTACAGTTGACAGTGGAGATATCTACGAAACTCATACATGTTCACATTTTTGTACGCAACTTTCAGTGTGTATTCAATTAGATGTCTATCATGACGTCCAGTTTGTATTATGGGACGATGCCGGAGCAGCCGTTCAAAATCTACATTGTGCGTTGTCAAAACTAAAAATATATTATTGTTGGTTTATACAGTTTTTGCATTTTACTGAGAGCTCTATATTCATTCAACCAAGCGGTCGTATGTTGGCATTTGCGGAGGAATGATTTTGTATCCTGAACACACAATTATTTCAGATGTGTAAAAGGGGCCCCGTTGGCCGAGTGTTTAAGGCAGTTTGTCTTCTATTGATCACGTGGTCCGTCAACGCCGAGTTTGCCGGTTCTTGTCTCACTGAAGGCAGGGTGTAGTCGAATCCAATCTTAATTGATTGACAAGGATTGTCAGTTTTCCTACCGAAGGTCGGGGGTTCTTTCCGGGTACTCTGGCGTCCTCTCCCAATAAAAACTGGGCGTTAAACTTCATTTTAACAAACAAAAAAAATATGTGTAGAACGGTTAAAGATTCAAGTTTTGCGTACTTTACTTTGACATTTTTGGTTGTCTGATTATCAATCTACACATAACTTCCGTCATCAAATAATGTCTGCTGATTTGCTGATTTAGATTGGTTGAGGGACGTTGAATTTCTTAATTAGTTTGTTAAATACAAAGAAAGGAAAACTCTAACAATCATTATATATTTAAAATGATCCACACAATTTGAAAAAAAAATGAATTACATCATATGTTCACTGCAAATTTACACTGCGCCTGTCCTGTCCATTGATCTTACAGATTTTGAACTCATCAGTTTTCTACGGTCATCTCAGTAAAAAATGAAAAAAAAACATATATCTTTCTTTTTTAAAACATTAATATCATTTTTTCAGCGTATCAATAGGCAAAAGTCAAACTTTTAGCTGAATATTATGAACAAGAAAACAGGAAAACAGAGTTTTCATTATTGTTTGTAACAAACAAAGTGCGATAATTTCTACTAAATGTCAGACCGTACGGTTGACTAATTTTCTTGTCATGATCCAATACAATGTCAATAACGTTCCCATCTGCCGAAAGTCGATGTATGTTATTTGAGTTCCCACATACAATGTATAGGTTACCTCCCCTGTCAGTAGTCACAGCTCTAGGTGTATTGAAGTTTTCAGGTGTACATGAAAAACGTACTTCTCCACTGAGTCTGACACAGCCTACTGTGTTGTAATAGTCAGTATAGTAGACACTATCCTGAGGACCCGGATGTAGGTACAGAATCACACCACCAGGTATAGTTATTGTAGTTATTGTCTTCCCTTGTTTATTGAGGATGCACATCTTCCCACCATGACCACCAACACAGATCTTATCACCGACAACAGCTATACCGTAACACTCACCAGGTACAGAATGTGTACCACTGGACTTCATTGATTTAATGTCAACAAACTGTATTGACGACTGATAACCTAGGGATACTACAGCTTTATCTTCACCTGGTATAATAGCAATATCCCATGGTCCACCAGATAGCGTACAATCCTGTAGGTACTCACCACGGTCACTGTATACCAGTAACTTGGTACTACGGTAGTTACATAGTAGTAGACGGTTGTCGTCTGTCACAGCAATACTGGATATCCAGACATCATCGGTAGACTTAATATCAAACTTCATGTCAAAGTCGAACTTTGTTGGCATCTGAATTGTTGTCGGTAAAACCTGAGCTTGATTTGATTTGGATGGTTTATACTTGATCGGACATGGTGTAGACTCAATTTGTACTGACCCCAAGGATTCGATCTGGAGTTGTTGCTGTTGAGATTTTTTTAACGAAATTTTACAGGTCAGCATCGATGCTATAATTTTTTGTACTTTAATATCGTAGTCGGAAATTTTCCATTAATACGAGTGTAATAAAATAAATAGCTGGTTCTCTGATCCGTGTTTTGACACAAGCTCTTATTTACTGGTAACCTCGTCCAGAGATTCCATCATTGTAGATAATGTTTCTTTGTCAGATTGTATTTGCTTCTCGCATTTCGTCTTAGCTGATTTGATCTCAGATATCACTTTCTTTTCGAGTTCATCTAGGCGTTCCAAAAGTTTGGATTTAATTAGCGAAACATTTCTCAGCACATCTGATTCTTCATCATTTAGACTCTTTAAATTATCTTTGCGGTTGCTTATTAGCGTTTTCAAAGTTCCACGTAAGCTAGATACGGTGCTAGATACATCTTCTAACATAACTGATCTTCGAACTCCTTTGGAAGCAACGTCTACAGGAACACATTTTTGACATGTCCGGTGCGTTTCTGCCATACAGGAACGGCAGCATAGACAATCATGTTCCACGCAGAACAAATCAAGTGCCATTTCGTCGTGGTTTTTACAACCACTTTGTACAGATAATTTTTCCTCGGGGAACGATCCCTGATCTATTAAATGATGAGAGGCGCATGTTTTGAATGAACTATGGGCATTTAGACAGGCCGTACATAGGTTTTCCTCACAATCAGTACAGTACTTTATGGCCACTACGGGTGACAGTTCCTTAAGTGAGCATGGATCGCAAATGGGTTTGGACGATGCCATTCTTTTCTGAAAAAAAAAAATAAATAAATGATATTGTTATAATGGAAAATGGAAATGTGTACTTACAATAATGTCGCTTGGTTGTTAATGTTTAACGCCAATGTCAGGTATATTTTCTGCTATATCGTGGTTTCCAGTTTTGTATTATATTATTTTGTATTATTTTGTAATACCCTGGGCAATACTTCGATAGAAAAACTGGCAATCCCTTTTATTTAGGATTGGAGACGAGCACAGGCTACCCGCAGTTAGACTGGAACCCACAAAGTCTATGTTGACAGGCACGTAATCAATAGTAGACTACCTTGACCACTCGGCCACCGAGGCCTCGATAAAATAATGTATCTTGATCTTTTCGGACAGTACGTATTCTAAAATATTAAATGTAACGGTTGCATTTACTTTATGACTTTTGCTGTAACAAATTATAACTTGTAACTGTGTTTTCGTCATAATTGCTCACACCATAAAAAATTATAATGTACGCGTCACATCAGCAACGTAGAATACGTATGGGATTGTACTACACATTATAGAAATCATCAAAGCGGCACAGGTAGAGGATAGTACTACACATTATAGAAATCATCAGAGCAGCACAAGTAGAGGATAGTATTACACATTACAGAAATCTGCAGAGAAGCACAAGTAGAGGATGGTACTACACATTATAGAAATCAAAAGAGCAGCACAAGTAAAGGATAGTACTACAAATTATAGAATTCTTCAAAGAAGCACAGGTAGAGGATAGTACTACACATTATAGAAATCATCAGAGCAGCACAAGTAGAGGATTATACTACAAATTATAGAAATCTGCAGGGAAGCACAAGTAGAGGATAGTACTACAAATTATAGAAATCTGCAGAGAAGCGCAAGTAGAGGATAGTACCGCACATTACAGAAATCAGCAGAGTAGCACAAGTAGAGGATAGTACAGCACATTACAGAAATCTGCAGAGAAGCACAAAAGAGAATAGTACTACAAATTATAGAAATCTGCAGAGAAGCACAAGTAGAGTATAGTACTACACATTATAGAAATCATCAGGGCAGCACAAGTAGAGGATAGTACTACAAATTATAGAAATCTGCAGAGAAGCACAGGTAGAGGATAGTACTACACATTATAGAAATCACCAAAGCAGCACAAGTAGAGGATAGTACTACAAATTATAGAAATATCAAAGAAGCACAAGTAGAGGATAGTACTACACATTATAGAAATCACCAGAGCAGCACAAGTAGAGGATAGTACTACAAATTATAAAAATCTGCAGAGAAGCACAAGTAGAGGATAGTACTACAAATTATAGAAATCATCAGAGCAGCACAAGTAGAGGATAGTACTACAAATTATAGAAATCTGCAGAGTAACACAAGTAGAGGATAGTACTACAAATGATAGAAATCATCAGAGTAACACAAGTAGAGGATAGTACTACACATTATAGAAATCATCAGAGCAGCACAAGTAGAGGATAGTACTACAAATTATAGAAATCTGCATAGTAACACAAGTAGAGAATAGTACTACAAATTATAGAAATCATCAGAGCAGCACAAGTAGAGGATAGTACTACAAATTTGAGAAATCTGCAGAGTAGCATAAGTAGAGGATAGTACTACAAATTATACAAATCAGCAGAGAAGCACAAGTAGAGGATAGTACTACACATTATAGAAATCATCAGAGCAGCACAAGTAGAGGATAGTACTACAAATTATAGAAATCAGTAGAGTAACACAAGTAGAGGATAGTACTACAAATTATAGAAATCATCAAGGTAACACAAGTAGAGGATAGTACTACACTTTATAGAAATCAGCAGAGTAACACAAGTAGAGGATAGTACTACAAATTATAGAAATCTGCAGAGTAACACAAGTAAAGGATAGTACTACACATTACAGTAATCAGCAGAGTAACACAGGTGGAGGATAGTACTACAAATTAAAGAAATCTGCAGAGAAGCACAGTAGAGAATAGTACTACAAATTATAGAAATCTGCAGAGAAGCACAAATAGAGTATAGTACTACACATTATAGAAATCATCAGGGCAGCACAAGTAGAGGATAGTACTACAAATTATAGAAATCTGCAGAGAAGCACAAGTAGAGGATAGTACTACACATTATAGAAATCACCAGAGCAGCACAAGTAGAGGAAAGTACTACAAATTATAGAAATATCAAAGAAGCACAAGTAGAGGATAGTACTACAAATTATAGAAATCTGCAGAGTAACACAAGTAGAGGATAGTACTACAAATTATAGAAATCATCAGAGTAACACAAGTAGAGGATAGTACTACACATTATAGAAATCATCAGAGCAGCACAAGTAGAGGATAGTACTACAAATTATAGAAATCTGCAGAGTAACACAAGTAGAGGATAGTACTACAAATTATAGAAATCATCAGAGCAGCACAAGTAAAGGATAGTACTACAAATTTTAGAAATCTGCAGAGTAGCATAAGTTGAGGATAGTACTACAAATTATAGAAATCTGCAGAGAAGCACAAGTAGAGGATAGTACTCATCAGAGCAGCACAAGTAGAGGATAGTACTACAAATTATAGAAATCAGTAGAGTAACACAAGTAGAGGATAGTACTACAAATTATAGAAATCATCAGGGTAACACAAGTAGAGGATAGTACTACACTTTATAGAAATCAGCAGAGTAACACAAGTAGAGGATAGTACTACAAATTATAGAAATCTGCAGAGTAACACAAGTAAAGGACAGTACTACACATTATAGAAATCAGCAGAGTAGCATAAGCAGATGATAGTACTACAGATTATAGAAATCAGCAGAGTAACACAAATAGAGGATAGTGCTACACATTATAGAAATCAGCAGAGTAGCATAAGTAGAGGATAGTACTACACTTTATAGAAATCAGCAGAGTAACACAAATAGAGGATAGTGCTACACATTATAGAAATCAGCAGAGTAGCATAAGTAGAGGATAGTACTACACTTTATAGAAATCAGCAGAGTAACACAAGTAGAGGATAGTACTACAAATTATAGAAATCTGCAGAGTAGCACAAGTAGAAGATAGTACTACACATTACAGAAACCAGCAGAGTAACACAAGTAGAGGATAGTACTACAAATTACAGAAATCAGCAGAGTAGCACAAGTAGAGGATAGTACTACACATTACAGAAATCAGCAGAGTAGCACAAGTAGAGGATAGTACTACACATTGAAGAAATCTGCAGAGTAGCACAAGTAGAAGATAGTACTACACATTACAGAAATCAGCAGAGCAACACAAGTAGAGGATAGTACTACAAATTATAGAAATCAGCAGAGTAACACAAGTAGAAGATAGTACTACACATTACAGAAATCAGCAGAGCAACACAAGTAGAGGATAGTACTACACATTATAGAAACAAGCCGAGTAGCAGAAATAGAGGATAGGACTACACATTATAGAAATCAGCGGAGTAGCACAAGTAGAGGATAGTACTATACATTATAGAAATCAATGGAATAAACTCGCGTCTTTTCCGCGAATCACACTTTTACGACGGAAATAAATATCTATTAAAATGCAATAAATTGCAATAGATCGATTTTTCGCAAACAGTAATTTAAATTATTTTTTCAACATGAAAATTAATCGTTTCCTGTTCTCTTGAAAATCTTGGACCTCCACTGATAGTTACAATAATGTAACTCTTTTGACAACAACAAAACTGGGAATCCGGAATTTTAACGCCCGAAATTTATAGTGAAGAAATAAAAGGATTTCTCAAGAGCAACACGAATTCAAACTTGACAAGATTGTCAGTTTTCTTGCCGACAGTCGATAAACAAGCTTAACGTACCAAAGCTAACAAAAATTACACGCTGACACAAAATCGTTCAAATTTAATAGATACATTCATTAAAAATTATAGTGGAAAACACAATTCACAAGGATACATGTATAAAGTGAAGACAATAGTGGCGTGTATGTGTAATAGTTAATATCAGAGGCCTCTTATCATTACACGTGGGCCCACACAAACCCATAAAACGAATAACATTTATCTCATAAGCACGGTAGACTAAAATTATTGTAAGCTACATGAAGAATCCACTGTAGTGCAGACACAGACTCCATTTTGAGCAGACGAAACTTTTTATTTTCAACTTAAGGCTCTCAGAAGCATGTAACGCTCACCTGACTTACCAAACAAACCTTTTTTTATGAGACATGAATTTTCTTGCAAATTTTGATTTTGAAAGCTGAAGTGAGATGTTGTTTGTTTTTATAGAAAAACTGAGTCTATGTATTTCCATTACTGTCACATGTAAATCCATGTTTCGTAGGCAGCCATCTCTAGGATTTAGGAGTGTCGCACAAAAACCATTAAATTGTTCTTCAATGTTACAATTATTTTTGAAGTGGTTTGTCAGTAAACAAGTTTTGAAATTTCAACAAAAAAGAACTCATTAACAGCCCTAGAAAACGGTTCGTCCACAACTTTTTTATTTTAAATTTCAGCAAATCATTTACAACCCTGGCATCCATGCTAAATTTCTGTTTCGCTAAAAAACTAAAAAAAATTATATCACTTCATTTCTGCATAGTTTGATTTAAATATGTTGCATGGTTTCTGGGAAGAAGCCGATTGTATGTTTTTCCCATATGTTCGTATGTTAAACTAGGTTCCATGGTTGCGGCCATCTTGGATGTAGAATTATCACAAAGAACTTTATCTCTGTAGATGACCATTTGAGGTACATTTCTACAAGAGCACACTTCTTTATGCTAAGCGGTTTATTAGAAGAAGATTTTTGATATTATCACCAAACAGAATAAATAAATGGCTATGTCAGCCACGTTGAATTTCCAATCGGCTGGAAAAACTGACATAATAAGATTTCAATCCTTGTTTCATTTCTGCATAATTTGGTAATGTGGTTTAAATGTGTGGAACAGTTTCTGAGAAGAAGCGGTTTGTATGTTTTTGCCGCAAGGTCCCATATTAAAATGTTTCACGGTCGAGTCCAATGTGGATTTAAGATCGGCACAAACAAATTAAACTTTGTATGGGCCATCATCCTCACAAGTCAGGGTGTCTGTGTCCACATGTGTCCACGAACCCCTGACAAACTTAGCTGGGAAATTCCCGGGCTAGAAGTCCCTATTTTGATTGGCTACATCATACCTTAATGTAGCCAATCAAATGCTCGCTTTCATTCACGACTTGGTTAGGGGATATCCCGATGTCGATTGTAAATAAACCAAACGGATGTGTTGCGTAAACCATGTGAAAATCAGTGTTTTTTGTACATTAGTGTTAATAGTTTGTTATTAACGCGTTATTATTTAGTTGCGTTATGTTTTCTTCACACTCCATAATGAGTAAGAATGACTATTGCCAAACACTTGCTTCTTTCAAGCAATTTCATTAGTTGATATTTTAAAGGATTGACGTCATATGAAAATCTTTTAGCCCGGGAATTTCCTAGCTCAGTTTGTCAGGGGTTCGTGGACACATGTGGACACAGAAACCCTGACTTGTGAGGATGGAGGACCATCTGAGGTATTTCTATATCACTGCTTACTCATGCACCTGAATGCACCCATGGTTTTAATTGGGTTTCTCACTTGGTGTCATCCTGGTTTGCCCATTTTTAATTAGGGGTATATATAAACATAAGGTGTTTTGTTGTTTTAGCAATTAGAGTTCATTTCTGGAAATTAGTCTAATTTTTCACATGTATTTTATACTACCATTAAAATGATTAAAGTCTGGCATATACAATAAAATTCATTAGTATTTTATGTAACAAAATACAGTTTTTTTTTAATTTAAGAAAGAACAGATTTAATTTTTAAAGGATAATAATTGATAACAATTTTATATTAATTTTTTTTATAGTTATAATTAAATGATTCAATTGTTAACAAGTTCTAGTTGCTTAATGATCATTAGTACACAAGCCTAACTGTTACTTATTATACTAATAAGATGAAAAGTATTCAGTGCAAAAGCTTTTTTTTCATTGAAGCACATAAAATCTATCTTATAATTAGACCCAAGCAGCTCTTCCAAGCTTCTACAAATTACTAAATGAACAGTTCTCACAAAACTATGATTCACATAAATATGTAATCACTGGATTTGGGTTATTATCAGCAAGTATGGCAAACGCACAACTTCAATCACTTAAATTTGTACAGAACAAGTTTGGGAGAGACAGCTTGATTCTATATGGCTATCTTTACCGTGCTAAGAATAAACGCAACAACCCAGTATATTGGAGATGCACTGTACCTACATGTACATGTAGAGTTAAGTTTGGTCCAGCACACAACCACCCAGCTAACCAAGCAAAGATAGAAGTTGCAAGGATCATCCAGACTATGAAAGTTCGAGCCCGGACAGAAGTGACACCAATACCCACTATATACGAAGAAGAACTGGTCAAACTGAGAATCATGGATTACAGACTACAGCAACTCATCAGAGTGATTGACTACAGCAACTCATCAGAGTGATTGACTACAGCAACTCATCAGAGTGATTGACTACAGCAACTCATCAGAGTGATTGACTACAGCAACTCATCAGAGTGATTGACTACAGCAACTCATCAGAGTGATTGACTACAGCAACTCATCAGAGTGATTGACTACAGCAACTCATCAGAGTGATTGACTACAGTAACTCATCAGAGTGATTGACTACAGCAACTCATCAGAGTGATTGACTATAGTAACTCATCAGAGTGATTGACTACAGCATCTCAACAGAGTGATTGACTACAGCAACTCATCAGAGTGATTGACTACAGCAACTCATCAGAGTGATTGACTACAGCAACTCATCAGAGTGATTGACTACAGCATCTCAACAGAGTGATTGACTACAGCAACTCATCAGAGTGATTGACTACAGCAACTCATCAGAGTGATTGACTACAGCAACTCATCAGAGTGATTGACTACAGCAACTCATCAGAGTGATTGACTACAGCAACTCATCAGAGTGATTGACTACAGCAACTCATCAGAGTGATTGACTACAGCAACTCATCAGAGTGATTGACTACAGCAACTCATCAGAGTGATTGACTACAGCAACTCATCAGAGTGATTGACTACAGCAACTCATCAGAGTGATCGACTACAGTAACTCATCAGAGTGATTGACTATAGTAACTCATCAGAGTGATTGACTACAGCAACTCATCAGAGTGATTGACTACAGCAACTCATCAGAGTGATTGACTACAGTAACTCATCAGTGTGATTGACTACAGCAACTCATCAGTGTGATTCACTACAGTAACTCATCAGTGTGATTGACTACAGCAACTCATCAGAGTGATTGACTATAGTAACTCATCTGAGTGATTGACTACAGCAACTCATCAGAGTGATTGACTACAGCAACTCATCAGAGTGATTGACTACAGCATCTCATCAGAGTGATTGACTACAGCAACTCATCAGAGTGATTGACTATAGTAACTCATCAGAGTGATTGACTACAGCAACTCATCAGAGTGATTGACTACAGCAACTCATCAGAGTGATTGACTACAGCAACTCATCAGAGTGATTGACTACAGCAACTCATCAGAGTGATTGACTATAGTAACTCATCAGAGTGATTGACTACAGCAACTCATCAGAGTGATTGACTATAGTAACTCATCTGAGTGATTGACTACAGCAACTCATCAGAGTGATTGACTACAGCAACTCATCTGAGTGATTGACTATAGTAACTCATCAGAGTGATTGACTACAGCAACTCATCAGAGTGATTGACTACAGCAACTCATCAGAGTGATTGACTATAGTAACTCATCAGAGTGATCGACTTCAGCAACTCATCAGACTGATTGACTACAGCAACTCATCAGAGTGATTGACTATAGTAACTCATCAGAGTGATCGACTTCAGCAACTCATCAGAGTGATTGACTACAGCAACTCATCAGAGTGATTGACTATAGTAACTCATCTGAGTGATTGACTACAGCAACTCATCAGAGTGATTGACTATAGTAACTCATCAGAGTGATTGACTACAGCAACTCATCAGAGTGATTGACTACAGCAACTCATCAGAGTGATTGACTACAGCAACTCATCAGAGTGATTGACTACAGCAACTCATCAGAGTGATTGACTATAGTAACTCATCAGAGTGATTGACTACAGCAACTCATCAGAGTGATTGACTATAGTAACTCAACATAGTGATTGACTACAGCAACTCATCAGAGTGATTGACTACAGCAACTCATCAGAGTGATTGACTACAGCAACTCATCAGAGTGATTGACTACAGCAACTCATCAGAGTGATTGACTACAGCAACTCATCAGAGTGATTGACTATAGTAACTCATCTGAGTGATTGACTACAGCAACTCATCAGAGTGATTGACTACAGCAACTCATCAGAGTGATTGACTACAGCAACTCATCAGAGTGATTGACTATAGTAACTCAACATAGTGATTGACTACAGCAACTCATCAGAGTGATTGACTATAGTAACTCATCTGAGTGATTGACTACAGCAACTCATCAGAGTGATTGACTACAGCAACTCATCTGAGTGATTGACTATAGTAACTCATCAGAGTGATTGACTACAGCAACTCATCAGAGTGATTGACTACAGCAACTCATCAGAGTGATTGACTATAGTAACTCATCAGAGTGATCGACTTCAGCAACTCATCAGACTGATTGACTACAGCAACTCATCAGAGTGATTGACTATAGTAACTCATCAGAGTGATCGACTTCAGCAACTCATCAGAGTGATTGACTACAGCAACTCATCAGAGTGATTCACTACAGCAACTCATCAGAGTGATTGACTACAGTAAATCATCAGAGTGATTGACTACAGCAACTCATCAGAGTGATTGACTACAGCAACTCATCAGTGTGATTGACTACAGCAACACATCAGAGTGATTGACTACAGTAACTCATCAGAGTGATTGACTACAGCAACTCATCAGAGTGATTGACTACTGCATCTCATCAGAGTGATTGACTACAGCAACTCATCAGAGTGATTGACTACAGCAACTCATCAGAGTGATTGACTACAGCAACTCATCAGAGTGATTGACTACAGCAACTCATCAGAGTGATTGACTACAGCAACTCATCAGAGTGATTGACTACAGCAACTCATCAGAGTGATTGACTACAGCAACTCATCAGAGTGATTGACTATAGTAACTCATCAGAGTGATCGACTTCAGCAACTCATCTGAGTGATTGACTACAGAAACTCATCAGAGTGATTGACTACAGCAACTCATCAGAGTGATTGACTACAGCAACTCATCAGAGTGATCGACTTCAGCAACTCATCTGAGTGATTGACTACAGCAACTCATCAGAGTGATTGACTACAGCAACTCATCAGAGTGATTGACTACAGCAACTCATCAGAGTGATTGACTACAGAAACTCATCAGAGTGATTGACTAATGCAACTCATCAGAGTGATTGACTACAGCAACTCATCAGAGTGATCGACTTCAGCAACTCATCTGAGTGATTGACTACAGAAACTCATCAGAGTGATTGACTACAGCAACTCATCAGAGTGATTGACTACAGCATGTCAACAGAGTGATTGACTACAGCAACTCATTAGAGTGATTGACTACAGCAACTCATCAGAGTGATTGACTACAGCAACTCATCAGAGTGATTGACT
The DNA here is from genome assembly GCA_944474755.1 of Limnoperna fortunei. Taxonomy (NCBI): domain Eukaryota; kingdom Metazoa; phylum Mollusca; class Bivalvia; order Mytilida; family Modiolidae; genus Limnoperna; species Limnoperna fortunei. The sequence continues at coordinate 30,760,313 of OX104112.1, read as the reverse complement.
ACAGAAACTCATCAGAGTGATTGACTACAGCATCTCATCAGAGTGATTGACTACAGCAACTCATCAGAGTGATTGACTACAGCAACTCAACATAGTGATTGACTACAGCAATTCATCAGAGTGATTGACTACAGCAACTCATCAGAGTGATTGACTACAGCAACTCATCAGAGTGATCGACTTCAGCAACTCATCAGAGTGATTGACTACAGTAGCTCATCAGAGTGATTGACTACAGCAACTCATCAGACTGATTGACTACAGCAACTCATCAGAGTGATTGACTACAATAACTCATCAGAGTGATTGACTACAATAACTCATCAGAGTGATTGACTACAGCAACTCATCAGAGTGATTGACTACAGCAACTCATCAGAGTGATTGACTACAGCAACTCATCAGAGTGATTGACTACAGCAACTCATCAGAGTGATTGACTACAGCATCTCAACAGAGTGATTGACTACAGCAACTCATCAGAGTGATTGACTACAGCAACTCATCAGAGTGATTGACTACAGCAACACATCAGAGTGATTGACTACAGCAACTCATCAGAGTGATTGACTACAGCAACTCATCAGAGTGATTGACTACAGCAACTCATCAGAGTGATTGACTACAGCAACTCATCAGAGTGATTGACTACAGCAACTCATCAGTGTGATTGACTACAGCAACTCATCAGAGTGATTGACTACAGTAACTCATCAGAGTGATTGACTACAGCAACTCATCAGAGTGATCGACTTCAGCAACTCATCATAGTGATTGACTACAGTAACTCATCAGAGTGATTGACTACAGCAACTCATCAGAGTGATTGACTACAGCAACTCATCAGTGTGATTGACTACAGCAACTCATCAGAGTGATTGACTACAGTAACTCATCAGAGTGATTGACTACAGCAACTCATCAGAGTGATCGACTTCAGCAACTCATCAGAGTGATTGACTACAGTAACTCATCAGAGTGATTGACTACAGCAACTCATCAGAGTGATTGACTAATGCAACTCATCAGAGTGATTGACTACAGCAACTCATCAGAGTGAATGACTTCAGCAACTCATCAGAGTGATTGACTACAGCAACTCATCAGAGTGATTGACTACAGCAACTCATCAGAGTGATTCACTACAGCAACTCATCAGAGTGATTGACTACAGTAACTCATCAGAGTGACTGACTACAGCAACTCATCAGAGTGATTGACTACAGCAACTCATCAGAGTGATTGACTACAGCAACTCATCAGAGTGATTGACTACAGTAACTCATCAGAGTGATTGACTACAGCAACTCATCAGAGTGATTGACTACAGCAACTCATCAGAGTGATTGACTACAGCAACTCATCAGAGTGATTCACTACAGCAACTCATCTGAGTGATTGACTACAGCAACTCATCTGAGTGATTGACTACAGTAACTCATCAGAGTGATTGACTACAGCAACTCATCAGAGTGATTGACTACAGCAACTCATCAGAGTGATTGACTACAGCAACTCATCAGACTGATTGACTACTGCATCTCATCAGAGTGATTGACTACAGCAACTCATCAGAGTGATTGACTATAGCAACTCATCAGAGTGGTTGACTACAGCAACTCATCAGAGTGATTGACTACAGCAACTCATCAGAGTGATTGACTACAGCAACTCATCAGAGTGGTTGACTACAGCAACTCATCAGAGTGATTGACTACAGCAACTCATCAGAGTGATTCACTACAGCAACTCATCTGAGTGATTGACTACAGTAACTCATCAGAGTGATTGACTACAGCAACTCATCAGAGTGATTGACTACAGCAACTCATCAGAGTGATTGACTACAGCAACTCATCAGACTGATTGACTACTGCATCTCATCAGAGTGATTGAATACAGCAACTCATCAGAGTGATTGACTATAGCAACTCATCAGAGTGATTGACCAATGCAACTCATCAGAGTGATTGACTACAGTAACTCATCAGAGTGACTGACTACAGCAACTCATCAGAGTGATTGACTACAGCAACTCATCTGAGTGATTGACTACAGAAACTCATCAGAGTGATTGACTACAGCAACTCATCAGAGTGATTGACTACAGCATGTCAACAGAGTGATTGACTACAGCAACTCATTAGAGTGATTGACTACAGCAACTCATCAGAGTGATTGACTACAGCAACTCATCAGAGTGATTGACTACAGAAACTCATCAGAGTGATTGACTACAGCATCTCATCAGAGTGATTGACTACAGCAACTCATCAGAGTGATTGACTACAGCAACTCAACATAGTGATTGACTACAGCAACTCATCAGAGTGATTGACTACAGCAACTCATCAGAGTGATTGACTACAGCAACTCATCAGAGTGATCGACTTCAGCAACTCATCAGAGTGATTGACTACAGTAGCTCATCAGAGTGATTGACTACAGCAACTCATCAGACTGATTGACTACAGCAACTCATCAGAGTGATTGACTACAATAACTCATCAGAGTGATTGACTACAGCAACTCATCAGAGTGATTGACTACAGCAACTCATCAGAGTGATTGACTACAGCAACTCATCAGAGTGATTGACTACAGCAACTCATCAGAGTGATTGACTACAGCATCTCAACAGAGTGATTGACTACAGCAACTCATCAGAGTGATTGACTACAGCAACTCATCAGAGTGATTGACTACAGCAACACATCAGAGTGATTGACTACAGCAACTCATCAGAGTGATTGACTACAGCAACTCATCAGAGTGATTGACTACAGCAACTCATCAGAGTGATTGACTACAGCAACTCATCAGAGTGATTGACTACAGCAACACATCAGAGTGATTGACTACAGCAACTCATCAGAGTGATTGACTACAGCAACTCATCAGAGTGATTGACTACAGCAACTCATCAGAGTGATTGACTACAGCAACTCATCAGAGTGATTGACTACAGCATCTCATCAGAGTGATTGACTACAGCAACTCATCAGAGTGATTGACTACAGCAACTCATCAGAGTGATTGACTACAGCAACTCATCAGAGTGATTGACTACAGCAACTCATCAGAGTGATTGACTACAGCAACTCATCAGAGTGATTGACTACAGCAACTCATCAGAGTGATTGACTACAGCAACTCATCAGAGTGATTGACTACAGCAACACATCAGAGTGATTGACTACAGCAACTCATCATAGTGATTGACTACAGCAACTCATCAGAGTGATTGACTACAGCAACTCATCAGAGTGATTCACTACAGCAACTCATCAGAGTGATTGACTACAGCAACTCATCAGAGTGATTGACTACAGCAACTCATCAGAGTGATTCACTACAGCAACTCATCAGAGTGATTGACTACAGTAACTCATCAGAGTGATTGACTACAGCAACTCATCAGAGTGATTGACTACAGCAACTCATCAGAGTGATTGACTACAGCAACTCATCAGAGTGATTGACTACAGCATCTCATCAGAGTGATTGACAACAGCAACTCATCAGAGTGATTGACTACAGCAACTCATCAGAGTGATTGACTACAGCATCTCATCAGAGTGATTGACTACAGCAACTGATCAGAGTGATTGACTACAGCAACTCATCAGACTGATTGACTACAGCAACTCTTCAGAGTGATTGACTACAGCAACTCATCAGTGTGATTGACTACAGCAACTCATCAGAGTGATTGACTACAGCAACTCATCAGTGTGATTGACTACAGCAACTCATCAGAGTGATTGACTACAGCAACTCATCAGAGTGATTGACAACAGCAACTCATCAGAGTGATTGACTACAGCAACTCATCAGAGTGATTGACTACAGCAACTCATCAGAGTGATTGACTACAGCAACTCATCAGAGTGATTGACTACAGCAACTCATCAGAGTGATTGACTACAGCAACTCATCAGAGTGATTGACTACAGCAACTCATCAGAGTGATTGACTACAGCATCTCATCAGAGTGATTGACAACAGCAACTCATCAGAGTGATTGACTACAGCAACTCATCAGAGTGATTGACTACAGCATCTCATCAGAGTGATTGACTACAGCAACTGATCAGAGTGATTGACTACAGCAACTCATCAGACTGATTGACTACAGCGACTCTTCAGAGTGATTGACTACAGCAACTCATCAGTGTGATTGACTACAGCAACTCATCAGAGTGATTGACTACAGTAACTCATCAGAGTGATTGACTACAGCAACTCATCAGAGTGATCGACTTCAGCAACTCATCAGAGTGATTGACTACAGTAACTCATCAGAGTGATTGACTACAGCAACTCATCAGAGTGATTGACTACAGCAACTCATCAGAGTGATTGACTACAGCAACTCATCAGACTGATTGACTACAGCATCTCATCAGAGTGATTGACTACAGCATCTCAACAGAGTGATTGACTACAGCAACTCATCAGAGTGATTGACTACAGCAACTCATCAGAGTGATTGACTACAGCAACTCATCAGACTGATTGACTACAGCAACTCATCAGAGTGATTGACTACAGCAACTCATCAGAGTGATTGACTACAGCATCTCAACAGAGTGATTGACTACAGCAACTCATCAGACTGATTAACTACAGCAACTCATCAGAGTGATTGACTACAGCAACTCATCAGACTGATTGACTACTGCATCTCATCAGAGTGATTGACTACAGCAACTCATCAGAGTGATTGACTACAGCATCTCAACAGAGTGATTGACTACAGCAACTCATCAGAGTGATTGACTACAGCAACTCATCAGAGTGATTGACTACAGCAACTCATCAGAGTGATTGACTACAGCATCTCAACAGAGTGATTGACTACAGCAACTCATCATAGTGATTGACTACAGCAACTCATCAGAGTGATTGACTATAGCAACTCATCAGAGTGATTGACTACAGTAACTCATCAGAGTGATTGACTACAGCAACTCATCAGAGTGATTGACTACAGCAACTCATCAGAGTGATTGACTACAGAAACTCATCAGAGTGATTGACTACAGCAACTCATCAGAGTGATTGACTACAGTAACTCATCAGACTGATTGACTACAGCAACTCATCAGACTGATTGACTACAGCAACTCATCAGACTGATTGACTACAGCATCTCATCAGAGTGATTGACTACAGCATCTCAACAGAGTGATTGACTACAGCAACTCATCAGAGTGATTGACTACAGCAACTCATCAGAGTGATTGACTACAGCAACTCATCGGAGTGATTGACTACAGTAACTCATCAGAGTGATTGACTACAGCAACTCATCATAGTGATTGACTACAGCAACTCATCAGAGTGATTGACTACAGCAACTCATTAGAGTGATTGACTACAGCAACTCATCAGAGTGATTGACTACAGTAACTCATCAGATTGATTGACTACAGCAACTCATCAGAGTGATTGACTACAGCAACTCATCAGAGTGATTGACTACAGCAACACATCAGAGTGATTGACTACAGCAACTCATCATAGTGATTGACTACAGCAACTCATCAGATTGATTGACTACAGCATCTCATCAGAGTGATTGACTACAGCAACTCATCAGAGTGATTGACTACAGCAACTCATCAGAGTGATTGACTACAGTAACTCATCAGATTGATTGACTACAGCAACTCATCAGAGTGATTGACTACAGCAACTCATCAGAGTGATTGACTACAGCAACACATCAGAGTGATTGACTACAGCAACTCATCATAGTGATTGACTACAGCAACTCATCAGATTGATTGACTACAGCATCTCATCAGAGTGATTGACTACAGCAACTCATCAGAGTGATTGACTACAGCAACTCATCAGAGTGATTGACTACAGCAACTCATCAGAGTGATTGACTACAGAAACTCATCAGAGTGATTGACTACAGCAACTCATCAGAGTGATTGACTACAGCAACTCATCAGAGTGATTGACTACAGCATCTCATCAGAGTGATTGACAACAGCAACTCATCAGAGTGATTGACTACAGCAGCTCATCAGAGTGATTGACTACAGCAACTCATCAGAGTGATTGACTACAGCAACTGATCAGAGTGATTGACTACAGCAACTCATCAGACTGATTGACTACAACAACTCTTCAGAGTGATTGACTACAGCAACTCATCAGAGTGATTGACTACAGTAAATGATCAGAGTGATTGACTACAGCAACTCATCAGAGTGATTGACTACAGCAACTCATGAGAGTGATTGACTACAGCAACTCATCAGAGTGATTGACTACAGCAACTCATCAGAGTGATTGACTACAGCAACTCATCAGAGTGATTGACTAAAGCAACTCATCAGTGTGATTGACTACAGCAACTCATCAGAGTGATTGACTACAGTAACTCATCAGAGTGATTGACTACAGTAGCTCATCAGAGTGATCGACTTCAGCAACTCATCATAGTGATTGACTACAGCAACTCATCAGATTGATTGACTACAGCATCTCATCAGAGTGATTGACTACAGCAACTCATCAGAGTGATTGACTACAGTAGCTCATCAGAGTGATCGACTTCAGCAACTCATCATAGTGATTGACTACAGCAATTCATCAGAGTGATTGACTACAGCAACTCATCAGAGTGATTGACTACAGCAACTCATCAGACTGATTGACTTCAGCAACTCATCAGAGTGATTGACTACAGCAACTCATCAGAGTGATTGACTACAGCAACTCATCAGAGTGATTGACTACAGCAACTCATCAGACTGATTGACTACAGCATCTCATCAGAGTGATTGACTACAGCAACTCATCAGAGTGATTGACTACAGCAACTCATCAGAGTGATTGACTACAGCAACTCATCAGACTGATTGACTACAGCAACTCATCAGAGTGATTGACTACAGCAACTCATCAGAGTGATTGACTACAGAAACTCATCAGTGATTGACTACAGCAACTCATCAGAGTGATTGACTACAGCAACTGATCAGATTGATTGACTACAGCAACTCACCAGAGTGATTGACTACAGTAACTCATCAGATTGATTGACTACAGCAACTCATCAGAGTGATTGACCACAGCAACTCATCAGAGTGGTTGACTACAGCAATTCATCATAGTGATTGACTACAGCATCTCATCAGAGTGATTGACTACAGCAACTCATCAGAGTGATTGACTACAGCATCTCATCAGAGTGATTGACTACAGCAACTCATCAGAGTAGTTGACTACAGCAACTCATCAGAGTGATTGACTACAGCAACTCATCAGAGTGATTGACTACAGCAACTCATCAGAGTGATTGACTACAGCATCTCATCAGAGTGATTGCCTACAGCAACTCATCAGAGTGATTTACAGCATCTCATCAGAGTGATTGACTACAGCACCTCCTCAGAGTGATTGACTACAGCAACTCATCAGTGTGATTGACTACAGCAACTCATCAGAGTGATTGACTACAGTAACTCATCAGAGTGATTGACTACAGCAACTCATCAGAGTGATTGACTACAGCAACTCATCAGAGTGATTGACTACAGCAACTCATCAGAGTGATTTACTACAGCAACTCATCAGAGTGATTGGCTACAGCAACGCTTCAGAGTGATTGACTACAGCAACTCATCAGAGTGATTGACTACAGCAACTCATCAGAGTGATTGACTACAGCAACTCATCAGAGTGATTGACTACAGCAACTCATCAGAGTGATTAACTACAGCAACTCATCAGATTGATTGACTACAGCAACTCATCAGAGTGATTGACTACAGCAACTCATCAGAGTGATTGACTACAGCAACTCATCAGAGTGATTGACTACAGCAACTCATCAGAGTGATTGACTACAGCAACTCATCAGAGTGATTGACTACAGCATCTCATCAGAGTGATTGACTACAGCAACTCATCAGAGTGATTGACTACAGCATCTCATCAGAGTGATTGACTACAGCATCTCATCAGAGTGATTGACCACAGCAACTCATCAGAGTGATTGACTACAGCAACTCATCAGAGTGATTGACTACAGCATCTCATCAGAGTGATTGACTACAGCAACTCATCAGAGTGATTGACTACAGCATCTCATCAGAGTGATTGACTACAGCATCTCATCAGAGTGATTGACTACAGCAACTCATCAGAGTGATTGACTACAGCAACTCATCAGAGTGATTGACTACAGCAACTCATCAGAGTGATTGACTACAGCATCTCATCAGAGTGATTGACTACAGCATCTCATCAGAGTGATTGACTACAGCAACTCATCAGAGTGATTGACTACAGCAACTCATCAGAGTGATTGACTACAGCAACTCATCAGACTGATTAACTACAGCAACTCATCAGAGTGATTGACTACAGCAACTCATCAGAGTGATTGACTACAGCAACTCATCAGAGTGATTGACTACAGCAACTCATCAGAGTGATTGACTACAGCATCTCATCAGAGTGATTGACTACAGTAACTCATCAGACTGATTGACTACAGCAACTCATCAGACTGATTGACTACAGCAACTCATCAGAGTGATTGACTACAGCAACTCATCAGAGTGATTGACTACACCATTTCATCAGAGTGATTGACATTGACTACAGCATCTCATCAGAGTGATTGACCACAGCAACTCATCAGAGTGATTGACCACTCCGACGCAGCATATCATCTACTTCGTCTAGGAAAATTTTATTGTAACAATGTTAAAATATGTTGATATATTTTGTATTTACAATATTTTTAATCTATTCTTTTCATATATATAGATAAAAACTCATCATATTTTAAACAAATTGTATTGTTTAAAATACAATTTATAATTTCCTTTTTTCAACACAAATGTTATCATTTTTCCTTCTGCATAGAGAAATATATAAAAACTATATGCTTTCTATACATATTGTATATGTTAAAATAGAACAGACTATAGATCTTCAGGGTCAATAAACTTTTAGTCTTTTTTGTTTATTTAACTTAATTGATTATACAGCTAATTAAATGTGGGCAAACCAGGACTAAACCATTAGAACACACCAATGGCAGTGGAGAAGCCATATTAATATTTGATCAGCATTAAAACTTTGTTAAGGCCTTGGTGGCCGAGTGGTTCAAGTAGTTCGTTTACTATTGATCATGTGGTCTGTCAACACTGAGGTTGCGGATTTGAGTCTCACTGCGTACACGTGAGCGCTGTGGAATCCGGAAGAATATGGTGCTCAGAAGAAAACCGAATCACAAAATGTGTGACGCTCGGATTCACATGTAGGCTGTGACTTATTCATATTAAAAACAAAATACAAAAAAAAGAGAAAAAACAATCAAGCAAAACTATATAACTCGGCGACAGCGATGTCCGGCTTGGAACATATTGATAAACACCCTCACCCCCACGTTTACTCAAGCATTTAGTGTATTGTGTCAGTGAGGAGATCTCATCGTGCTGTAACTGAGTATCAAGATTTACTAAGATAATAGTCATCTTCATAACACAATACTTCCACGCAGAGGTCAACCTGAGGTGGGACAGACAGACGAGCGTTGGAACAGATAAATGAACTGAAAGAATCTTTATGTTTTACAACTTTTGTTGGCGGGACATAAAAACAATATTACCGATTTCGAAATCCCAAAATCTTGAGATTCACTGAGAACGAGGAGAGGCATAGTAAAATACTTCTGTAATGTAATTGTATGTTAGATATGACTTGTTTATTTGTTAATTGCTTATGCATTACCTGATACTGAACTTTAATGAAAGGTAAAAAGGAAGAACCAATAAAAGACTGACAAGCGGAGAAAATTAAGATTATATTTTTAATACGAAACTAGAGTTTAAACAACATTTATGTATTAAATGCTGTTTATCTCTAAATCATTAAAAGATGCAATAAAAATTAAGATGAACAATAAAACTCTTTATAATTAAAGCAAGTCACACAAGATATGACAAACAATAAGGATTTTTTAAAATTGAATTAAAGATTTAAAAATTTTGATGTAAAAAAAATGCAATTTATAGCGAGCGATAGCTCACTTAATGGTAGAAGTATCACTATGACCATGATACTATAGAGTTGTAAAAAAATCTTGCAACCAGAAAATTTCAATTTTAATCTCCAATGACTACGCAACATCGCAAAAATCTCCGTTGTAGGAGAAAAGTGTGCAACAAAACTGTTTCTAGGTATCAAGAATTTAAGTTTCGTTAACGAAAATAACTTAACACAACTTCAAATGTTTTTCCTTTAATAATGTTTTTTTCCTGTTTGGAGGATATTTTCTTGCCTCCATTTTGACTCGACTTCTCGTAAGTTATCGCAACTTCGTTAAGTAAATGCAAAACTCGACGCGAGAAGAAAATACAGACGAAATGTGTTTTTCCGACGCAGTCGGTATATTTTCGAATTGTGACCTTTGAACTAAAAGACGCTTACCTATGGTAACGGGCTATTATTGAAGACAAGCTTGCATTCTGATTGAACAAAAATAGTAAAAAATTATGCGTTCGAACATTCTATTATAGTATACTATGAAAGGCATCCCTATTTGCATTTCTCAATTATTATTTTAGCAGACTGGTGTTTTAAAACAATTGGTATTCGTAATTAAAAACTTTAGAGAATGATTTTTATGCCAAAGAATGCCATTCAGAACTAATAAACAATATCTACATGATAAAACATATATGTCGTGTCATTTTTGCGCATTTTTCTGGCGTAGAATTATATATGCTTTAATGAACATCGTAAACCATCCACACGCCAGTGATGTATTTACGCCATATTTTTTTTTATTTGACCGTCCGACACACGCACTCTCATACAAATGATCATACATAAAGGTAATTAGGTCATTGGTACTTGTCAGAACGCCAGATGACTAGTATGAGACACAGTGGTTCGATAACACATTTTATTTACTACATACGAAAAGCCCATAGCATTAAGGGTAAAATTCACTGATGGTTCCGTTGCCATTATTTATATTTGGACCTAAATTACCCATACGGTTTATCTTCTCCCCCTCCAATTTTTTATTTGAATACACATTACCGATTTTAATTCCCATGTAATTAGCATTTAATTAAGGTGATCCAAATAGCCCGGATTCATACAGGGGAATCACCTTAGTATCTTCAATGGGAAGATTATTTACTTCAGTTCTGAACAACAGATTCTCGAAATATGCAGATTTATGTAATATTACACCAGAAGCTCAAGCTGGGTTTCGAAAGGGTTATTCTACTGTTGATAGTATTTTTATGTCTCCATGTTTAATTGAAATTTACTTGGTTATGGGGAAAAAATTGTACTGTACTTTCATTGACGTTAGAAAAGCGTTTGACACTGTTTGGAGGGTGGGTTTTTGGCAAAAACTGATGAAAAATAATATTTCTGGTAAAACTTTGAAAGTGATTTATAACATGTATGATAATATCAAATCATGCGTCAAACAAGGTAATTAGATCTCCGGATTTTTCTCATGTAATATTGGTGTTAGGCAATGAGAAACTTATTTTTTGTTTTCTATATTTCTATCAGATCCGGAGAACTATTTTAGTGCAAACAATATTACTGGTTTATCAAATATAACTTCATTAATGAATGACGATTTGAGAATATATGTATTAATATTTGTACTGTTATATGCAGATGACACTATTATTTTAGCAGAGAGTGCAAAGGACTTACAAGATTCGTTAATTGTTTTTGAAAACTATTGTATACTATGGAAACTATCTGTAAATGTTGATAAAACCAAATATGTTATTTTTTTGAAAGGAAAACGTAGGAAAAAGCATGAATTTGAATTATGTGGACAAAATGTAGAAATTGTTGATAATTTCTCATATATCTAGGAACTATTTTTAACTATAATGGAAAATTTTCTTTAGCGGAAAAGAAACTTTGTGATCAAGCTCAAAAGGCTGTTTATGTTCTGTACGGGAAAATTAGGAATATTAATATACCGATCGATCTTCAATTGAAACTTTTCGAATATCTTATTGAGTCTATTTTTTGTTATACTCTTGTGAAGTCTGGTGATTTGAAAATTATCATTGTATAGAGAAGATCCAACTTAAATTTCTTAAAAATATTCTATCAGTTCGCCTGAGCACGCAAAATTATATGGTTTATGGAGAGACCGGTACATCTCGTATAGAAACTAAAATTCAGACACGAATGTTTAATTTTTGGAGCAAAGTTTTGATTAACACGGATAAGCTGTCAGGAAAACTATATCAGTTACTATTACACCTGCATTACACGGGGGTATGCAATTCCGGTTGGAACTCGCACATAAAATCTATATTCGATCAAACGGGATTTAGCTTTGTTAGGGCCATTCAACGTGCACTCAGTAAGAATGATACTAAATTATGTATTAAACACATTTTACTGGACCAGTTCATCCAGAAATGGTATAGTGAAATGGAAAACCCTTCAAGATGTCAGTTTTATTCCAAGATAAAAACTAATTTTGACAGAGAAAAATATCTGACAGCCCTGCGGAAAAATCGTAGAATATATATCACCAAACTTCGATGTTCTAACGTCAAGAATTCAAAACTGGGCGTTGGAACAAAACTCCTCAAAACGAACGTCTTTGTACCCTATGCAATTTAAGATCGGTTGGGAATGAATCTCACTATCGTTTTCCTGCAGTAATGAACAAATACAACATCTTCGGTTAAAGTATATTCCGAAGTATTACCGCAAATCAATAGATCACTCAGGCAAGATTATTGGTATTCTGTAATTATGTAATATACCACTTTTGAACAATGTGGCCATTTTCATTCAAAAATTATCTAGGATCTTTTAAAATCAACAAATACTTACATACTTATGAACATTTATATTCCATTTACAACTGTGTCAGTATTACGACCAAGGGATTTAAACTGGTCAACCGAATCAATTGTATGTGTATTGAGACCTGATGTTATTTGTTTCCACCCTGCCTTTGTTTTACCATGTTGTATATATGTTATTTTCATGTTGTCCTTTTGCAGTGTACAATGCCAGAGTTTATCAATAAAATCTTGCAAATCTTGCATCAATGCTATAAAATAATGATATAGTCCATACATGTACTAACCGGCACTTCTAGAATATAGATTGATTCATGGGTCGTTCTGTCTTGATAATTAAAAAATTCATCTTTTGAAATTTTACATTAAAATTGACATAACTGTATATAGTCTAAAATTCTTACCACTTTCCTTTTGAAAATATGTAAATACTAAAATCTTTGCACTTAATTAAAATTTACATAGATATTTTCTATCTATATGTTAGTATTAATAAAAAGCAAATTTAACGATCAATAATCATATCGCTTTACGGAACATTAGCTACAATATTGTCTTTGAATTTATACTGAAACAAAGTTTGTATAGAATTAACATTAATTTTCAATATAAGTATCGAACCATAAATGTATTGGTAAAATCTATATCTCTGTGTATTCAACTTTTATTGTCTGGTGCTTCAAAGAGAAGATTTAAGTGTTTTACTTGTTAACGTGCGTGACAGTTTTAATTAAGTCCGATAATTTAAAACAACTGAAACGTAACCAAGAATGACGTGTTGGATTACAAGTATCATTAACTAACTTTAAACTTAACAACCTCTTGTCTTTAAAAGAAATCGTTATACGACTTTTATAATTAAATAAACTTATTAGTGTTATTTCTATATGTATAAAATATTTAAAAGTTTACATGTATTGGTTCCCAACTCCCCTCAATCCGCTCATGTACTCGAGTTATGTGAGTTTAAGCTTGGTTACATTGACTGCACGGTCTTTTCAATACTTAGAAAGCAGATAATAATTGGTTTATAGCTTATTGCATAAGTTTATACGACAACATCACACTATAAGGCGACACGTGCTGATCTCAGGTCAATATTTATTTAAAATGGCATATCAATCTTTAATGAAGGCAAACAACTTATGTTTTGGTATTAAATGCAAATTTTTGAGACAAATAAAGAAATATGCGAAATAAACAAGAATTAAAATTTGTGTAAAACCATATGTTTATCGAACACCTGCAGTAGACAGAACCGAATATAAGACAAATATACATTATATGTACAACTTTAAAAATTTCTCCCATTTTTTTTATCGTAACCGATTCGTGATCGCTCGGCTTTTCTCGAGTGGTTACGAACGGCGGTCGGCCTATTATGATTGCTACCACCTGTAATCATGCGGGGTTTTTATCCCTAACTCAGCTGTGCTTTTTTGTTGGGCATCTGCAGCTAATCAAGACGCAGCATTGTTTATCTGTTATCCTTGAGGCACGACCTGTTTCCGCAGTTTCGCTTTTGATTATTTATCCAGTCGGAATATAATGTTTGTTTCCAAAATTATATGACTCACACATTTTTCACATCAAGAATTGATAATTGTAGGTTTATTATTATTCGCATCATTTGATTCAAACAAAGTTGTAAATTGTTACTTCTCATGTCGATTTCAGTATCCATAATTGAAGTAGTTTTCATCAAATAGAAGAAAAATGATTCAATTGACAGCTTGTGTTAATCTGCTTAAACTTTAATTGACAACCATTTTGTTAGTCCGTTTAACTCTTAATAAGTCAAAATTACAGGTGTACACCAACTTGTTGAAATCGCTCTCATTGGTTGGATTGATAGGATGTTTACTTTAGTCCAGCGATCAGTATTTCAGCTGTATTCATGACATGAACAAGTTCACAATTATATAATCCACGGAAAAAGAGGGTTGGATGGGACACATTGAACGCAAATTTAGACTGACACTGGAAAAATAGTATAGATTTTTGTATAGGGGCTGAAAATTTTGCCTCTTGTTGCGGCTACAGGGAGATACTCGTTTGCAAAATATACCAGAGGGGTCTTTATCATGCAGGGAGTGTGGTACTCATCAAACTCGTTACCCACTACGGCCCATGGCCAGGCTTTGAATTACGTATTATGACCTGACAACCCCAACGATAGTTTGCCCCTATCCGCCACCCGTTGAATTGAAAGCAAAATCCCATTTTGTAGTTTTTGAATTGTGCCAATTAGAAACGAATTTTTACATGTCCAAGGCCAAAGTAAAAATTGTCATCTCAGAGATGGACTGTAATCATGCTCAGCTGTTCAGCAAATGGTTTGTATGGATATTTCAAAGCAATGTAACATGTCGCATTAAATGCCCTACTTGTTATGTTTGAACTTTATCTCTTGATCTGAAATATCAACACGTGGCTTGTTAAGGTAGTTAGTCTATTATTGATCACTGTGATCATTGTTCGATTCCCACTGAGGGCAAGGTGCACTAGACTACAGTCATAATTAACAAGGATTGCCAGTTTTTTTTCCGAAGATCGGGGGTTTTCTTTGGGTTCTCCGGCGTCATCCACCAATAAAGACTGAACGCCATGATATAGCTGAAAAAAGATTAAAGGGGTGTTAAAATACATTTCAAACAAACAAAATAATTATAAGCAGAATTCTAAATATGTATTTTGGAATTAGCAAAATTGAAAGATAATTGCTCGTTGTGTAATTTGTCTGCTTCGGCATGTATATCAGTACAAAAACAATTTCTTTGCGCCGTATCGATCTTTTGATCTTCAAATAATAGTCGAGGTTGCAGTAAGAACAGCCAAAAACATATATATCAAACAAAAGGAACCGGAATCTCTCAACAGCATGTTTGGCTCACAAGAAAATAGTACTTCACATAAAAAATAGTCCTGCTTATCTTAGTGTATTTAAAAACAAACTGCAGAATGGATTTTAATTAATGACCATTTTTAGAAAGTTGACTATATGAGGATAATTTTGAGTCTTAATTAGCTAATTTCTAACTGCGTTTAGGATGTTTTATGTCATGTTTGCTACATGACCTATAAACCAAGACTTTCTGAAAATACGGTGCTATTTTAAGAGTGGGGTTTACCCCGGAAGCTGGCCATTTTGTTGGAAGGCATGAAAGTGGTGATGAGATTTTGAGAGACAAATTTAGGAGAAAATCCTAAATAATTAAATTAGTGTTTTCTTCCCTTTAGGTAAAAGAAATAGAATTTCCACGATTTCCAGAACATATGACATTCAAATTCATCAAATAGATCGAGTCGTCTGTTAAACTTAGCTCGTAAATTTAAAGGTCTGACTTACATCAACAGAATCTATAGAGATAAATACAATAAATATTTTGTGTCAATTGGTTAATTAGTTTCTTAGAAGTAACCCTTTTACACATTTTTCTCATAGTTCATATGTTATACCAAGATCTGCTGTGGCGCTTTTTTCAAATTTCGGACTGACATAAAAAACTTCATAATATTAGCATAATATTAGTGTGATGTTTAGTTTTTTGTAAATTAATCTGTTTCAGGGAAGAAGCTTTTCCCGATAGTGTACTATATATGTATTGCGGTGGTGGACACATTTAAATTTTTTTTTCTTTGGCAGAAAAAACATAAACTTTATAAATATTGCTGACATGGAAGCCGTTTAAAGTTTTTCCCCAAAGTTTGTAGAAAAGAATCTATTCTAAAACATTATTCAATGTTAATCTATGAACAGCGGTCATGATCATTCTGAAAGCACTCCACGCAATACTAACGATAAGAAAACCATTCTCACAAACCAAATTACAAATATAGTATTTATCTCTGGACAAGAAATTTTCGTATGTTAATAAGTGGAAAGATCATTCTTTGATACATTTATAAATACATAAGAAATACTAACAAGAGGTCCACATTGATTAGAAACCAAATTAAATTGTTAGCAAACCGTTGCCCCATAGATATATCAGTATGATTCCCAATATGACTGATAATCTAATATCTCCAGTAACGTATGAAATTAACAGTATAACTATACTCCACACAAGTGGGAACCAGTTCTGTCTCAGGAAATATATACAACTGTCCACAAAATTATCAGGATGAAATCTGTTATCCGGTTCTTTGTCATCATTGGCCTCTCTGGATAAAATCTACAAACCAAATATATACACAAATAATCACAGTTTGACTATAGTAAAAAAATATGTATTGTAAGGCATTATAATATGACGTGCCTACAACGCTCTGAGTTCACACCTGTGGTAAAACAAGTATATATTCCTTATCAACGTCATAAAGGATTAATACACTTTATGGCGACGTCACCGTAATTAATACACATGTCTTAATGACCACATAATCAATTTATTGTCGTAGATGTCCGACAAGTAATGCAACTCATAGGTTATGTTGTTGATAAAAGTTAAGTTATGTTCTATTACAATCGAAATAATTCATTCATTGGGGACACGTATTAATGCTGATTTTATCACTGGTTGGCCCTTTATGCCACACTATACAATATTATGTATAATGTGCCAACACATGGTAAAAACAGTATAATTCGTACCCCAATGATGTTTTTCTTTATAAATACTTTTAATGTTTCTCTTAATGAATAACAGAGACAATACAGCCATGTAGAAATACATTCTCTCTATTCTGTCTTCTGTTTTCCTCTTGTGGTAACGTATTCGGACAGTGGATTCTGTAGACTTGTAGTTTAGAGGGGTACAAAACTCAGCTGCGGATATTCCATTTTGGGGACTACGCGATGCTCTCTGCATGTAAATATTCGCTAGCAGCAACCTCTTTAAGAGCGGCTAAGTATTGTGTGTCACATGACATTATTTATGATTTTATCGGTCTAAGTTTAGCTGAAATACTGTTCGAAGGAGGACAAAAAGTAAAGACAAAAAACAAAGACGACTTCCTCTGCCGTGTTTCCGTTCAATAAAGATATGCACACAATTTAGTTAAGATGAAGTGACCATTTCTGTAAGATGTTTGAGTTTTTAGTTACTGTAGTTACAACTGTTTTTACTAACCTGTCGCATTAGACGTAGAACTGGCACATCCAAAGACGGACATATCGTGTCTTCAAACCCCAAAGTAGGGTCGACATCAGGACAGTAGTTCACAATACGAGCAAACCGTGTCTTAGGTATACCGAGTGTCTGCATAAACTTTGCCTCGCGGTCCTCGACTGAATCGTCCAACTCTGTTTGAAATTTATCAGCATGTGTCAATACACCGTAAACAGTGATATCTGTCAAAAGATAAATGATTGGTCAATTACAATCACGTGTATAATGGTATTTTGCATTACTGTATATCCAAAAGATATCGGCTTAGCAATATATCTATCATCCGTGAACTTCTAAAAAGCGATTGGCCATTCCGATCACGTGTTTCATAGCATCTTGAATTATATAATATATAAAAAACGGGTTATGTAATTTTCATAATTGACTTCATAACACCATAGTTGGATCTACAAAGCTGCACAGTGCGTCAATCGACGCCCTATAGATTGAGGTGGTCCGGTTATAATTCGAAAAGCCTGAACGCTGAGAGTAGTGTGTGGCGTGTTTGGAGAGTAGCACCCTCCTTACACAATAAAGACCCAATTGTAGGTTTCGAAGTAGAGTAGGCGTATTGCTGGATTAAGGATAAATTCTCGCCATCTCCTTTAAGCCATTACTCCATACTTTCCATTTGCAGTCCAAATTTTTTAGCGTTGATTTACTGTTTGTTAACTTGTGCTCGCTGGAAGTTAATCAATCAATCAATCAATCAATCAATCAATCAATCAATCAATCAATCAATCAATCAATCAATCAATCAATCAAACAATCAATAGGTCAGCATTGGACATTTAGAATACAAACAAAAAAACCATGATACAGCTGAACAATTGCTGAAAGTGGCGTTACACATCATTTAACCAAACAAACAATGCAGCATGCGAGAGGTTGTGTAGATTGTTGGATCCATATTCGATTATGCTTAACCAATGAGATTTAATGAACATGTATCTAAGCAGATTAACTACGGCTAACTATTAGTAAATATTCAAATCAGGGATTTCGTCGAGTACAAAGCAAACATATTAAACTTGTTCAAAACATACTTAGGAATCTAGGCATTAACTACCAAAATTATATCACGTGGCAAAACAAGATATAGCGGTCATTTTTTATATACCGTGTCCCCTTACCAAACGGTACCTGATATACCTATAGCGATGATACCTGGTATACCTATAGCGATGATACCTGATATACCTTTAGCGATAATACCTGATATACCTATAGCGATGATACCTGGTATACCTATAGCGATGATACCTGATATACCTATAGTGATGATTCCTGATATACCTATAGCGATGATACCTGGTATACCTATAGCGATGATACCTGGTATACCTATAGCGATGATACCTGGTATACCTATAGCGATGATACCTGATATACCTATTGCGATGATACCTGGTATACCTATAGCGATGATACCTGATATACCTATAGCGATGATACCTGGTATACCTATAGCGATGATAACTGGTCTACCTATAGCGATGATAACTGGTATACATATAGCGATAATAGCTGGTATAACTATAGCGATGACAGCTGGTATAACTATAGCGATGACAGCTGGTATAACTATAGCGATGATACCTGGTATACCTATAGCGATGATACCTGATATACCTATAGTGATGATTCCTGATATACCTATAGCGATGATACCTGGTATACCTATAGCGATGATACCTGGTATACCTATAGCGATGATACCTGGTATACCTATAGCGATGATACCTGATATACCTATTGCGATGATACCTGGTATACCTATAGCGATGATACCTGATATACCTATAGCGATGATACCTGGTATACCTATAGCGATGATAACTGGTCTACCTATAGCGATGATAACTGGTATACATATAGCGATAATAGCTGGTATAACTATAGCGATGACAGCTGGTATAACTATAGCGATGACAGCTGGTATAACTATAGCGATGATACCTGGTATACCTATAGCGATGATACCTGATATACCTATAGCGATGATACCTGGTATACCTATAGCGATGATACCTGGTATACCTATAGCGATGATAACTGGTATACATATAGCGATGATACCTGGTCTACCTATAGCGATGATAACTGGTATACTATAGCGATGATAGCTGGTATACATATAGCGATGATAGCTGGTATAACTATAGCGATGATAGCTGGTATACATATAGCGATGATACCTGGTATAACTATAGCTAGTCTATGATCTATTGTTAGAATAAGATGTCTTTGTACGTAATTTGTCTACCTAAAGCTCATCTACAATTATCCAGAATCAAGAATGCTTACCCTTGGAGCTTGAAATATCTGCAATTGCTTCAAGCAACACATTAGGTAAGTTGGACTTTGGATTCGATGAACAAACCACAATAATACGATGAACTCTTCTGTGAACTGGTCTCAAAGCGTACTTTTTGTGCAGATTTCGCACTCCATACCTTTGTCCATAATTTACTACGTCTGACAAAACTTCATTTTCTTCCATTTTTCCTGACAAAATGATGTTAAGGAGCTCTTTATTTAGTTCAGAATCATCATTTTCGAACCCGGTCATGTCCAAAAACGTTGGCATCAAATATGTGTCAGCTAGGCTATAATATATTTCTATCTTGTAACTGAAAATGCAATAATACAAAGCTTGACCTTACATTTGCAAAAGGGGAACAAACACTAAAATTTATGGGCATCGGTTGCCTAGTGTTTAAGGTAGTTCGTCTACTATTATTTATGTGGTCTGTCATCACTGAGATATCGCGGGTTCGAGTTTCACTTCGGGTAAGGTGTACTCAACCCCAATCTTAATTGACAAGGTTTGTCAAGGTTTTCTACCAAAGGTTTAACGATTTTCTCCACGTATATATATATATATATATATATATATATATATATATATATATATATATATATATATATATATATATATATATATTGTGCTATACTTCAATGACCACTGGTGAATAATCGGAACAGACACTACAGACACCCACTGGCACAGATAACGTAACTGGTTCCCAGATATAACCTCTGCCTCTCGTCATTCCCCGTTTTCTGCGGACTACACTTTTCGTCTGCCCGTGACGTTTGTAAACAAAGAATTATGTTTTTAGAATATTACACGAGGTATTATTTATTTTCATTTAGTCTATTTAAATACTTTTACTACAGTATTTCATTAAAATTTCTGCGTTTTTACGCAACGCTTATTCGCCCTCAGAGATATCACTCATGGCGTCAACTAATGTACGGCAGAGGTGATTGTGATTGACATAGGATACCCAGAATCCTTTGCACTTATATGTGATATATTTCAATTATCGCTGGTTTGTGCGATTTTTACAATTTACAGCAAAAGTTTACACAACTCATAACTCTACAGGATAAAAATTTCCGCATCAGCATCTGTGATAAGATTTAAGTTTACTCTAGGTGTGCAATTGGGCGGAAAATTGTCGTGAACAACTCAATACACCTACTTTCAGTAAACTCAGGTACACTTTTTAAAGTGGCCGAAATTCACAATTCGATAAAAACAAAATTCTCATGTAAACGACATATATCTTTAAGGAAAATGTGATAAAATGATTAAATACTGAACATACCATTTCAATCGTCTGGTGACCTGTTTACCAAATTTCTGAAAATCTCCGTATTTAGCATGCTCTCTCCAACGTTCGTTACTAAAGCTGGCGAATATAGTGTTAAGAAAAGCTGATTTCCCACATCCTGGAGGTCCAAGGATAGCTATATTTAGAGGTCTCTTTCCTGATAATGAAGTGCCAACAAGACCTTTACATTCTTCTAATAATTCCTGTTTTCGAAAATACAATGGATCGTTTTGTGGATTCTTTTCAACCTTCAGTGGAAACTTGTCAACATGTCCTGGGCTCCATTTATCCGCCATGTTTAAACCCGATTGTCTTCACAACAGGAATATTACGTTACACTCTTCATTAATTGTTAAGACTGAAAATAAGTGAACAAAAAGTATTAAGAGCAATTGGCCGGTATGAGCCACTAGTACAAAATAGGAAACATCAGTTAATACGCTCAGTATACGAAATTTGAAATATGAAAAATGAAAATCACCAAAATTTACAAATCGCGGAAGACAGAGAATTGGCTTTTCAACACCTTCTGTCTTGAAACAGTTACAGAAAGCAAAAATCTCATGACACTCACCGAAATCTGAAACATTAGGAAACATTTAAACTATATAAATCAGAAAAAAATTGCAACTTGGTTGTTAATTCAGATTTTGTACATAGGTACTCGTGGACTGGATCGTCGCAAGTACTCGTGGACAGGACCCCCTCTGCCACCCTTTTTGTATTATATCAAATCTTTCAAATGCTTTAACACTTTCTACATTTTGTTATATTCATTTCTAACGAAATAGTAACAGTTTACACAAAAATACTAAGTTTCTGACAATATACCGGTCAGAAAAAATTTTGTTTTTATAAACGCTTTATTTATTATTTCGTTAGAAATGCATATAGCAAAGATCAGAATATATGGTAGACTACAGGTAGTTAGATACATAAAATGTCAGATAAAAATATTCTATTTCCCAGAGTATCCGAATTGCCGGTCATTGTATATTTGATGACAAAGGGGTCAAAACTGTTGAGTCAGTACGCATTACTAATGATATCTTCGTAACTTCCATTGATATTGACCACATTTCAAGAAAGATATGTTTGATAGTATGATAGTATCATATACTTATTGCAAATAAATGATTTTTTACTGTATGATAAAAGGAATAAATGGGCAAAAATTTGATATTTTACCAGATTGGCAAAGCGGGCTGATATCAAAATGTTATTAACTGCTTTCGAAAGGTATTACACGCTTTTCTGTAAGTGTTATCACATGCCTTTCCGTCAATGATCGAAAATTACCGGTATTGTTTACAAATATGATGTCGAACAATAAAGGCAACAGTAGTAAATGTGTACCAGTAACAAGTTACCAGATTGTGTACCCTACATTAAGTACAGAACTGAATACTTCGTTGTGTTCTGATTTGGTAAAAAGTGGTTAGATGTGAACAATGTTCTAGCTGTAATCTCCTGCATAAATCAATTTTTAAAGTGTGGTACAATTTTTCTCAGATCTTGCAAGATAAAATTTTGGTAATTTTTAAAACAATGTAGTATTTTTACATTCACTGCATTAGACATTGCATGTAAAAGTGGGAGCGTCTCAAAATGTTCTTACTAGCGAAAAAAGGAATTTGTCACGGATATATATGGCATATATTTTTAAATGGTAAATGAAAGTTTATTAATTTCCTAGTCCAGGTACATGCTGATCAATGTTAAAAAGGTATGCAAATCACAGAAATGTCAGTGTTTTCGACTATAGCCAAAACATTTACTACTGTGCTACCTATAGCAGACGACTTGAATGATACGAATGCATCGGAGATGGTCAATACTTTGGATTATTTTAAGTCAATGAAAACTTACATACAAAAGGAAACAAACCGAGAGTGGTCTGAAAATATGATCTAAATGACTTAAAACTAATTCGGAGCACAGGAATAGCTATACCAGAACTCGATAAGATTTTGATATACCCAAGTATATTTCATTTCCCCCTCCTGAAGCATATGATATAAAGACCTTAAACTTAAAGTACGCTGAGATAATACACTTAAAACGCGCTAGTAAAACCACCTTAAATACGCTTTTGTACATTTACTATAATCCGCTTATTTACCGCTAACAACTAATTTGCATGTTTTACTTCAAATCCGCTTATTTGTGCCGCTAAATCCCAACTTCACATAATTTGAATAATTAAGACGCTTCAGCCCAACTTTTTTACACTTCTTAACCGCTCATTGTCCTAATCATTGAACTAATTATGCAAATAAGTTTTAAAAAGCGGTATTTCAGCAGTCCATTAGGTAAATATAAGTTGATTAAAAGTAATGCTGATATACCGCTTTTAGTCAACTTTAACCTTAATATTTATTCGTAGTTATTGTAATATTCTTGTACAGGGAAGTATCTTTATGATAGTAAAATACATGCATCAATGAAAAATATGTGCTTCATTATAGTCTTTTTCATCATCATTAAAACTATAAAAAAATACGCTCAGAATGCAGGATTTTGCTTTTCTAAAAAAAACTTCTTTAGGGCAACTTCCCCAAGACTCTCTCCCCTCTCCCTCTTCTCACTCTTATCCACTATAACCCCTTGACAGGTCTCATCCTGTATAATATGGAAGAATCAAACACAATTTTTTTCATAAAAAGACATAGTTCGTAATGAACAACTAAATATTTATATGTCACGAGTTTTCCGAATTGTGTTGACTGTCGTATAAAAATGAACTGCAACTGTCACCTTAAGATCGTTATGAAACTGACATTTAAACTCGCTATCGCTAGGTATAAAATATTGAAAATATAAGGTCTGACCATTTTCTAATTCGCATAGAGCCCGCTCGCAATAATCTATTTCTTAATTTTAATATGACGCCCTTCTTTAGCTATTTAAAGAAAGCCGTATTAAAATTCCAATAAATTTAGTTCGCAAATGCGTAAGCTTATGTTGTTTGTAAATGTAAAAACATACTTTAAAAATCCAGTTTGTTATGTCTTATCATCATAGTCGTGTGGCTAGCTCCACTGCTATTACGTGTCACTTGATCAAAATGAAATCACGTGATCAAAATCTGCTTAAAGCTGATATTGACTTTTTTTGTCCGGAAGTTGATATCGTCAAAAAAACTGTAAAGAAAGTGGATATATATTTAGAGAATGTTTCTGAATATAGATATTTAGGCACAAGCCTCAGAAGCAATGGGAACCTCAAATACAGCTTAGAAGATCTTGCGAAAAAGGGTAGAAAAGTATTATTTTCATTAAAAGCAAAAACTTCGTCCATGGGGCCACTACCTATAGCAGTGTCAAACAATCTGTTTGACACACTGGTATGTCCAATTCTACTATATAACTCAGAAATATCATATATGGACTACCACTTAAACTTTTATAGAGCTAAATTAAGGGGGAACTTGAACAATAAAGTCCTTGATCCCTTACAATTTATTGACAAATCCCCAGCAGAAAAAGTACATTTAAGTTTCTGTAAACACATATTGGGAATGCGTAAAAAAACTTCCAACTTGTGTACACGGTTGGAACTTGGTCGAAACCCGCTCGAACACATGATCATGCTTCGAACAGTGTCGTACATGTCAAGACTCTGTTCGAAAAATATAAATAAACTACTAAATGAAGCCTTCAACCTCACCAAAGAATTTAAACGATCAAAATGTATATACATGGTACACCTTCGCTAAAGATTTTATATCGGATGATAAGCTTCTGCAACAAGTTGTAAATTGTAATAATAAAAATAAACTGAAAACTTTAAAATCAAATTCAAAAAACCTTTTTAACAAATGGTTTCAGAAATTATAGCAGAACAAACTTGATTTACAAAAGGAAATTAATAAAACATACTTATATAATAGCATAAAAGAAGATTTTAACAGAGAATTATATCTTTTATTTAAAGATTTTGAATCTAGAAGGGTCCTCACAAAAATCAGAATGTGTGACCATAATCTAGCCATAGAAAAGGGTAGATACTTAAAAATTACCAGAGAGCAAAGACTATGTGTTGTTTGCAACGTAGTAGAGGACGAGGCTCATTTTCTTCTGCATTGCAAGACAAATGAGTCTTTGCGAAACACTTTACTCAAAGAACTTTTTGAAGATGCTGATAAATACGAACAACATAGTGAAATTAAAAACTTAAAAATACTTCTAAATCCAAAAAGCTATAAACAAGTTAATGTTATAAGTTCCTATATAAAACAATCATTAGTATTGAGGATGGGGGACTCTTAATTAAATACTTGCAAAACTAATACATACATTGTTTATGTAAAATACTATGTTTTATATGTTAATTGTGTATTTCTACGGTTATATTGTTTAATTATATAGTTTTGTCACAAACTCTGTTTAGATGTTTATATGACAATAAAATTTGTATTTGTAAACAAAGAAGGGCAAAATTAATTTTAATGAAAGACTTAAAAAGAAGCTGACATCGATAAAAAGTTAATGTTACAATTAAAGATTATAACAACAAAAATGTCATACTATTTTTTTTTTTGGAATCTCTAAATCGATCTTTAAAAACTGACAAAGATCGCATGT
Source organism: Limnoperna fortunei (assembly GCA_944474755.1). Lineage (NCBI taxonomy): Eukaryota > Metazoa > Mollusca > Bivalvia > Mytilida > Modiolidae > Limnoperna > Limnoperna fortunei. The sequence goes on along the minus strand of OX104112.1, from coordinate 30,734,139 downwards.
GACAGGTAGTTAGATGTATCTTATCACGTGATTTATGGTATCACGTGATTTTATTTAGGGCACTTTCCTTTACGCACCGACTTTGAACATCGTGTGAACGGCATAAATTTATTTTTAGTGTTGGCTATGCACCCTGCCACAACACAGCAAGGGTTTCGTTTTGCATCCTCTTTCTTACGTCGTCCCATTTCGTAACAAACGTTGCCGTTGTAAACTAAAAGTGCCCTAAATTTTTTATGACGTCACGTGATCAACATTACAATTTCCACCTCCTTTAACGAGAGCGATTATATCTTGAAAACGACGTATTTAAAGGCACTGTCATGGGGTGTTCGGTAACGACAAGTATTAAATGTGGTGTTAACATTGCAAATAAAAAATGTAGATATTCTATGGCAATTAAAATAATATTTTGTTTAAAAAAAAAATAAAGTTGCAAATTGTTTGCCTTCTTGATTTATTTAAAAAAAAATAAGTAGCGTGATAATATTACCCCCTTACACTACACATCGAGGAATTTTCATACATTTCAACGCACTTTTGACATTTTTACAAAATAATGTTTCGAACCATTTTGTCATAATTAAAGTAAATTCTTCGTTATCTACCAAAGATACAATATTTTTCTCAAATTAATAAATGCATCGACTACGGCTCATGCGCTTACAAATTTTCGACTGGAACAGAATAGCTATAAAAAGTAAATTGACATTAATATCTTCCTGCTAATTTAACAATTTTGGTAAGATGTTAAATTATTTAATTTTATAAAACAGTGACTAACACACAAAACCTCTTGTGTACATAAACATTAAGGAAAAACTAACTTTCCCAACTTTTTTCAATATTTATCACGTAATAGCCTGTTTATTTATATACCTGGGTCACAAAAAAGGAACAAGAATAACAAGCTGCGAATTCGAACCTTTTTAAGTCCGAAGAAGGTTTATATTTGATGTTTTAAATTAATTTCTTTAAGACCCTTTATTTAAAGTATGCTACGATGACTTAATATTTATAAAATGGTCTGCAAAATAAAAAAAAATACAACACATATCAAACTAGAGGCTCTTAAGAGCCTGTATCGCTCACGTGACTTACAAAAAACTTTTTAAGACAAGACTTTTCTTGCAATTTTGTATAATAAATGCTAAATAGTTTATGTGGAGATGTTGTTTCTATGAATGTTTCCATGTTGAATTTACAATCAGCAGTAGGAGAGTTTCTGAGAAGAAGCAGTTTTTATGTTTTTATAGGTTAGTTTGTTAAGTGATGTTCCATGGTGGCAGCAATCTTGTATTTTAACAAAAAACTCCAAATTGGTAGAGCAGTGTTTTTGAAACTTTTCAAATCTGGGGGTCATGGTGACCCTCTGCAGCAGAGTTTAGGGAGTCAAATACAATTTTCAAGGGTCAAATGTATTTTTCAGTTTTGATGATAAAAATCTTGTATCGAACAATCATGACAATGTTGCAAACAAGAGTAAACAATATATACCACAGCCTTAAATTTAGATTAATTGTAATATCATTTCTGCATAAATTAATTATACCTCTTATATTACACACATATCTGGTGTATGAAAAAAACGTGTTTCATGTCAATATCCTAACACAATTGATTTAAATAATAATTGTTTGTGAAAAAAGAATTTGATAGTATCATACATCTGTATCTAACCAGAATGTAAAAGAAGGGAATTATTTAGTGTGACTTCTCTGGAAACACGGCAGAGATAAGATGAAAGCTTATTAATTTTTATCTGTTAGTTTCTTTAAGAAAACTAGACAAGGTCTGTAGTGTAGAGGGTAGAGGTATAAAACAGCTGAAAATAACTAAAACTGTTGAAATTTTAATAGATATCTCAATGCCAAAAGGATAATATATTTTTGTCAAGTATATGATTATCAGTAAACCAAGGTCGTTCTAAAGCCGATTTCTGAAAGATTTTGGAACAGACGATTGCAAAAGTTTGCACTTCATAGTGTTTGATCACGTGGTGCGCTAATTCGATCCTACTTCGAAAACAATCGTTTTCGTCATTCTCATTTTGGACTAAACTTATCAATTTTAACATCGCCGGTTGACTGTTTATTTGTTTAAGGTGTTGCCTTAATCAAATAAAATGTAATCAAAGTTAGGAAGCGTATCGTTCCACGTGTATACAAAACTGTTAGAGTTGAAGATAAAGTCCGAGGACTTCCGGAAGTAACGAACTGGTTACCGTTGAAAATAATCGTTTTCCTTATACGGCAACACAAAGGATACCAGCTTTTACATTTCAAAAAAGTATGCGTACGGTAAACAACATACGCTGCCGGATCAGACCAGTATTAAAACATTTTTGTTAAATAATTAGCTGCGTCATGATGACCCTTTGGGTAATATTTTTGGGGGTCAAAAATGTAAAATACGCACAAATTTGCGTTAACGGAAACGCTGTAGAGAACCAGTCCATACAATATCACATATCCTAAAATCTGCCAAGCGGGTTGAGACAATACGAAATTTGAAACTCAGCCAGTTAGAACGCATTTGCTGCCCTAGCAGCCATGTTGAATTACCTATCGGGTCGAAACATACAATAAGATTACTATCTAAGATTCACTTCTGCATTATTTGGTTAAATTGTGTGGAACTGTGTTTCAGAGAAAAAGCTGTTTGTATGGTTTTCCCAAAGGGACCCATATTAAGATGTGTTCCACCGTGGCCGCCATCTTGGAATTTGAATCGCCACAAAAAACTCAAATTTTGTAGAAGACCATCTAAGGTACATTTGTGCAATATTTCAAATCAATCTGCTAAGCGGTTTGTAAAAAGAAGATTTTTTTTACATTTCAGCCAGTCAGAACTCATTAGTTGCCCTAGAAGCCATGTTCAATTTGCAATTGGCTAAAAAAACTCAAAATACCCGGTAATTAGATAAATATCCATTAATCATTTCTTCATAATTTGGCTTTATTGTGTGGAACAGTTTCAGAGAATAAGTTGTTTGTATGTTTTTCCCATAGGGTCCTATGTTAAACTAAGTTCTGCGATGGCCGCCACCTTGGATTTTAGATCGGCACAAAAAACTCAAATTTTGTAAAGGACCACCTGAGGTACATTTCTGCAATATTTCAAATCAATCTGCCGAGCAGTTTATGAGAAGAAGATTTTTGAATTTTAGCCAATCAGAACGCATTAATGGCCCTTGAACACATGTTGAATTTGCGATTGGCTCCAAGATACCAAAATAATAAGATAATTATCCAACCTTCATTTCCTTGTTAATTTTGCTTCATTGTGTGGAACAGTTTTAGAGAAAAAATTGTTAATATGTTTTTCCCATAGGGTCCTATGTTAAACTATGTCCAGCGATGGTGACCATCTTGGATTTTGGATCCGCACAAAAAACTCAAACTTTGTAGACGACAATCTAAGGTACATTTCTGCAATATTTCAAATCAATCTGCCAAGCAGTTTATGAGAAGAAGATTTTTGAAATTCAGCCAATCAGAACGCGTTAATGGCTCTGGCAGCCATGTTTAATATTTGATCAGCACCAAAAACTCAAACTTTGTAATAAAAAACCACCCAATAAACATTCCTGCCAAGTTTGGTTCCAATTGGCCAAGGTTTTTTTGGAGAAGAAGATTGAAATGTGAAAAGTGTACGGCCGACGACGACGACGGACGCAAAGTGATGAGAATAGCTCACACTGACTGTGAAGAGCTACTGGACCCCTAACTTAAATTTGTCTCAACACTTTCGCGATAGTTAATTAGCCAAATAAGAAAATATTTTTTAGCCATACAATTTTTAAAAAACTACTAGTGGACCAAATTTTAATTGCCAAATGACATAAAAAGCTACGGTTCCGCAGCTACACCATCACATTACACAGCGGCAGGTCCCGTTTTCAATTTGTAAGTTTAAATTTAACAAAATGCAATATAGCTGACCAAACTGTATATGCGTTATTTAATACGAACAATACAAAAAACTGTAAAGTAGATCAACATAAAATCAAACTAATCGTTACCAATATGTTGTTTCCCCGTAGAACACATTCTAATCACATAATTATGCAGCTGTTTACTGACAAATTTCTAAAATATAGGAATAGAACATACTTTGAATATTTTCCGCCAATGCAAACTGTGTCAACCTGACTATTTTAGGTCATGGCCCTTAATTTTCATTGGTTGTTTAAAAAGGGGTTCCAAGTAAGGGGTAGGGGTAATGGAAAGGATAGTAACACTGACCAAAGCGGGATAACTCTTAACAAAAGTTAATGCAATTCTGTCTTCTGAAATGGGAGGGGTGCGGAAAGTATGTCCGAAAAATGTTTTATGTTCTGTATGCCTTACAGGCACATGATACTTACCAGAATTCTTACCTCCTAGATACTATTTAGAAATTACTTGGGGGTGGGACAACTTTACAAATAAGGATATATTGTCCATAATGACCCTTACTGACCCTGCTTTACAAACCAGTTTCACAACATTGTGGAATATGTGCGTCTTTTAGTGTACAATTTTCCTGTTTTATAGTTCCAATGGTATTTTTGGAAGCAGGAGTGACATCTGTATAAATGTTCATTACAGTATATGACTTAATACATGATCAATTGTTGGCATCTATTTGACTTATACTAAAAGTTACACCCCGCTGCGCTCAGTGTTTTGCCTGCATTTTTTAATTATTCCATATTGTACCTTTGTAGCGTTAAAATCAAATTTAAAACATTTCTACACGATAACACGTCCATATTTAATATTATGCCTTTGTTGTTGACAAGTTTCAAATCGCCCTTGACATTCGCTACGGGAATTTTACATAGGAAGTCAGCCATTTGAGTTTCTACAGGGACCTCGCGTTGTTTTCAAATAGATCGTATGCTTTCGTAACGTTCAGTGGTATTCGGACAAACCACAAGGATTTTCCCGCCTTAACTGCAGACGATATTACCCGAAGGATTTCGAACAGACGACAATGGACTCTTCTAAACATACACTTCCGTTGTTAATAAAATGTCATCAAAGATACCAAGGTTAATAGAATTTACTACGCCAGACGCGCGTTTCATCTAATCAAGACTCATCAGTGGCGCTCGAACCCAAACGATATTTAAAATCCAAATGAATGAGATGTTGTAGAGCATATCACAAAAATTACAAAGCGTTATACCAAATCCGGCTAAGGTCAAACTAATTTAGGTCAAACTTTAGTATAGAAAATTGCTCTATCACAATGAAAAATCCGCCGCATTTCAAAACGCTAAATAACTGTGGAAAATAAAGTGACGAATTCAATTTACACATTTTGTTATCTACAAAAGGAGCATAAACTGGACCAAACGCGGTAAGCAGTTTTTATTTTTCAGCCAAAAAACCGTCTAAAGATTCCATAACGTTGACTATAGTTACTTCTTGCTGACCCTAAATCTACATGCAGTAAAATAGTTTACTAAGGTACTCACAAAATGAAGGAACAAAGTAAAACAAGGAATTATGTGTAAAAGTTAGAAAAAACATTAATTGTCTGTGCTCGTATTTTGGCAATGCCTACTCCATATTAATGCTGTTATATTTAGTCTGAATTCTGAGATTGTATGATTTAACATACTCCCGATATATTATTTTTCTAACAACTCTACATTCGAATTAATGTGACGTCACAATTAGAATTCCGACGTCATATTAATAACTGAAATTTTCAAACTGGAACAATGCAATTTCGCTAAGATTTCTCAATATACACATAACATGAGCAAAGTTAGTCATTTCGTATAACCTGACATGGTTTTTCAGCACGTGAATGATTGTGACGTCATAATAAGATGACGTTGACATGAATTCTTCCGCAAACAACACATGACGACACTAAAATTGTGAATTGCAAATATTATTTGATTACGTGTAAAATATTGTTCTTGTTACTTCATTTTGACTATAGAATTTATAATACAAGGTTTGTTTATATTTAAGGATTGTTTTCAATTGTTGGTTAGATTATTGGATATAAACGACTTTGGATCGATTTACGCTTCGCTATTTATTCAGCGAAAATCTACCTATCTAATAATATAAACAGCAATTGAAATCAATCCTTAAATATATTTGTGTAAAAGTTAAGTATATTCAATAAAATGACGAGAATATGTTTAAGTCAATTTTATTGGCTTTAAAGTAGGGATATATCGTATTAGTTAAAAAAATTTTTAAAAGATTTGTTAGACATTAGAATCGAAATAGATTATTGTAAGCGGGTTCTATGCGAATTTGAACATGACCAAACCCTATATTTGTCTTCCTTGTATACCTCGCCATCGCTCGGTATAAAATATTGACAAATATAGGGCCTGACCATGTTCTCATTCGCATATAGAGACCGCTAGCAATAATCTATTTCTTAAATACATTTTTAAGTATATAAAGCTCAGATTTTTAACGTCTTACGCATCTTAACGCATAAACGTATAGGTATTGATTGCCTCGGTATCCATGGCCGTCTGCTGTTCATGAAGTCGGTTGTTCGTGGAACGGTCTTATGCTAAACAATTAAAAAAAAAAACAGTTTGGGGCACTTGGACAATACATAACATAACCATACTTTTTATAAAAGGGGTCCGATCGCACCCTCGCACCTCATTTACGACGGGGCTTGTACATGTATACTGCTTAAAATTGAAAAAAAATCTTAACATAAAACGAATTTGACGTGCCCGTCTTAATCAAAGGTCATTAACCAACGTAGATTTTAATCGATTTATTGTGTATGTGTTTGTTTTTCCTTTCGGCAATTTTTCAGCTATTTCATGGCTTCCAGTTTTTATTGGAGGAGGAAGCCGGAGAAAACCCCCGACCTGCGGTTGGACCCTGCCTGCAGTGAGATTCGAACCTGCAACCGCAGTGTTGACATACCACGTGATCAAAAGTAAACGAACTGCCTTAACCATTCGGAGGCCCCTCCCCCCTTTCGATTAGAACCTTTAACAATTGAAGATACATGTGTTATCTAATTTGCTGTGTAAACTTTAAAGGCACGTTAAACTTTTATTTGTGTACAATTCCGATATATATCATGTATGTATTGGCGACGAGATAAGCTCATGTCCAGATTGACCTAAAGCATACATGTATTCCCGATAAAATTAGGGAAGTTTCCTCCGAAGTAATGTTCACCTTATCTGTACAGCTTATATTAAGTAATATATTATTTCTTAATTCACTTAAAAACATATGTATTTTACTTGGTTAGTGCTAAATTTCACCTGTTACAAGGAGGTCATGTATATTCATGAAAATTATAACATTTTACCCAATTCCGGAAAAGCACTAATAATTTACGAACAAATTGATAAACACAATTTATAGTTAATATACACGAATTTATTAAAAAACATTAAACTGTAGTAAAAAAAATAACATGTAAACAAAGATTTGATGTTCGTTACTTTCATTTTGAAATAAAAGTAAATAGCGCTGGTAAAGCACAAACACTGGCCGCCGGCCTACAATGCCTATTTAAGTGAATATTTTTTGTCCTAGACAAAATAGGTAAACTTTTCCTGGAATTAATTAAAAAATATGCGTTAATTAGTATAGTTTACATTTAAATTGATAAGCCCCTTTTATATGTAGATATATATGGTTTATGTTATTTATACTTGGGATTTCAATAAAAGTTTTTACTACGCGTTCAGTCGTCAAGGCATATATGGACACACTAAGAAACAAATCGTGGCTATAAGTGTATCATATTTAACAAACAATTAATGTATTAAACAATGGAAATCTTGAAAACTGTGCAGTACATTAAAATTCTGCAAAGCTACGGGGACAACTGATGAAAAGGGTGTTGCTCTATGGAAATGAAAAACGTTGAATGAAACATCTTAAAAGATGTCTGAATGTCGATGCTTCACAAGGGAAAACAAGATAAAAAATTCATCTTGTTAGCTGACGCTTTATCATTACATCAAATCTATTTGATATTAGTTTACCTCATGCACTAATCTGTAGATATTTTTTTTTACAATCGGTTTCTTTTTTTAGTATGTGCTATTTTAACTGTACTTATATTACTTAAAATTGTACTTTTATTCTCCGTGGCATAGTTTAAGAAACGGGCAACAGGTATAATAACTGGGTGATGTAAGAAGGTAACTGATAGAACATTCGTGGAAATGATTTATAATTTTTTTCGGAAAAGTGTAATTTAATTCGCGGAAACGTAAAACGACGGTACACTGTTAATTCTTAGTTTTTCCAGTAAATATATAAAAACATAAAAAGCATAGATGAATCACATATTTCAGACCTACAAATAAATATCATCAGAACAATCAGATACATGTTTATATAATTTCTGGACATTAATATGCTGTGTTATAAATAATGGTTTATTTTTATGTCAACTTCAATACACTTTTGTCCATGTCTTATTTTTTTAAACAGTCCTGTGTTTGCGTGTATTAAACACATTTAATTTTTTCGGAGGTAATTGCTTTCATGGGGTAGAATTATGTTAATCCTGTATAGGAATCACTCCTTTTTGTAAAACTGTTAAATTAAATAAAGCCGTCACTTCAGCAACAAAACTGAAAACACTATAGGACTGGTGTATGTTTTGACTGTTGTTTTCCATCTAAGACCTTAAGGGGAAGATCTTTGATTTTTTTGGGCTGGAGGCTTAGATGATTGTTTCGACCTAAGGGTTTGTTTGTAATTTTAGATGACATCTAAACAAATCTTCAACCGTTTTAATGTTTAATGCCACTTTCAAGCTATTTTTCAGCTATATCACGGTGTCCAGTTTTTATTGGGGGAGAAGTCTGAGTACCGGGATAAAACCCCAGACCTTTAATAGGAAAAATGGCAATCCTTGTCCATTTAGATTTAAGTCGATCGCACCCTGCCCGCAGTGAGACTCGAATCCGAGACCACGTGATAAATAATACTAGACGAACTACCTTAACCACTCGGCCACCGAGGCTCCTGTTTGGATGTATAATAATTTTAGATGACATCTAAACAAATCTTCAACCTCTCCCTATTTTAATTTCAATTTGTGGTATCCTCACTGTTTGGTTATAATGTGTGTTTATTTGTTCGTTTCAATGTTTAATGCCACTTTCAAGCTATTTTTCAGCTATATTAAATTGAAAACAAGATATAGGAGAATATTTTCCAGTGGGGTGGCATTATTGTGGTTACTTTTCTGTCATTTTTGTAAATGAAAAACTTGCAAAGTATTATAGAATTATAGAATGGAATCTGAAAATTGGCACATAAAGATAACACGAGTTTTGATTCTACGAATTTGTATACGTATCATTTGACTCTTTTCATTCTTTTTTTTTAAATTAGGAGATATTTATTTGTGCAATTCATTTTTGTGGTTATGTCAATTTCTAAATCACTTGAATACCTTGACCAGTCTGTTACATTGCCCATACTATATTTTGCAGTTACAGTCTCTCACATACCACATATACCTCTATCTGCCACCGAAATCATTTATCAGTAGTTATTATACACAATCCTTCATATTTAGCATGCAAATATTTCCAGAGTGATTCTCTTTAACAAATATACAGATCTCCAGGGCATTTCAACATAAGACTTATCTTAAACGCCTGCACCATTCTTACACTCTTGTGTGGTAAGTAAAGCAAAATAGTAAAAAAATTAAATTGAACACAAATGAACAACATTCATTTAATAATAATATAATTCTAGACAGACCAAAAAATTTTTAATCACAACAAACACCATATCTCACATCACCTACTAAAGGAAGGCCTATTACACACCAATATACAGCCTATATACAGGTCATATCCCATCACCTACTACAGGAAGGTCTAGTACAGACCAATATACAGCCTATATACAGGTTATACCTCACATAACCTACTACATGGAGGTCTATTACAGACCAATATACAAGTCATATCTTACATCACCTACTACAGGGAGGTCTATTACACACCAATATACAGCCTATATACAGGTCATATCCCATCACCTACTACAAGGAGGACTATTACAGACCAATATACATCCTCTATAGAAGTCATATCAAACATCACCTACTACAGGGAGGTCTATTACACACCAATATACAGCCTTTATACAAGTCGTATATCTCATCACCTACTACAGGGAAGTCTATTACAGACCAATATACAGCCTATATACAAGTCATATCTCATCACCTACTACAAGGAGGTCTATTACACACCAATATACAGCCTCTATACAAGTCGTATATGTCATCACCGGCAACAAGGAGGTCTATTACAGACCAATATACAGCCTCTATACAAGTCATATCAAACATCACCTACTACAGGGAGGTCTATTACACACCAATATACAGCCTTTATACAAGTCGTATATCTCATCACCTACCACAGGGAAGTCTATTACAGACCAATATACAGCCTCTATACAAGTCGTATATCTCATCACCTGCTACAAGGAGGTCTATTACAGACCAATATACAGCCTCTATACAAGTCGTATATCTCATCACCTGCTACAAGGAGGTCTATTACAGACCAATATGCAGCCTATATAGAAGTCATATCCCATCACCTGCTACAAGGAGGTCTATTACAGACCAATATACAGCCTCTATACAAGTCGTATATCTCATCACCTGCTACAAGGAGGTCTATTACAGACCAATATGCAGCCTATATACAAGTCATATCCCATCACCTGCTACAAGGAGGTCTATTACAGACCAATATACAGCCTCTATACAAGTCGTATATCTCATCACCTGCTACAAGGAGGTCTATTACAGACCAATATGCAGCCTATATACAAGTCATATCCCATCACCTGCTACAAGGAGGTCTATTACAGACCAATATACAGCCTCTATACAAGTCGTATATCTCATCACCTACTACAAGGAGGTCTATTACACACCAATACAAAGTCTCTATACAAGTCATATCCCATCACCTACTACAAGGAGGTCTATTACACACCAATATACAGCCTTTATACAAGTCGTATATCTCATCACCTACTACAGGGAAGTCTATTACAGACCAATATACAGCCTCTATACAAGTCGTATATCTCATCACCTGCTACAAGGTCTATTGCAGACCAATATGCAGCCTATATACAAGTCATATCCCATCACCTGCTACAAGGAGGTCTATTACAGACCAATATACAGCCTCTATACGTCACATCAAACATCACCTACTACAAGGAGGTCTATTTCACACCAATATACAGCCTATATACAAGTCGTATATGTCATCACCGGCTACAAGGAGGTCTATTACAGACCAATATACAGCCTCTATAGAAGTCATATCAAACATCACCTACTACAGAGAAGTCCATTACAGACCAATATACAGCCTCTATACAAGTCGTATATCTCATCACCTGCTATAAGGAGCAGACCAATATGCAGCCTATATACAAGTCATATCCCATCACCTGCTACAGGGAAGTCTATTACAGACCAATATACAGCCTCTATACAAGTCGTATATCTCATCACCTGCTACAAGGAGGTCTATTACAGACCAATATACAGCCTATATACAAGTCATATCTCATCACCTACTACAAGGAGGTCTATTACACACCAATATACAGCCTCTATACAAGTCATATCTCACATCACCTACTACAGGGAGGTCTATTACACACCAATATACAGCCTATATACAAGTCATATCTCATCACCTGCTACAAGGCGGTCTATTACAGACCAATATACAGCCTCTATACAAGTCCTATCAAACATCACCTACTACAGGGAAGTCTATTACAGACCAATATACAGCCTCTATACAAGTCGTATATCTCATCACTAACTACAGGGAAGTCTATTACAGACCAATATACAGCCTCTATACAAGTCGTATATCTCATCACCTGCTACAAGGAGGTCTATTACAGACCAATATGCAGCCTATATACAAGTCATATCCCATCACCTGCTACAAGGAGGTCTATTACAGACCAATATACAGCCTCTATAGAAGTCATATCAAACATCACCTACTACAGGGAAGTCCATTACAGACCAATATACAGCCTCTATACAAGTCGTATATCTCATCACCTGCTACAAGGAGGTCTATTACAGACCAATATGCAGCCTATATACAAGTCATATCTCATCACCTACTACAAGGAGGTCTATTACACACCAATATACAGCCTCTATACAAGTCATATCTCACATCACCTACTACAGGGAGGTCTATTACACACCAATATACAGCCTATATACAAGTCATATCTCATCACCTGCTACAAGGCGGTCTATTACAGACCAATATACAGCCTCTATACAAGTCATATCAAACATCACCTACTACAGGGAAGTCTATTACAGACCAATATACAGCCTCTATACAAGTCGTATATCTCATCACTAACTACAGGGAAGTCTATTACAGACCAATATACAGCCTCTATACAAGTCGTATATCTCATCACCTGCTACAAGGAGGTCTATTACAGACCAATATGCAGCCTATATACAAGTCATATCCCATCACCTGCTACAAGGAGGTCTATTAGAGACCAATATACAGCCTCTAAACAAGTCGTATATCTCATCACCTGCTACAAGGAGGTCTATTACAGACCAATATACAGCCTCTATACAAGTCATATCAAACATCACCTACTACAGGGAGGTCTATTACACACCAATATACAGCCTTTATACAAGTCGTATATCTCATCACCTACCACAGGGAAGTCTATTACAGACCAATATACAGCCTCTATACAAGTCGTATATCTCATCACCTGCTACAAGGAGGTCTATTACAGACCAATATACAGCCTCTATACAAGTCGTATATCTCATCACCTGCTACAAGGAGGTCTATTACAGACCAATATGCAGCCTATATACAAGTCATATCCCATCACCTGCTACAAGGAGGTCTATTAAAGACCAATATACAGCCTCTATACAAGTCGTATATCTCATCACCTGCTACAAGGAGGTCTATTACAGACCAATATGCAGCCTATATACAAGTCATATCCCATCACCTGCTACAAGGAGGTCTATTACAGACCAATATACAGCCTCTATACAAGTCGTATATCTCATCACCTGCTACAAGGAGGTCTATTACAGACCAATATGCAGCCTATATACAAGTCATATCCCATCACCTGCTACAAGGAGGTCTATTACAGACCAATATACCGCCTCTATACAAGTCGTATATCTCATCACCTACTACAAGGAGGTCTATTACACACCAATATACAGTCTCTATACAAGTCATATCCCATCACCTACTACAAGGAGGTCTATTACACACCAATATACAGCCTTTATACAAGTCGTATATCTCATCACCTACTACAGGGAAGTCTATTACAGACCAATATACAGCCTCTATACAAGTCGTATATCTCATCACCTGCTACAAGGTCTATTGCAGACCAATATGCAGCCTATATACAAGTCATATCCCATCACCTGCTACAAGGAGGTCTATTACAGACCAATATACAGCCTCTATACGTCACATCAAACATCACCTACTACAAGGAGGTCTATTACACACCAATATACAGCCTATATACAAGTCGTATATGTCATCACCGGCTACAAGGAGGTCTATTACAGACCAATATACAGCCTCTATAGAAGTCATATCAAACATCACCTACTACAGAGAAGTCCATTACAGACCAATATACAGCCTCTATACAAGTCGTATATCTCATCACCTGCTATAAGGAGGTCTATTACAGACCAATATGCAGCCTATATACAAGTCATATCCTATCACCTGCTACAGGGAAGTCTATTACAGACCAATATACAGCCTCTATACAAGTCGTATATCTCATCACCTGCTACAAGGAGGTCTATTACAGACCAATATACAGCCTCTATACGTCACATCAAACATCACCTACTACAAGGAGGTCTATTACACACCAATATACAGCCTATATACAAGTCGTATATGTCATCACCGGCTACAAGGATGTCTATTACAGACCAATATACAGCCTCTATAGAAGTCATATCAAACATCACCTACTACAGGGAAGTCCATTACAGACCAATATACAGCCTCTATACAAGTCGTATATCTCATCACCTGCTACAAGGAGGTCTATTACAGACCAATATACAGCCTCTATACGTCACATCAAACATCACCTACTACAAGGAGGTCTATTACACACCAATATACAGCCTATATACAAGTCGTATATGTCATCACCGGCTACAAGGATGTCTATTACAGACCAATATACAGCCTCTATAGAAGTCATATCAAACATCACCTACTACAGGGAAGTCCATTACAGACCAATATACAGCCTCTATACAAGTCGTATATCTCATCACCTGCTACAAGGAGGTCTATTACAGACCAATATGCAGCCTATATACAAGTCATATCTCATCACCTACTACAAGGAGGTCTATTACACACCAATATACAGCCTCTATACAAGTCATATCTCATATCACCTACTACAGGGAGGTCTATTACACACCAATATACAGCCTATATACAAGTCATATCTCATCACCTGCTACAAGGCGGTCTATTACAGACCAATATACAGCCTCTATACAAGTCATATCAAACATCACCTACTACAGGGAAGTCTATTACAGACCAATATGCAGCCTATATACAAGTCATATCCCATCACCTGCTACAAGGAGGTCTATTACAGACCAATATACAGCCTCTATACAAGTCGTATATCTCATCACCTGCTACAAGGAGGTCTATTACAGACCAATATACAGCCTCTATACAAGTCATATCAAACATCACCTACTACAGGGAGGTCTATTACACACCAATATACAGCCTTTATACAAGTCGTATATCTCATCACCTACCACAGGGAAGTCTATTACAGACCAATATACAGCCTCTATACAAGTCGTATATCTCATCACCTGCTACAAGGAGGTCTATTACAGACCAATATACAGCCTCTATACAAGTCGTATATCTCATCACCTGCTACAAGGAGGTCTATTACAGACCAATATGCAGCCTATATACAAGTCATATCCCATCACCTGCTACAAGGAGGTCTATTACAGACCAATATACAGCCTCTATACAAGTCGTATATCTCATCACCTGCTACAAGGAGGTCTATTACAGACCAATATGCAGCCTATATACAAGTCATATCCCATCACCTGCTACAAGGAGGTCTATTACAGACCAATATACAGCCTCTATACAAGTCGTATATCTCATCACCTGCTACAAGGAGGTCTATTACAGACCAATATGCAGCCTATATACAAGTCATATCCCATCACCTGCTACAAGGAGGTCTATTACAGACCAATATACAGCCTCTATACAAGTCGTATATCTCATCACCTACTACAAGGAGGTCTATTACACACCAATATACAGTCTCTATACAAGTCATATCCCATCACCTACTACAAGGAGGTCTATTACACACCAATATACAGCCTTTATACAAGTCGTATATCTCATCACCTACTACAGGGAAGTCTATTACAGACCAATATACAGCCTCTATACAAGTCGTATATCTCATCACCTGCTACAAGGTCTATTGCAGACCAATATGCAGCCTATATACAAGTCATATCCCATCACCTGCTACAAGGAGGTCTATTACAGACCAATATACAGCCTCTATACGTCACATCAAACATCACCTACTACAAGGAGGTCTATTACACACCAATATACAGCCTATATACAAGTCGTATATGTCATCACCGGCTACAAGGAGGTCTATTACAGACCAATATACAGCCTCTATAGAAGTCATATCAAACATCACCTACTACAGAGAAGTCCATTACAGACCAATATACAGCCTCTATACAAGTCGTATATCTCATCACCTGCTATAAGGAGGTCTATTACAGACCAATATGCAGCCTATATACAAGTCATATCCCATCACCTGCTACAGGGAAGTCTATTACAGACCAATATACAGCCTCTATACAAGTCGTATATCTCATCACCTGCTACAAGGAGGTCTATTACAGACCAATATACAGCCTATATACAAGTCATATCTCATCACCTACTACAAGGAGGTCTATTACACACCAATATACAGCCTCTATACAAGTCATATCTCACATCACCTACTACAGGGAGGTCTATTACACACCAATATACAGCCTATATACAAGTCATATCTCATCACCTGCTACAAGGCGGTCTATTACAGACCAATATACAGCCTCTATACAAGTCATATCAAACATCACCTACTACAGGGAAGTCTATTACAGACCAATATACAGCCTCTATACAAGTCGTATATCTCATCACTAACTACAGGGAAGTCTATTACAGACCAATATACAGCCTCTATACAAGTCGTATATCTCATCACCTGCTACAAGGAGGTCTATTACAGACCAATATGCAGCCTATATACAAGTCATATCCCATCACCTGCTACAAATCGAGTGCTGTATGGCTTTCTGTAAAAGATTTTTTGAAGAAATTTAAATCATATATAATTTAGAACTAGTATAATATACACAATATTAATCTAAAGTGATTTACTAAAAAAGATGATTTGAAATGTTTTGCATGTGCAGAGCTAATAGACAGATTTTTGGTGTATATGTATGTTTGTTTAAGGATCTTCCAAGATAGATGAAATTAAAACATACTTAGGATCATAGCTAACCATCACCATTTCTTCAAATATCACTAAGGCCAAACCATTTTGTGTCTAAAAATAAGACTGAGAATTAAACAAATTTAATAGGCATTGAAGCATTTTTTAGCATTATTTAACAATAAAAGAGACTTGTTTAAAAAAAAATAAGTTTTTAAGACAGAATTGTGCTCAAGGTCAATGCTTGTTTCCTATGTTTTTTGTATTTACCTTATTTATCATTCAATTATTAAGTTAATGTAAGTTATTCCTAATGTACTTTTAAGTGAAGCAATACAAGGAGCAAATGAGCTCATATGGAAAAAAGTTAAAAACAGCAAATGCAAAATTTCAACTTCATATGTATATTGAATACAAAATGAAGCAATAAATGTGAAAGGAAAGTAAGAGTTTCAGTCTCTAACCACAACCACACCAGATAGGTCCATGGACTTGCCATTGGAATAATTAAAACTGTTTATATTTTCTAGTTGATTCCTGGAGGGTTTCTGACTTTAAATGTTTTTAGCCTGACACTTAAATGAGATTGCCTTTCACATCACGGATGACATACACCACATTTGCTGTTCGAGAGTCAAGGGATTGCAGTATAAAGTATGCCTTTGGAGTTGATTTGCTGCGTTTGCTTGCAAGTCAGACATTTCCTGCTGTTACATTTTTTGCAAGATTTAACTGATGAATGGGTTTAAGTATAATTCAATATTATTTAAATATATTTGAATTTTTCAATAACAAAGGTATTGTTTAATTTTAAAAATTAACTACAGTACTATTTACACATTATCATAAGTTATTACCGCCTGATTTAGTACATCTAATCCAAAACCACGAAGACCTTTTGTTTCGGTGTAATGTTTATTTGGACTCCTCAAGAAGGCATGGTGTCTTTGATGGGTAACCTGCTTACTAAAATAATACAATAAACCGAGTAACTATGATTGATATAGCATATATTACAGCTGGAGTTTTATATAAAAAGAATATATCTAAGTAATGTAGTGTCATTCAAGTTATGAAATGCCTTACACAAGTCAAGCAGATATTAATTTAACAGAGCATGACCAAACTTAAAGCCTAAGATGTAAATAATCTAATACATTGAAGGCAGGGTGATGACCAAAAACTTTCTCCTATTAAATACAAATAAATAAATTAATAAATAATGGGTACCCACTACTATAGCAGAATTAAATAAGTTAAAATAAATTACCAATCTTTTTCTTCACAGTTGATTATTTCCAAAAGGTAATCCTTAAATCTGAAGAACTGAAATAAAAATACATAAATTTTCATCAAAGATATCAAGGTTTATTAGATTTGATACACCAGACATGTGTTTTGTCTAATCAAGACTTATCAGTTGCCCTAAAACCTAAAATATTAGAAATCCAAATAATTTATTTCAATAATTACAAATCCAGCTAAGGTTCTCCACACCTTGTGAATAGAAAAGCATTTAGAAACTAGAATTGTTTTAGGTTACTAAAACTGAATTCTCCCCTTCTTATGAAAATTGTGTATTAATTTTTATCTGGAACTATGTTGTGATTGTGTTTCTATAAAAAAAATGACAATGTTGTTCAGATGACAATGGGGTTTTTTATGGGGGTGGGGGGAGAAGGGGGAGGGGTAAAAGGTCTGCTATTTCTGGGTTGTTGGAGCTCATATTGTGACAGAAACCTATAATTACTCATACTTTCATCAATTGTTGGATATAATTTTTTTTAAAGGTCAAGGTCAAAGGTCATCTGAGGTAATACTTTGAGGTATGGTATACATTCTCTTGTAGTTGTACTGATCTACATACCGAACATTTAGTCCCTAGACCAAAGGGCAAAAAAGTAATAGCCTGGACAAAAAATTTTCTGTTGTAAATTTGACCTTGAGGGCATCCAAGGTCACACCCTGAGGTATGATATACATCGTCTGGTGCTAACCTACCTACATACCAAATATCTAAGTCCTAGGTCTAAAAACAAAAAAGTTGAAAATTTGACCTTGAAGGTCAAAGTCAAAGGTCAACCATGGTCAGTACATGTCAGATCATCTTGTAGTGACCTACCTACATACCAAATATCTAAGGCCTTTGTCAAAAGACAAAAAAGTTATAGCCTGGACAAGACTAGGCTCCAAAATATCATCAAAAATGATCTTCTCAAAGGTCAAGGTCAAAGGTCAACCATGTTGGCACGCGACACATCGGCTTGTAGTGACCTTCCTACATACCAAATATCTGAGGCCTATGTCAAAAAACAAGAAATATCATAAAACATGACCTTGATGTCAAAGGTCAACCATGTTGGTATGCGACACATCGGTTTGTTGTGACCTACCTACATACCAAATATCTAAGGCCTATGTCAAAAGACAAAAAAGTTATGGTCCGGACAAGTTTCGCTGAGAAGAAGAATAAGAATAAGAATAAGATGAAGAACTCATGGTAAAACAATATGTCTCCCATCCATGAAGGGGAGACATAATTTCAGGACAGGTTTAGATCATGACTATATCACTGAAGAACTCCATGATATTCTTGTCCGCGAAAAAAATGTAACTACTGGGCTTTTTAAAATTAAACTTTATAAAGTTTTCATATAGAATTAACCACAATTTATTTTGAGATTAGAACTGTCACATAAATATTTGCTAATGTGTTGATTTCATACCTTTTCATGACTTATTCTTGAAGACAAGTATTTACCAACACCATAAAAAATCATCTAAAGAACATTCAATTCACATATGACCCATTATACATAATACCTACCATTTTTTTGCAAGATTCCTTCAAGCTGTCATCAACATCTTCATCTTCCTGGTCTATATCTAGTTCATCATCTTCACCACCTTCACTGTTCTCCGGAATCTATTATTGAAGCATTCAAATATTTTTTAGAATGCTGATTACTAAGTAAGTAGAACAGATATTGGTATAGTATAACATTTTTATGATTATTTATGTATGGGGCTTGAAATAATACAAATATTTCATACTGGGAATTACTCAACTCTCGGTAAAATGTTTAGCATTCTATATAAAAAGACATTTAATACCAGTACAATTCTTTGTATTTGTTGTCTGATTTTCTTCTTTTTTATGATTATTCAACCAATAACCTAATCAGGAAAACAAAGTATTATAATACTCAGACTTGCATTATGTACCAGGAAAAATGACTGAAAATATAAATAAGTATTCATGACAACAGTTGCAACAAGACTGTAACATTCTTACATTTGCTCTTTCCTGATTGTTAGGATTCGATAATCCTTCATCCACTGGCTCAGATATTTCTTGTGTAACTGCTATTTCTTGCATGTTATCTACAAAGAAAGACATGAGCCTTTGAAATGTTTTTAGATTGTTTTGTTAAAACACTCAATAATTTATCAATAAGCCAATGTATACCAATTTATCAATTATACCTAAAAGTATAAAATTTCCTTATTTACATTTATACATGATTTACAAAACAAGACAACAAAAATTATTTCAATGTGAAACTAGGCAAAAGATCCATAATATTTTCCCCTCAATACTCCAATCTATCTGCTCAATATTCACTTGCCCCTTAAAATTGCCTTAGGGTAATAGATTACTAAAATGACCCAAGTATCAAGAAAAAGTGGTCTTTTCTAAGATCTGCTTACACATTTTATAACAGTTTACCATCGCTGTACTTACCACTATTTTCAACAAGATATTGGCCTAATTCAAGGCGCAGAGTTCTCAATCCTTTCTTGGAGGAATCAAAAATTAGGTTGTCCTCTTTGCCAGTAAGAATAAGTTCCGCAAACTGTAAAGATACAAATATACATTTAACATCTCATTTGTATTTAGTATGTTTTACAAATATATTAATTACAAACTAATGCCAATCATTTTTAAATCTACAAATTCTTTTAAATGTTTTTTTTATTTAAAACAATATTCAAATAATAAATTTCATGCCAGGGCATTTTACGTTTCATAAGACATTCCAACAGAAGTTTTTAGAATGTAACTTAGTACAAGCATAAACAACATTTATTAGTACATTGGTAAAAAAGGACAAATGTCCCTTTCCAAGCTCGTTAAAATGGAAGGCTTTATATTTGTATGAAATATTGATTACCTTCAGAACAAAAACTCCACAAGAATTTGAATCCAGTTGTTTTCTGTGTCTTGCTGATAGCATAGACCAGCTTTCACGTGGCACATCACCAAATCCCCTATTGTATCTTTCTCCAAGAAACAGTCTTGAATAAAATGCAAATACAAAATTACATAAATTGAAAAAGGCTATTGTTAATGAGGCTTTCTTGAATTAATAAATACAACTGTTTTCAATTTAGTAAGAAATGTTATTCAACATTCCTTTTTAATGACCGCATGATATTTATAAAA
This sequence comes from Limnoperna fortunei, assembly GCA_944474755.1. NCBI lineage: Eukaryota > Metazoa > Mollusca > Bivalvia > Mytilida > Modiolidae > Limnoperna > Limnoperna fortunei. The sequence goes on along the minus strand of OX104112.1, from coordinate 30,713,061 downwards.
GATCATGACATATAGGTAAACATGGAAGCTGTTCAAAGATTATTTTATAAAATATAAAATTAATCTTTCTGCAGGATAACATGGATAGACAACATTTAGAGTTATTATCATATTTACTTTATAAAACTTACAACCAATGTTGTAAAAATCTATCTTTCATCTGTCTTGTTTCGCCAAGAGGATTAAGATACAACAACTCAAGTCTGAGTGGGAAAATAACCTTAAAAATATATTAATTTTAGATCAGAATAGATCATTCATAATTAAGTTAGTATTATTCCTCTCTTTATTCAACACATTTATAAGCCATTATTATATTAGATTATTTAAGAATCAGCTTACTCATTATAAAACTTTAGCTTGTTCTTTGTCAGGCAAAGGATGGTGGTTCTAGTATTTATTAGATACATCTTTGGACAATACATAATGTGGTGATAACATAGGAAAATTGTAGAATTATCAACCTATAGCAAAGAACTGTGTTGAAAGCTTTACTGTAATCCTGCGAAGAGAACCAGCAAAAGTAGTGATTCCTTTGAATGGACTTTTCAAGAAAATCTTATACCTATACCAACTAGTATATAGAAGAACTAAACATGTTTAATCTTCTCATAAAAGTGGCTTTTGTATTTAAATGTTCTTCCAGCTTTCTATTAAAAATTTTTTGTGTAGTGTACCATAAGTGTCCAATGCATTCCCCCTTCATTCACTGCTCCAATCATGATTTCATATTCTTCTATTTGGATCTGTAATTAAATTTACTTAACACTTGTTAATTAAATTTTGTTTTCGTCTCTGATAAAACAAACAAATTTATTATGTACCAAGTCACTGAAGCAGATAAATTTAGGTCAACATTATCTTTTTTCAAGTGTTTAGTAGCTAAGAAATTTAACGTAATCCAGTTGCAGAAAATTAAGATCAATGTAGCCTTATTGATTGTTTAAACTGTTGTGAAAGAGTTGATCTTTTAAAAATTACATTCAAGTACAAGTTTTAAAGTTTCTAAGTCTTATTCTCAGATATTAAATTAACTTGATGTGTCATTTATGTCATGTACATTTATTCCACAAAAGTTTTTTTTGTGCTACTAGTACAAAATTTAAAAATCAACAAATATAAACTCACTCCACTTAAAAACGAATGGACAGGAAAAGCTTCATTCCGATTAACTCTCTGAGTGAAAATGGAAGTCATTACTTCACATGCAATGAACTGCACTCTTCGATCTTTCACTTCCCTGCATTTCAAGGAAATATAAGCATTCATTATCTGGAATATAGAAGAAACAGATTTTCAAGAATAAAAGCATTTTAAAACAATGACAGCAATATTTGTCAAGATGGAATTTCTTTGATAAAGCTGTAAGCATCACTGCCTATAAAAAACTTTCTGTATGAATGTCAATATTAGAATTAAAATTTGGAGAAAAAAACTTGAAAGACATTTTATAATTACCTCATCTGGAAGCATGGAATCTAAATCTCTAAAACTTTGCTGGTTTATTCTATAACCAATTACATCTACAGCCATATTTTCTGCATTAACTGAAAGAAAAGTTTAAGCAATTTCATTCAATATACTATTGACACTTATCTTTTTGTTTATATAAATATGTAAAAAGGTATGAAATCTTAACAAAATAAGGCATGAAATCTAATTTCCTTCTTGTCTTGAAAAAAAAAAATTTATGAGGTCAAAAACTTTCCATTATGTCTTGAAATACTTTAAATAAAGAATTTCATCTGCATATAATAAAATATAACAGATAAATTTATGTAATAAAAGGTGTTTTATATAATCCTTACTGGAAGTCTCAAAACGATGTACTTGCTCAATTGGGTCTAAAAGGGTAACTTTTTTAGCAATGTTTCCTAAAATAAAAACAAAAGGTACAAAGTCATGATTATAATTATAAAAACAAATTGTAAAAAATCAATGCTTATCAGATTGGTGTTTAGGCCCTACTGTCATCGCCAAATAGGACTATAGGTTTGCACTCCATCCATCTGCCAGTCATTCATGTTTTCTGCACTTTTTTCTAAACGATTACATATATTAAGCTGGTATAAGTGTCAACCATCATGAGCATATCAAGTTTGATTTCACCTCTGTTTGAATAACTTTTGAAAAAATTAAGGCACATGGACTGGAAATATTAATTGCTGGTAGTGGATTTCTATCTGACATCTGTTTCTCAACTGATGTTGTCAACTAAGTTTAATGACTTGATGATGATAAATGAAGGAAATTACATTTTAATCACATGTATTTATTTTATTTACCATTTCTTTTAGATGATTTAGCTCTATCCCTCAGACAACCTTTTCTTTTGATTCCTAAACAAAAACAAATCAAAGAGTTATAATCGAACAGAAACAGTGCCCTTCCTGCAACTTTTTATAACAATCTTTTTTTCCTGCAATCATTCAACCATGAAGTGGATGTGAGAGGTTAAAAATACCCAAAACTGAAGTATGTGTTCAATTATAAAATAATTTTGTATTTATCACACCCTGTTGCTAATGCCTGTAGAGTTTCAGTATAACACATCTGTTTCAAGACATATATTAACTTCGAACTTTAACTGTAAGAATTAACCCTGAATGACATATGTATATACAGTTTCAGTATAGCAGCACATTTACATAATGGCAATCAAAACTTCAACCTGATGGTTAATGTAAAGATAAGTGGCTATTTAATAAAACATGATTCAATACAGTTTGTCTATAACTAACTGCATGACCAACAATTAAGTGTGGTTTAAATAATTACGTTAATTCTTGATAAATTAAATTTCATATGAAGACCAACAACAAATATTTGAATGTTCATATAAATAATATGGGATATTAATGTTTTATAACTGTCAAGAAAAAATGAAAAGATATTTGTATAGAACATTTTATAAACAAAATGTACCTTTATCATGTTGAGTCACTGGTTTCGTATCCTCTGAACAAGGTACACTGGTACCCAAATCAGCCGCGTCTGAAATAAAAAAAACGGCATCAAATGTCAATTGTCGAATTAAGTATAAAAAAATTAATTTATCATCTTAATAATGTTCAACAAAAACAGATTTATAATTATTAATATTTGTCATCATCATCAAAATATCTTGGTTATTATGTTCACATATTAGCCAAATACAAAAAAAACATGATTATGAGCACATTCTTTTCCTTCTTTGAACTCACATAGTTCCATATCATTGAGGTCATAAAAATTAACCATGAAACACATATAGTCACAAAATACATTTTTCAAACTCAAATGAAGATACATGTAATCATTTATAAGTGATTTTTAGTCTACAAAAAACAAATTAATACAACAAGGAAAAATTTATGTAACCTAAAAAGTGAAACTAGGAATAAAAGTACCTTGGAATTTATTTGTTTCTTCTGAATTTTCTTCTAAATTTACTTCAAACGTGCCATCTATAATAAAGGTGTCCATTGGGAATTTCTTCCTCGCTGACAGTTTGACTTTCTTTCCAGCTTTACCTCTTTTTTTTCTTAGTAACAATTTACATCTGTCTTTCCTGTATAATTTGTTACCAGGTTGTTTGGTTGGAGTCCGTAAAGGCAAGTTTTCTTCTGTTGGAATCATGGTATTAGTTTTTGAATGAATAGTTTTCAAATCTTCAACAACAGCAGCTAGAAAATTTTGATCATTTATTCTAAATATGTTGGTCTGAATATCCTTTAAAAGGTGAGAGCAAACTGTCACCAGTCGGCCAACATCAGATGTTTCTTGTTGGTGCACTTGCTCTTCTATCTGATGTACAGTTATTTCTTCAGCAATAAATATTTCTCCATTACTGCTATTATTGCTCTCATCCGATGGTTGTGTTCCCGAAACATAAGACATATCCAAAACCAATGGATCTAGGCTAAAGTGTGGACAGTCTCTAAAATGTGGTGGTAAACTTTCCCATGTCCAATCTGGAAGTGTTGTAAAAATTGCCAACATATGTTTACATGGCAAATGATTTTTACCCCAGTCCATACATTGACATGATGGTCCATTGCTGTCAAGGCAAACTGTATAAGTCAAGTCGGAATCAACACTCCTAACTTGAAAATTATGTTCCTGGTCTGTAGGGGTGATGTTTTCTTCAGGAATTAAGGTTGAGTTTGGTGGTAGTCTCAGCATACAATGTTCTACTAACATTTTTGGTCGGTTCCTTAAAAACTTTGGAATCAGTTGACTGTAGCTTCTACAGGTGTCCAAACTTTTAACATTGTAGCTGATGTAACTGTAAAACAAAATAAAGATATTATGTTTCACATTCATGTTTAGGTTATAATGTGCATTAGGGCTATCTTAAACATATAATCGAATAAACTGTATAATATTACAAGACATTTTTAATGTTACAGCCCTGGTATCAGCACTATTAAATGCTAACACATAGAAGACAATAAATACCAATTATTAGCCAATCTAATCTGGAAGCAAATGGGACCTACCAAGCCAAAAATGTTTACTATTATCAAATTTGAAATATTGTTTCAAAAGGTTTTAACTATTTTAGAAACATCTGTTAAATCATATAAGAAGATATATTTTAATAGAAGGTTTAAAAAAAGAAAACAAGGACAAATGTATGAGGGACATAATAGTTCAAAATATTTGAAAACTAAGTAATAAGACAGTACATTGATTTTCTAAGACTACATACTTATCATAGCTCTCTTGCAGAAACCTGTTGATCAAAACTGAAATTAAAGTTGTAAGGGTACCATCACCATAATGAGCAAGATAGTTTTTTTTTAGGTCTTGATGCTTCCTTTCCAGACCATTAGTGGTTGTTAACCGGACATTGACCAATTTTTTTCTAAAAGCATAGACCCATCTCTGCAATAAAACCTGGTAAAATTAGTGGTTGTTAACCGGACATTGACCAATTTTTTTCTAAAAGCATAGACCCATCTCTGCAATGAAACCTGGTAAAATGTCTAATTTTCTATATGATGCTCAACATTTCATTAAAACATCTAATGAGGTTGTTAACAATATTACTGACAAGAGGCAACTAAGTGTTAATGTAGATTAAGGAAGAAAGTGATAAACTATTGTCTTGAGAGAATTTGAATTAAACCGAATTGTTGGGTTAAACCAAGTTTATAATTTTAATAATTATTTTTTATGTTTAATGGACATAACTGGTTTGCTTATTTAACCTAAGTCTCTTTTTTATTCTGGATCCAAAACATATATATCTACTTGAGGAATTATGCCCAACCACCATGTAAATTTCCATCAAAATCTATAGTTTGTCTGTTGTGGATAGGAACCTTGTAATGTTATATTAACACAAAAATAATATTCTATTCTTACAGCCGTAAGTGTATACTAGTGTAATACGCACATGATAATGTGGAAGCCATTTCTTTTCTAACCAGGACTGTAATTTGATGCTGTTAACCCAAGCATCACTAGCACGAAGCTCCTCTAAATGTTCCGTATAATCATTATAAGTTGAAGAGTTAGCAATTTTTCTCAGCCTATAATAGCATATAATTAATGAATATCTTTTAGAATTAAAATCCATCTATAAACTGGATATTCTATATCCACAATTATTTATTATTTATTCATTAAAAATTGTTTTGTTGGAAAAATCTAACTACAATAATGTCGCTCCTTTTTTTATGGACGGAGTTACAAAGAGGTCCCATTACTCATAATGGAGCAAAAACACTCTTGGGATTTTACAAAGAGGTCCCATTACTCATAATCGAGCAAAAACACTCTTGGGATTTTCCTCTATTAAACTGATATCTTTGTTTAATTAATATTTTTTCCTTTCTCCACCGTTCAGCTGACATTTCTACAATGTCTAATTAAATAATTTTAACACTTTTTCGTAATCATGGCATACTTGACAAAGTTGATATTGTGGAGTGTAGAATTGTAGAATCGTATCGATTAAACTTTGATCCCAGCTAATGCAATGAAAGAAACCAGAAAAATTGATCCGGAGTGAACATGTTTTACAGAAATTATGCACTTCCGCAATTCAATTCTTGTCAACAATGCCATGATTATGAATAAAGTGTTAAACTAACGAATATTAACTAGAAATCAGTGAGATGGTATCCATCTCTGTGGGCCCGTTGACCTTGCGGTCATCAATCATGGTATGCAACACATCGCCTTGATATTATCTACCCACATACCAAACATCAAAAGCCTACCTCAAAAGATAAAAAAGTTACAGACCGGACATGAATTTGTCATTCATGACCTTTAGATCAAAGTTCAAGGTCAAAGGTGAACAACCATGGTATGCTACACATCACCTTACAATTATCTACCCACATTCCAAATATCAAAAGCCTACCTCAAAAGATAAAAAAAGTTACAGCCCGGACAAGATTAGTTTTGGACCAACGGCCAGATGGACAGACCGACAGACTGATCACTATAGGGCCCTAATAAGGTGTTGTAGAAATATCAGTTAAACTTCAAAGACATTAAAAAGTATGTAGCAATTAAGGGAAACAGTTTAATAGCTGATTATATGAATAACGCCTCAGGGTGTGAATCATTCCTAGCTGCTCCATTACCAGTAACCTCTTTGTAGCTCCATCCATAAAAAAAATGAACTACATTATTGTAGCTAGAAAAATCCACTGTAGAAAGGTTGAAAACTTTGAAAACTTTACAGCATATATTATAGCAACTGAGGAAACCAAAACAAATTACCTACATGTATAACTTATGATTATTTTTGTAATGTGTCATTACTTGAACTTTGTTAAACAAATAAGCAGATAGTCTAGATATCTGTGATAAAGACTGATAAATATGCACATAACACACACAGTCTGGACCAAATGTGTCTGATCCTAATACTAATAATTTAGAGAACAGGTATATTACTTTTAAATAACAGCTTACATCGCTATTATTTCACTCTTCTGGTCAGACACGCCATTCTTCAGTTCTTTGAGCCACCTTTCCCATGCTTGTTCGCGATGAAATAAACATAGGTATACAGAACAATCTATAGATAAAAGAAAAGTGTGCTACTTGTATTTCAAATTCATTTTGAAAATATAAATACCTACATCATATTGAACTGATTAATACAAAAAAGGACTATAATTACAAAATACAATTAGAAACTCTAAAAGTGCCATAACAAGTTATAATACTTTATCAATTTAAATTCAGTAAAAATATGATTATCATCAGTAAATGTGAAATAAATATACATTATATATTATTTAGTGTATATAATGCTTTATGTTTATAATTGATTTCAACTTATTGTGTGTGCCTACAAAGCAATATCTATAACTTATTCAGAAAGATATTTATAAATTAACACAATAAGAAACTAAATGTTATATCTGTAGACTTATACATTTACATGTACAAAAGCTTAAGCTACAAAACTGTAAGATGAGATAGCTAAATGTATAATATAATATCACAAGGACTTACACAATATCAAATCCTAGGGTTTTATATAAATATCTTAATTACCCTTTCTTCAAAATTGTTAAAATAGTCAATTTTAGGGAAATACTTTTGAAGTTTATAAGAGTAGATAAAGGATTGATTAGGTAGGAGGAATAAAAGTAAAGAAAATAAGCACAAATGACAGCAAATACTGATTGAAATGAAATCATTCTAATATTGGTAATTTTTAATAACCTGCAAAGAGATTATATAATGAATCTAGATATTATATTTGTGCCATCTACCTTTAAATCAATTTATATGTGAATAAGTGAAGCAAACAACCACCAGGTGTAAAAACTTACCACTCCTTAGATAGCTAGAATATCAGTATAAAAATCATGTTTATTTTATAAAACAGATTCTAAATGAATTATAAAATTAAAACACATTAAGTTCTGGGAACACAAATGAAAAATATCTTTAACGCTAGGTTAAGTAATGATTTAAATTAATTCAATACAATGAAGTTGAAATGACAATAGAATGAACAAGTGTGGACTGTGAGCACGCTCACAAAGGGATACCCCCCGCTTCGCTTTCAAGTCCAATTATCTCCCCTTAATGATATCCAAGGTCAATAAAATCCTTCATCTACATATAATGTACTTCCTTTATGCTAAGTTTCATTAAATTTCATCAAGCGGTTTAGGAGGAGTTGCGCTTACAAGGGATGTGGACAGATGGACAGACAGACAGGGTGTTTCCTATATACCCCCCAAACAAGTTTGCAGGGGTATAAAAAAACCCTCAAAATAACAACAAATTTACTGATTTTGTGTAGCGTCCACACAAAATCAGTAAATTTGTTGTTATTGCTTTTCTGACTATAACATTAACAGTAAATGTATAGTTGATGGAGACCCAGCAACACATTGCAATATTGTCTATGATATATTTTACCTTGGAAAGTCTCCTCAACTGCTGAAATTTCCCTCTCATCAAAGTCTGTCAGGAAGTTGGATGGATTCCAATCTTCATTCCAGTCTTTGAGAATATGAAGACCTTCTGCAATGCAATCTTTAGACTCGTTGGCAGTAATGAAAGTTCCACAAATGGAATAACCAACATTAGTCTGGACACACAGAAAGAATAAAGGGAGATCGTACTTGCTGGTGTTGTACGTAGCATCTAGTAGACAAAGCTCTTGTCCATACAAAGACAACAGCCTTCTCTGCCATTCTGTCTGGTGTACAAACAGAAATCCTTTTGCACTTCTGACTTCATCTCCACTACTATCCTCCTCTGTACCATCAAGGTCATCACTAAAAAAATTCAGCACTGTGAAATATTTTAAATTACTGCTTGATAGAGTTATTGTTAAAGTTAAGGCCAAGGTCACAGGTGTAAAGTCATCTTGTGTGACAAAAATGTAAACCATTTTTCTTCCTAAGAAAACAGCAAGTGCCTCCTCTAAAATTTTGCAAGTAAACCTTATTGTCAACCAACTAAGTGCAGAAAGCAAATAATTTTTGTCCAATACCTGTCATTTAATTTTGTTTAGACTATAATTAATGATCAAAATAACATACTTTGTTCTAATGAAGAATAAATCAGTAGGTCTTTGAATCTTTGTGGCATCTACAAAGCTTTTGAGATTTTGCTGATCACCTGCTGAAAATCTGAAATAAAATGGTAAAAGAATACAATGTTTCTTTTGGCAACCAGAAGTAAGTTTTGTTTTAAATGAAAACCTCAAAGCAGTTTTTCTGCAAGTTGTTTTAAGCATCTAAACTCAAGTACTAAAATATTTGCTTGAAAGTACTAAATTTTAGGTAATAAAAAGTGGAGAAAATGGTGTAGATATTTATATTAAAAGAACTATTGCAAGCGTTTACATGTAATTCTGTTTTTCATCATAGTATCAGTTAGAATAAGGCACATGCTCATATGTAACTGCAAGATTAAGACATTCTGTAATATTTGTTCAAGATGAACTCTTTATTAATTGACAATAATGCTACTATTGTTCAATTTAAATTTAAAAGAGTAGGTTGTATAGAAAATAAAAAATTTTTTGGCCGCACTTGATATTAAACAAAACACCAAGTCCCACTCTGCAAATATATGTTTGAACTCCTACTTTTCTACACATTTTCATGGCATGATGTATTAAAGTTAAATAAATAAAGTTTCAAGAAGATCCGACTTTCAGTTTTCAAGGAATACACTTAAACACAAAGGTATCTTTGAATGTGAGGGACAAACGAAAGGACCAAGACACATGCACCAAAAAATTGTATGTCCCACAAAAATTTAAACCTTGATTTCCGCAATGTTGTGTAGATCTGGTTTCTAATGTCTTTGTCAGCAGGAAAATAGCGTCTGTTGTGCCTGGGCACAGATAATCCAGGAAACATCTCCTTAGTAACATAGGACTCCAAAAACATTTTAACATCAGCTACTTTACGTACACCTAGCATTGCCAACTCATTTATTTTTTTTCTGATTTTTTCACATGTTGGCTGATTATATCCAGCAAACTGAATAAAAACAAAAAATAAAACTTTTATGAAATCAAGTAGATAATATTACTTTTATCTTAGTAAAAAAATACAGAAACTGTGTCTGTATGTGGAAAATTTATTCATGTATTTAACTTAATTCTAACAATTCTCACAAGAAGTTTAAGAGGTTATCCCGTGTTTATCACTTGATTGATGTTATTTGTTTCATGCTGGACATACAGCAAACATCCAATCAATGTTATTTGTTTAGAAAAGGATAAAACATGAGTGTTGTTTTAGTTTCATAATATATTTTCCAAATCTTAATATTACAAGAAAGTGTGATGGACTAAAGGACACAGATTAATAGATAATTTTTTTCTTTAATATCTTTTAAAAACAAACCGGTCCATTCAAATGATAAAGATGATCATCAACTTCAGGGAAAAACATGTAAAATCTGGCTTCTTTTTCAAGTCTTCCACCATTTAAACCTTTCTTCAAATCTTTTGAAACTTGTTTTTTCTTCCATTCAGACAAAATTCCATCAACCTACATGATAATGGTACAATTATGAATGGTGTCACATACAGTAAAATACTGTATAATATAATTATAATAAGTGCTGAGATATGACTTATATATGATGGTCTGTAATAGACCTCACTGTAGTAGCTGATGTAAGATATGACCTGTACAGAGGCTGTATATTGGTGTGTAATAGACCTCCTTGTAGTGGGTGATGGGATATATGACTTGAATAGAGGCTGTATATTGGTCTGTAATTGACCTCCTTGTAGTAGGTGATGAGATATACGACTTGTATATAGGCTGCATATTGGTCTGTAATTGACCTCCCTGTAGTAGGTGATGAGATATTCAACTTGTATAGAGACTGTATATTGGTGTGTAATAGACCTCCCTGTAGTAGGTGATGGGATATATGACTTGTATAGAGGCTGTATATTGGTCTGTAATAGACCTCCTTGTAGCAGGTGATGGAATATGACTTGTATAGAGACTGTATATTGGTCTGTAATAGACCTCCCTGTAGTAGGTGATGGAATATATGACTTGTATAGAGGCTGTATATTGGTCTGTAATAGACCTCCTTGTAGCAGGTGATGGTATATGACTTGTATATAGCTGTATATTGGTCTGTAATTGACCTCCCTGTAGTAGGTGATGAGATATGACCTGTATATAGGCTGTATATTGGTGTGTAATAGACCTCCCTGTAGTAGGTGATGGGATATATGACTTGTATAGAGGCTGTATATTGGTCTGTAATAGACCTCCTTGTAGCAGGTGATGGGATATGACTTGTATAGAGACTGTATATTGGTCTGTAATAGACCTCCTTGTAGTAGGTGATGGAATATATGACTTGTATAGAGGCTGTATATTGGTCTGTAATAGACCTCCTTGTAGCAGGTGATGGGATATGACTTGTATATAGGCTGTATATTGGTCTGTAATTGACCTCCCTGTAGTAGGTGATGAGATATACGACTTGTTTAGAGGCTGTATATTGGTCTGTAATAGACCTCCCTGTAGTAGGTGATGAGATATGACCTGTTTATAGGCTGTATATTGGTCTGTAATAGGCCTCCTTGTAGTAGGTAATGTTTGATATGACTTGTATAGAGACTGTATATTGGTCTGTAATAGACCTCCCTGTAGTAGGTGATGGGATATATGACTTGTATAGAGGCTGTATATTGGTCTGTAATAGACCTCCTTGTAGCAGGTGATGGGATATGACTTGTATAGAGACTGTATATTGGTCTGTAATAGACCTCCTTGTAGTAGGTGATGGAATATATGACTTGTATAGAGGCTGTATATTGGTCTGTAATAGACCTCCTTGTAGCAGGTGATGGGATATGACTTGTATATAGGCTGTATATTGGTCTGTAATTGACCTCCCTGTAGTAGGTGATGAGATATACGACTTGTATAGAGGCTGTATATTGGTCTGTTATTGACCTCCCTGTAGTAGGTGATGAGATATGACCTGTATATAGGATGTATATTGGTCTGTAATAGGCCTCCTTGTAGTAGGTGATGTTTGATATGACTTGTATAGAGACTGTATATTGGTCTGTAATAGACCTCCCTGTAGTAGGTGATGGGATATATGACTTGTATAGAGGCTGTATATTGGTCTGTAATAGACCTCCTTGTAGCAGGTGATGGGATATGACTTGTATAGAGACTGTATATTGGTCTGTAATAGACCTCCTTGTAGTAGGTGATGGGATATATGACTTGTATAGAGGCTGTATATTGGTCTGTAATAGACCTCCTTGTAGCAGGTGATGGGAGATGACTTGCATATAGGCTGCATATTGGTCTGTAATTGACCTCCCTGTAGTAGGTGATGAGATATGATCTGTATATAGGCTGTATATAGGTGTGTAATAGACCTCCCTGTAGTAGGTGATGTGAGATATGACCTGTATATAGCCTGTATATTGGTCTGTTATAGACCTCCCTGTAGTAGGTGATGAGATATGACCTGTATATTGGCTGTATATTGGTGTGTAATAGACCTCCCTGTAGTAGGTGATGTAAGATATGACTTGTATAGAGACTGTATATTGGTCTGTAATGGACACTTCCCTGTAGGAGGTGATGAGATTTATGACTTGTATAGAGACTGTATATTGGTCTTTTTAGTAGGTGAAAGAAATATGACTTATAGAGGCTGTATAATGGTATTTAATAGACCTTCTTGTAGTAGGTTATGTGAGATATGACTTGGATCAAGGCTGTAGGATAGTCAGTTATTAATAGACCAGTGTGTGTCAGTTGCTCAAAATGTGCAAGAAAGGACTTTTTATTTTGTTTTTAGTCAACTTATAAATAGTCTTACCTGTAGTGTATTTTGTACATCAGGTCAACACATATTATTCTTTCATATTAAAGTATTAATAATAATCTTGATCTGATAGATGAATTGTTGCTACCTACCCAATGACTAAAAAGTGCTATAATTATAAAATAAATTAGCACTAATTAGTAACTGGAAAGATAAACAAATTTAATCACAATGTTATGAAAAATGAAATACACAACTAGGTGAACATATTGATAGATATACTCCCACTACAAAATACCTATATTTTGTGGTATCAAAAGTAAAATAAACATTTCCTTGGTTTATCACCATAGGAAAATATAAGATGTAGTTTTCTTGAATGGAATCATGCACATTCATATTCATCTCAGTATTTTCTACCAAAATGAATCAATTGAAAAGTTGTCTTTAGATGTTAAACATACCTTGTACTGTGGAAACTTGATTACTACTTTAATCTTAATAGCTGCAGGACAATCTTTCTTTTTTGTAACCTGAATTAAGTGCCTGTGCTTTTTATTCCCACAAGAATGGTCACCAGCATGACTAGCCTTTAAAAGAAAATGATAATTGCACATACAGTTGTACAATTCATGGCAATATTAAAAATACCATTAATAATCCCATTTTTTATTAACCTAAAACAGACATATATGGTACAATATTGTTGTATAGATGGCTGAATTTTAGCTTACATGTTAAAACCATTAAAACTACACCGACTATTATGAAATTATTGTTTGTATATACAGTACAGTATAACTGAAGATCATGATTACGAGGAAATATTCACCAAAAACTAGCCTGCTAGCAGTCAATTCAAAGTGAAATTTTTAGGCAGTTTTTTTTAGAATAGGCACATTAATTTTGGATGTTATAGACCGAGAGTGTTGAAGATTACCTTAATGAAGTGATTTAATTCATAATCTGTTGTTTAATCACTGATTGAGTTCATCCTTACCCTTAATGCCACTCAGAAATCAAGGTAATTCACCCCAATCTATGTAATGATTAATTTAAAACCTGATTATTATCTGTTACAGAGTTCTTTTTATCTGTGCTTTTAGGTCCATAATGGCACTCCATATCTTCATCTCCTACAGTAATGAAGGGTATGCCATCTTCTTCTAACACAGATCCATCAGCCCACTTCTTTTTCCAATAAATCTTTTTCCCATCAAACTGTTGGAAGTCTGCAATGCAATATATATACTAGTAAATGTTATTTTTCTTCCATAAAACTTTTTAAATTTGAAAATCTTGAAGAATATGCTGTAATGGCTGTGGATACTAAAATTATACTGATCTTACAAATAAAAAGTTTTAACACATACATGTATGCACATGATTATATAAATGAGTTGTGTGCAAATCTCAGGTAAAAAATTTAGAAAAGAAACCCACACACACGACACATCATAGAGCCTAATGTAAATAAATATATGAACATTTATGTTACTTATTTTACAATGTAACAGTTACATGTGTAAATACCCCTCAAGTTTAGTGATTTAAATGTATTGTTACATGTACAAAAGCATAGTTTTGAAAAGGTACATGTAGTATATACACATGATAAATGAACAATAATACAAGGTTTTGTATCAAGCAGCTTCATCTTTTCATTAATGTTATTTTGTATATACATGTACAAACAAAACATAGAAACTTAGTTAATATAAACAAACATTTATTACAGTTCCCTTTAGTTCCATCAGACCAGTGTGTTTAAAAGGATGCATTTTATTAATGTATACATTAATAAAATGCATCCTTTTAAACACGCAGGTATTTTAACTAAGTTTGTTAATTCACCATCAAAGTACATGTGTATTTTTTTAACGTTTGATCAGATAATGCAAAATCACAATCATACTGCCACAGGGATTCAATCTGTCTATCCTAATAAGCCAGGACACAACTAATTTCACTAAACCTTTAATATATTTAGCCAAATTGATTAAATCTAACTATAAACTAAAACAAGGTAGATAATATGTCCTATTACATGTACTAGAGTGTTGTTTCTTACCTACAATGTCCATTTCGTACCATTTTGCCCTACTATTTTAGTTACGATTTTCATTAAAATTGTTCATTAATAAAATTATGTATGCTTGAAAATAATAATTTAGACTTAAAAAAATAATCTTAAATTAACAGAACATTACGAATTTTATATGACATATTTAAAACCTACTAGTACATGTAAGTACCAATATCGACATGTGGCAAGTGAGGTTTGTCAAGGTATAGTAGAGAAACAGTAACTCACTTTGTTATTGTCACCAGTTACTTTTCAACTTCTGTCTGAAATAAATTTTGCCAAACTGACAGATGTAGGTGCATTTTACAAAATTTATTGTGCCTAGCGGGTCTTTGTTGCACTTTTTGGATGCATTTAGGTATTTCAGTTGCACCATTATGAAGCTTAACACGTAAAATGATCCCTGTAGAACATTAATATATAGTATGAAACAGACATGGTACGAAATTGCAGGTAGGAATCAATAATAAACCATTACTACATGTAGTACATACTAGTAACACTACTCTGTAAAGGCAAACACTTGTAAAAATTGCTACTCATAATTGACCCATTTCCAGTTTTACATGATTTATCTCCCATTTACATGTACTTCCGGTTAAAAAATCTACAGCTGTCATCACTAGATAACTATGATATTCAAATAAAGAGTTTGCATTGTTTTTGTACTGTTCTTAATGCCAATTTAATTTTCATCTAATTAACCTCATAAGTAGATGTTACTAAGCCCCGGCCATGCTACAGGCGAGTTTGAATATTAGAACACGGATGTCACTGTTAAGCTTGTTTAATCAGCTGGGGATCTACCTCAGATTAGCATCAGGTAAATGGGGTAATAAACATCGGTTAATATATTAACGATCATGTTTACACAGCAGAGGATCCGTCCGACCAAGGGCATTAAGTTGTCGGTGTAGGACGTAAAAAACTCCCCAAGCCAAGACAGCAGAGGGTTAAAATAACATCCTTGTTTAGATATTGACACCTGTCATTCACCTGAAACGTGCAAAATTTATCGAAGACAATTGTCCACTTCAAAAGATTTGTCAACAGGACAAACTGCGGCTTTAGCCACAGTTTTTAGTGTACTGGAAGTTGACACTATGTGGGGTTTTTTAAATTGGAAATTCGTCAATTGTTGTTCTGACATGCATAAGTAGATCCTTTGGGGGGGGGGGGGGGGGCTGATTAAATTGGAAATCACTATAGCAATAGCATGACAATGCCACACTATAATGACCGATACATGTAGTCCAGGTCCAGTCAGAACCCCATTACACCCCCCCCCCCCCTCCCCATTTTGTGATGTAAAGTACAGAAGAGACTTTAGAAGCGTTCATTTGAAATCTTACTAGTATTGACCACTTGGACAAGGTACAATGTATTTACATAAAGGAAAAGTTGAATGTGTTAAGTTGCAAAGCCATGAATGTTTATCCTTATTACTAAATTACCTCGTGGAAAAGATTCATCACGAAAAATACTCTTATTCTCAGAACGTTTGCTTATAAAAGCAGAAGTAGATCCAGATTCAAATAAATCTATGCTCTGCTTGACTTTAGAATATGTGTTTACAAAAGAATTCATTGTCGACATCCAACATCAAAACCGCGGCAAATTTCTAAAATCGAGTAGAAATACGGAAAAATTGTGAGGTTCCGAACACGGAAACAAGACATGTGTAGTCCGGACATGACCTATTTATTATTGATTTTCATGAATATTCATGACCTCCTTCCAGCAGGTGAAATTTAGCACTAACCATTTTACTTACATGTATATTCAATTACTTATCTTTTGTGAACATTTAAAGCGGTGTCCAGCCGAATTTTGATGTTACGAAAAGAAAGTACCGGATAATTTAGAAAGTATTTCTCGTTAATATTCAAAGCGGTGTCCAGGTGAATTTCGAACAGAAAAACGATGTACAGATTAAAAGGTCGTTTTAAGTTGTGATAAGAAAAAAAATCCGTATCTATTTCAATTAACGCTAACGGCACGCCATAGAGTGTCTGCAAATATTAATTTAAATAATCCATATGTTTTTTTAATTATAATTCACGAACATTCAATGCAAGTATTGACATGTTTTCAAATCTAAATTTTAAATTGCTGTTAAGACGCTTGTGGCCATATATGATACATCCTCTTCATTTTATTCACCAACTCGTAATTTAAAAAAATATATCTTGACATCCCCCTTTTTATTGAAAATTAACCCCCCCCCCCCTTTTTTTCCTAAAAGTAGCTATAATGCAACAATATAGTTAGGGCAGTTGGTAGGTATGTGGAAGGGTTGATAAAAATAGGGCAGTTGGACGGGTAGATATAGACAGGACATTAGCTTGGACGGTTATATACAGATAAGCAGTTGGTCGTTAAGTGCACGGATATAGATATAGATAGGGCAGTAGGTCGATAGGTAGATGGGTACATATAGATAGGGCAATAAATCGGTTAATGGGTAGGTATAGATAGGGCTTTGGGTACCAGTATGTGGACGGTTAGATACAGATAGGGCTATTGGTCGGTAAGTGCACGGGTAGACATATATAGGGCAGTTGGTCGGTAAATGCATGGGAAGATATAGATAGGGCAGTTGGTCGGCATGTTGGACGCGTTCATATAAAAAGAGCCGTTGGTCGGTAGGTGGACGGGTAGATATAGATAGAGCAGTAGGTAGGTTGGCGGGTAGATATAGATAGGGCAGTTGGTCGGCATGTTGGACGGGTTGATATAAAAAGAACCGTTGGTCGGTAGGTGGACGGGTAGATTTAGAACGGGCAGTTGGTCGGTAAGTGGACGGGAAGATATAGATAGTGCAGTTGGTCGGTGGGTGGACGGGTAGATATAGATAAAGCAGTTGGTCGGTGGGTGGACGGGTAGATATAGATACAGCAGTTGGTCGGTGGGTGGACGGGTAGATATAGATAAAGCAGTTGGTCGGTAGATGGACGGGTAAATATAGATAGGGCAGTTGGTCAGTAGGTGGACGGGTAGATATAGATAGGGCAGTTGGTCGGTGGATGGACGGGTAGATATAGATAGAGCAGTTGGTCGGTGGATGGACGGGTAGATATAGATAGGGCAGTTGGTCGGTGGATGGACGGGTAGATATAGATAGGGCAGTTGGTCGGTAGGTGGACGGGTAGATATAGATAGGGCAGTTGGTCAGTGGATGGACGGGTAGATATAGATAGGGCAGTTGGTCGGTGGATGGACGGGTAGATATAGATAGTGCAGTTGGTCGGTAGGTGGACGGGTAGATATAGATAGGGCAGTTGGTCGGTAGGTGGACGGGTAGATATAGATAGAGCAGTTGGTCGGTGGATGGACGGGTAGATATAGATAGGGCAGTTGGTCGGTGGATGGACGGGTAGATATAGATAGGGCAGTTGGTCGGTAGGTGGACGGGTAGATATAGATAGGGCAGTTGGTCGGTGGATGGACGGGTAGATATAGATAGGGCAGTTGGTCGGTGGATGGACGGGTAGATATAGATAGTGCAGTTGGTCGGTAGGTGGACGGGTAGATATAGATAGGGCAGTTGGTCGGTGGATGGACGTGTAGATATAGATAGTGCAGTTGGTCGGTAGGTGGACGGGTAGATATAGATAGAGCAGTTGGTCGGTGGATGGACTGGTAGATATAGATAGGGCAATAGGTAGGTATATAGGTAGATATAGTGTTTGTTTGATGGTGTTTAACGCCACTTTCAGCAATTTTTCAGCTATATCATGGCGTCCAGTTTTTATTGGGGAGGAAGCCGTAGAACCCGGAGAAAACCCCCGACCTGCGGTAGGAAAACTGGCGGTAGATATAGATATGGCATTAGGTACCAGTATGTGAACGGGTAGATATAGATATGGCAGTTGGTCGGTAAGTGGACCGGTAGATATAGATAGGGCAGTTGATCATTTGTTCGACGGGTAGATATAGATAGGGCAGTTTGTCGGTAATTTGACCGGTAGATATAGATGTCATAGATAGGGCAATTGGTCGGTAGGTGGACGCCTATTGTACAGTTAGAGAATGATGAAAAAACAAAAATTGAAAGTTCAAATTATTTCTTAATGTTAATAATGTTCAGATCTTGTAAATTAAGATGAATAAAATTGGCATGGAATATTTTTGGAAATAAATAGGATGAAAATATGCAAAATACCATTTAAATTAAACCAACCGTTAAGGTTTTTGCAGAAGAGTACTGATTTGTATTGTTAGATTTTTTTAAACTTGTCAGGCATAAATTGGGGATTTTCGTCTTGGGTTGTTTACGGAAAATGCATTAAAAATGTTTGAAAATCTGTAGAAAAATATATATCCAGACATTTTTAAGTAATCTGTAAAGAGACGGCATACATGTATGTGCAGGAAATGTTAATGACTTATATGGAACTGCTTTATTTAGGAGAAAATGGCGAAGTTAAATCAGTTTTTAAAGTTGCCATATTTTAAATAAATATTTTATGTCTATATGAGTATTTTGTTAGTTTTATCTATTTATTTTGATAACGTATATATATTTTTTAATATCAAGTATTGCTTTGTGGGGAATGTGTCTCCTTTGTTTTTCTTTTATGCTACTGAGAACTGTAAACGTGAAAAAATCCGCGGGATATTAGTGTCAAAAATTTCGTTTAGGGGTTATATTAAATGCTTTCTTGTATAAATAAATTATTATCAAGAGTGATTTTTTCGGATTTTTCTTAATAGCGAATGTAGCAACAAATACCTACGCGCGACAATTTCCTCGTTCATTATAAATCTTTATTAATTAACTACTGTAATATTCGCTTAAATAACAGTTAAACTGCCAATATGATATATTTTGCTGAACCAGTCCAATACGGAATTAACTAGTCCAATATCGGTATTGGCCTGATTCACCCTGTATTGGCCTATAGTTTGTCCTGTATCGGCATAATTGCAACCTGTATTGGCCTGAGAGATTTGGACTAGCTAATTAATAAAGATATCATTACATGATGATTTCTGCATTGGCCTAGTTATTGGTCATTGGCCAGCTGTATTGTCCATCGGCTGCGCCTCAGGCCAAAACAGCAAGCCTTGGACCAATAACCAGGGCAATACAGAAACCATCACGTAATAACAACATATTATTATCAATTGCGGTGTAGTAAGTCACACTCGAGTAGCTGCATGCCATATATTTATTTAACGTACTAGCCAAAATTAAACCTTTTCAATGGCAATAACTCTTTAAAAATTGTAGACTGAAACTGAATGGTGTTAAGTGAGAAAACTAGCGCATATTTCCTTTAAATGGCTTTATTTAAAGAAGACTTAAGACCTTTGAAAAAAAAGGACCAGAGATGATGACTTTGTAAAACAAATATATATTAGTGTTTGTTCCAGTGTTTAATTTTTTACAACTAATGTAATTGTTAATTAGACCGTATTGGGTTTTTTATTTGTAGTTTTACGATTCTTCCTACCCTTATGTATGACGAATTGATAAAGTAGCAAAATAGTTTTATATATATATCTAGTTCTTACCCCTCATTTTATGCGCAAAAGTTACGTTTTAATGCAAAAATCCATGAGTAAGCTTAATTTATGGATGTTATGTGAGATCTCGTTGTTTAATATTGTTTTATAAACCAAAACTTATTGAAGACGAATTCCATTTCTTCTTCAAATGCCCTAAATACAAATCTATTAGAGATGAATTTGAACATAAAAATATTAAAACTTTCAAACTGGAAAATGACATAATACAAATAAATAACCTAGTGAAAATATTGTCTTCATCGAATCACTTGCAACACGTTGCTCCATTTATAAAAAAGTCACTTGTACTGAGGAAAGTGGAACCTGTGATCGCATGATTCACGACTACTGATAATACTTTTATTTATCATATATAGTTGTTATTATAAATGCACTTAAACAATCTTGTGTATTTGAAGTTTCAATGTTTATCTGTAATTGTTTATTTGTATGCTTTCAACCCTTAGGTTATGCATTACTGAATAAAGTTCAAGTTAATCAACATATTCTTCTCAAATTCCGGAGTTAACTAGCGCTGTTGGTGAATTTCATTTGTTATATTTTTCCGTCCTTATACAAATGTCTTTAGTCATAAAATTTCGTAAAACAATAATATAGCTATGACTTATTTGTAAAATGTAAAGGAGGTACTCTGTACATGATAATAACAATGGTAAAATAAAAATGCCGAAAAACCTCTTTAAAAATGCTGTAATGGCTCTCCAGATATTTTATTTTTAAAGCGCGGACCTGGTAGAAACACACACTGGTATACGCTGATATTTACAAACAAAAATAAATGAAATTGATCTTTGAACAACGAGATCATTTATCGAACCACATAAAAAATATATATAACAGAACCGAAACTAATTATAAACCGACAATTTTATTACGATCTTTGTTCATTAGTTCGTGCTTGGTGTGTATTGGCGTTGTTCTTACAGTAATCACTTTACAAAGACCTTTAATTTTAATCGTGGTTGGAATCGTAATCATGATAAAACAATATATATAGGGGCTAATGGTAATACTAGACTCGACACTCGCTGAAAGACTGCATACAACAAAGTCAAAAAGAGAATGCTGTTGTCATAACTCTGTGTATGTTTTATTTGGGGGGTGGGGTGTTAAATGTACCATTTAATTCAGTCCTCGAGAATGAAAGAGCGTAACGTTTTTGTAATAAGGACATTTCATTAGCTGAGGACTGATTGTGTTATGAAATATCTTTAATTTATATATAAACATGGCAGTCGTTGACATAGTTTGATTTAAATTTGAAGTATAATTTTAGAACCATATAATACTGTACTGTAGTGGATTGGAAAATCATTGACAATTGTCCGGTTTTTATCGGGGATAGGTTTTCCCCATTTTTATGGTAGACTTCTACATTATTTAAAGTGCTCATGATTGATACCTTGATACCTTGATCTGTGTGACGTCAATATAAGTCTTCAGACTTCTGTTGTCACCTCGCTTCAAAACTTATTATATAACTTATACAACCCTTGGGCAGTGTTGAATTGAAGTTCGTTTGTCTTTGTGCAAATGGTGAGCATAGTAGAGATGAGTAAATTATCATATAAAATGGTAAAGTGTCAAAATACTATAGACTATAAAAGTCAGTTCATAAGACGGATAAAGCTCATTAAAATTGTCCACTGCATAGCATAGATTGCGGGTTCGATTCTCACTGCAGGCAGGGTGTACCCGACTCCAATCTTAATTGACAAGGCTTGCCAGTTTTACTACCGCAGGTCGGGGGTTTTCTCCGGGTACTCCGGCTTCCTCCCCCAATAAAAACTGGACGCCATGATATAGCTGAAAAATTGCTGAAAGTGGCGTTAAACACCATCAAACAAACAAACATAGAAAAAGTATTCAGATGCTGAGTTGTGTTACATCTCTTCTTGACTAATTTAAATTGATGCCCTAGGGTTTGGTTAGTTGATAAAGTAAACATATTTTGCCATTTAATGTCATCGATTTTATGAAGTGCTCTATATACTGGGATCATGTCGTATCGATCACGTCTGTATTCCAAAGTTGGAAAACCAAGAGATTTCAATCTATTTTCATAACTGACATTTTTCACTGTTGGAACTAGTTTTGTAGCTCGAGGCTGAATGCTCTCAATTTTGCGTATATCTTTTTTTCAAGTATGGGACCATACTGGTGTACAATATTCTAGTAGCGGACGTATTATCGATTTATATAAGACTAAAAACATATCCTTGTCCATATAATCAAAGGAACGACGAATAATAGATAAAACACTCTGAGCTTTATTAACCAAATTGTTAAACTGTTAGTCAAATTTCAGGTTTGGGTTAAAAGTTACTCTTAAATCTTTTTTTTTCAATTACTTGTTGAACTTGAACATAGTTATCTAACATTGTATATCTTTCTTCACTATTATTTTTTCCAAAGCGCACGACTTTACATTTTGTTGCATTGAAAGAAAGTTTCCATTTTCTTGACCAATCACACAATTTGTCTAAACCATTCTGTAATGTTTGATGCTGTTCTTCATTAATGACAGAGGAGTATATTTTAGAGTCGTCTGCAAATATTTTCACCAGACCAGATACAGCGTCAGGTAAATCGTTTATGAAAGCAATAAATAAAATAGGGCCAAGGACACTACCTTGGGGTTCCCCACTTATAACTTCTGCCAAAGTCGAGTAGTTATCATTAATACGGACACGTTGTGATCTACCTGTAAGAAAACTTTTAATCTATTTAAGCATATTCCCTTGAACACCAAGGCTGTGTAGTTTCAGTAGTAAACGTTCCTGAGCAACTGAATCAAAAGCTCGACTGAAGTCCAAAAAAAATTTATCAACAGGAGAGGAAGAATCTAGTAACGGACCATTCATCAAGAATTTCTAAAAGTTGATTGAGTAGTTTTTCTTTTGTTTTGCATTGAATGTGATACTAAATTGTATGGGACTCTCCTCTGCAGTTACTAGGCGTTTCTATATCTGTGTCTTCAGCCATGTTTGTACATGTACTTTCGTTTTTCCTATTGTATACACGTGGTTACTTTAAATAGAGTTCTATTGATGCTCCATTTTCATGCGCATGCTCATTAATTATGCCTTCATAATTGTACATTACACGGTGATTTTGTCCCCGATCCGTTACTAGGCTGAGATATAAATTTATCTTACATATGATAATTGTGTTGAACTGTAATATTCTTGTTACTTTATCCCTTGTCTTATTAATGATCATTAATTAGTGTTTGTTTCATGTTAATTGTGTTGTAATTGTGACTGGTTATATTCTTTTTATTTTGGATTTTTATACCAATAAACAATTTAAATTTGAATATTTTGCATTTCAGCCAATCATCACTCCCGGAAGCACAATGTCTCCATGGAAGCGCGTGATTTTTCGCTGTCGCTTTTGTTGTTTTCACGGAAAACACGTTTTACGGAGATTACAATATACAGTTTTATACATTGTTCTCTATTATCAAGAACGATTCCAAGGCTTCAGTTACGTATATTAGTTTTGCAATTTGCACTTGCAATTGGGCATTAAAATTCGAGCAAATTTTTCCTTGCATTATAGTTTACTTAAGTTAAGCGGATAAACCTTTAAAAATCGGAACATTTTTTGGGGTATTAAGAGCGGGTTTGTTTTTAGCCTACTCCCCGGAACAACTCAGTAATTAGTCCGAGAATCCTCTGCCGTCCAACGCTTTTTTTTTGCGTGGGACGCAAAAAAAAAGCGTTGGAGGGCAGAGGATTCTCGGACTACTCAGTAATGGACTTAATTTATCCCCATGAAAGAGAAGAATAAGAAGATCTTGAAAATAAAACATAATTAAATCATTTCTCGTATTTTGTAAGTTTTATCTTTGTTAACGGATACAACAATCTGTTTATGGGACTTCTTTATAAGTTTAGAAGATTGCCCGTTCTTGAATATCAAAAAGCAAGCTAATATGCGTTAAATGGGAGAGTAATGTGACAAAACAATAATATAAAAATGACCCGTATCAAAAAACACTTTAAAGCAAAAAAACAGTCCTCATTTATATTTCGCACTTATACGGGAATGCAAATTTCCGGACTTACTAGATATTCATTTTATCATAGTGCGCATTCGCAAAACGCACGTGTTTGTCGATTAATTTGCTAGTTTTCTAAATTATGTATATTGCTTCATTCACATGTATCGCTCACTACGATAAAAATAATTTATAAAAGAAATCTTGACAATGAGAAATGACAATTCTTATCATGGCGCTTTACCGTAGAAATAGCGTAGACAGAGATAGGTCACTGGGTACCAGTATGTGGATGGGTAGACACAGCAAGGACAGTTGGTCGGTAGGGGCACGCGTAGATATAGATAGGGCAGAAGTGACTTGTACGGGCAGATATAAATAGGGTAGTAGGTGGGTTGACGCGGTAGATGTAGATCGAGAAGTTGATCAGTAGTTGGGGACAGACCATTTTACGTGAAAGGGGTGGGGGGTGCCTTGGTTTTTTGTTTTGGTCAGAAAATTTATTTCCGCGCGGAGCGCGTAAAACATATTTATTTTTGAAGGCGTCACGACAGAATAATTTGTTTCATTATTAGCATTATTTTATATAGCAGAAATCCTTCTTCAGAATATTTTTTTTCTAACCCTCAGCTTCCAAAATATTTTTTTTCATTAAAAATCCTTTTCAAAATATTTTTTTAGGAAAAAACCAAGGCCCCCCCACCCCCTTGCAACTTAAATGGTCGGTCCGTTGGTTTGGTTTGGTTTGGTT
The DNA here is from genome assembly GCA_944474755.1 of Limnoperna fortunei. Lineage (NCBI taxonomy): Eukaryota > Metazoa > Mollusca > Bivalvia > Mytilida > Modiolidae > Limnoperna > Limnoperna fortunei. Next base: position 30,687,927 of record OX104112.1, on the reverse strand, counting down.
TGGTTTGGTTTGGTTGTTTGGTTTTTACCTCCACTTTCAGCAATTTTTTCAGCCATATCATGGCGTCCAGTTTTTATTGTTGGAGGAAGCCGGAGTACCCGGAGAAAACACCCGACCTGCAGTAGTAAAAACTTCAAATATGTCGTTTATTAAAGACAATTTACATGTTTTGAAATGAAGTTAAGAAACAAAAGACAATCGGCCTAATGTTATTTCTGCAACTAACTTTTTTTAAATTGAGCCTTCGAAAAATAAAACCTCGAAATATTCAGAATCATGTCATTTAGTTCGTAGAAAAGGGAGAGGGACGTACTTGACAGCACATGAACTACAGTAGAAAAGCTTACAAGCGTTCTAACTTATTGTTAGAGTCGAACACACCATACCCTTAATCTGACACGAACTCAGATCCCAGTGTTGACAAGTCAGTGATGAAAAAGTAATAACGTACGGACTTTTTTCACAATATGCAAAATTAGTTCGGGGCTTATAAATAAACTTGTCAATTAAGATTATAAAACAGAACAAAAATGCTAAAATCAACAGCATAAGTGTCGATAAGTCACAGAGGAATTTGTTGATGACACCAAATACAAAGAATACCAGGTCAACAAGGCATCAATTGGCAAAACAGATGGCGTACATAGAATACCTGGTCACCCAGGCATCAACTGGCAAAACAGATGGCGTACATAGAATACCACGTCACCAAGCATCAATTGGCAAAACAGTTGGCGTACATAGAATACCAGGTCACCAAAGGTATCAATTGACAAAACAGATCGCGTACATAGAATACCCGGTCACCAAGGCATCAATTGTCAAAACAGATGGTGAACATAGAATACCCAGTCACTAAGGCATCAATTGTCAAAACAGATGGCGTACATAGAATACCCGGTAACCAATGCATCAATTGAAAAAACAGAGGGCGTACATAGAATACCCGGTCACCAAGGCATTAATTGTCAAAACATATGGCGTACATAGAATACCCGGTCACCAAAGCATCAATTGTCAAAACAGATGGCGTACATAGAATACCCGGTCACCAAAGCATCAATTGTCAAAACAGATGACGTACATAGAATACCCTGTCACCAATGCACCAATTGTCAAAACATATGGCGTACATGGAATACCCGGTCACCAAAGCATCAATTGTCAAAACAGATGGCGTACATAGAATACCCTGTCACCAATGCATCAATTGTCAAAACTTATGGCGTACATAGAATACCCGGTCACCAAGGCATCAATTAGCAAAACAGATGGCGTTCATAGAATACCCTGTCACCAATGCATCAATTGTCAAAACAGATGGCGTACATAGAATACCCGGTCACCAAGGCATCAATTGTCAAAACATATGGCGTACATAGAATACCCGGTCACCAAGGCATCAATTGTCAAAACAGATGGCGTACATAGAATACCAGGTCACCATGGCATCAATTGTCAAAATAGATGGCGTACATAGAATACCCGGTAACCAAGGCATCAATTGAAAAAACAGAGGGCGTACATAGAATACCCGGTCACCAAAGCATCAATTGGCAAAACAGAGGGCGTACATAGAATACCCGGTCACCAAAGCATCAATTGTCAAAACAGAGGGCGTACATAGAATACCCGGTCACCAAACCATCAATTGTCAAAACAGATGGCGTACATAGAATATCCGGTAACCAATGCATCAATTGAAAAAACAGAGGGCGTACATAGAATACCCGGTCACCAAACCATCAATTGTCAAAACAGATGGCGTACATAGAATACCCGGTCACCAAAGCATTAATTGGCAAAACAGATGGCGTACATAGAATACCCGGTCACCAAAGCATCAATTGGCAAAACAGACGGCGAACATAGAATACCAGGTCACCAAAGCATCAATTGGCAAAACAGATGGCGTACATAGAATACCCGGTCACCAAAGCATCATTTGACAAAACAGATGGCGTACATAGAATACCCGGTCACAAAACCATCAATTGTCAAAACAGATAGCGTACATAGAATACCCGGTCACCAAAGCATTAATTGGCAAAACAGATGGCGTACATGGAATACCCTGTCACCAAGGCATCAATTGTCAAAACAGATGGCGTACATAGAATACCCGGTCACCAAAGCATCAATTGGCAAAACAGACGGCGAACATAGAATACCCGGTCACCAAAGCATCAATTGGCAAAACAGATGGCGTACATAGAATACCCGGTCACCAAAGCATCAATTGGCAAAACAGACGGCGAACATAGAATACCCGGTCACCAAAGCATCAATTGGCAAAACAGAGGGCGTACATAAAATACCCGGTCACCAAATCATCAATTGTCAAAACAGAGGGCGTACATAGAATACCCTGTCACCATACTATCAATTGTCAAAACAGATGGCGTACATAGAATACCCGGAAACCAATGCATCAATTGAAAAAACAGAGGGAGTACATAGAATACCAGGTCACCAAACCATCAATTGTCAAAACAGATGGCGTACATAGAATACCTGGTCACCAAAGCATTATTTGGCAAAACAGATGGCGTACATAGAATACGCGGTCACCAAAGCGTCAATTGGCAAAACAGACGGCGAACATAGAATACCCGGTCACCAAAGCATCAATTGGCAAAACAGATGGCGTACATAGAATACCCGGTCACCAAAGCATCAATTGGCAAAACAGATGGCGTACATAGAATACCCGGTCACCAAACCATCAATTGTCAAAACAGATGGCGTACATAGAATACCCGGTCACCAAAGCATCAATTGGCAAAACAGATGGCGTACATGGAATACCAGGTCACCAAGGCATCAATTGTCAAAACAGATGGCGTACATAGAATACCCGGTCACCAAAGCATCAATTGGCAAAACAGACGGCGAACATAGAATACCCGGTCACCAAAGCATCAATTGGCAAAACAGATGGCGTACATAGAATACCCGGTCACCAAAGCATCAATTGGCAAAACAGATGGCGAACATAGAATACCCGGTCACCAAAGCATCAACTGTCAAAACAGATGGCGTACATAGAATACCCGGTCACCAAACCATCAATTGGCAAAACAGATGGCGTACATAGAATACCCGGTCACTAAGGCGTCAATTGTCAAAACAAAGGGCGTACATAGAATACCCAGTCACCAAGGCATCAATTGTCAAAACAGATGGCGTACATAGAATACCCGGTCACCAAAGCATCAATTGGCAAAACAGATGGCGTACATAGAATACCCGGTCACCAAACCATCAATTGTCAAAACAGATGGCGTACATAGAATACCAGGTAACCAATGCATCAATTGAAAAAAACAGAGGGCGTACATAGAATATCCGGTCACCAAGGCATTAATTGTCAAAACATATGGCGTACATAGAATACCCGGTCATAAAAGCATCAATTGTCAAAACAGCTGGAGTACATAGAATGCCCGGTCACCAAACCATCAATTGACAAAACAGATCGCGTACATAGAATACCCAGTCACCAAGGCATCAATTGTCAAAACAGATGGCGTACATAGAATACCCGGTCACCAAAGCATCAATTGGCAAAACAGATGGCGTACATAGAATACCCGGTAACCAATGCATCAATTGAAAATACAGAGGGCGTACATAGAATACCCGGTCACCAAGGCATTAATTGTCAAAACATATGGCGTACATAGAATACCCGGTCATAAAAGCATCAATTGTCAAAACAGATGGCGTACATAGAATACCCGGTCACCAAAGCATCAATTGTCAAAACAGATGGCGTACATAGAATACCCTGTCACCAATGCACCAATTGTCAAAACATATGGCGTACATAGAATACCCGGTCACCAAAGCATCAATTGTCAAAACAGATGGCGTACATAGAATACCCTGTCACCAATGCATCAATTGTCAAAACTTATGGCGTACATAGAATACCCGGTCACCAAGGCATCAATTAGCAAAACAGATGGCGTTCATAGAATACCCTGTCACCAATGCATCAATTGTCAAAACAGATGGCGTACATAGAATACCCGGTCACCAAGGCATCAATTGTCAAAACATATGGCGTACATAGAATACCCGGTCACCAAGGCATCAATTGTCAAAACAGATGGCGTACATAGAATACCAGGTCACCATGGCATCAATTGTCAAAATAGATGGCGTACATAGAATACCCGGTAACCAAGGCATCAATTGAAAAAACAGAGGGCGTACATAGAATACCCGGTCACCAAAGCATCAATTGGCAAAACAGAGGGCGTACATAGAATACCCGGTCACCAAAGCATCAATTGTCAAAACAGAGGGCGTACATAGAATACCCGGTCACCAAACCATCAATTGTCAAAACAGATGGCGTACATAGAATATCCGGTAACCAATGCATCAATTGAAAAAACAGAGGGCGTACATAGAATACCCGGTCACCAAACCATCAATTGTCAAAACAGATGGCGTACATAGAATACCCGGTCACCAAAGCATTAATTGGCAAAACAGATGGCGTACATAGAATACCCGGTCACCAAAGCATCAATTGGCAAAACAGACGGCGAACATAGAATACCAGGTCACCAAAGCATCAATTGGCAAAACAGATGGCGTACATAGAATACCCGGTCACCAAAGCATCATTTGACAAAACAGATGGCGTACATAGAATACCCGGTCACCAAACCATCAATTGTCAAAACAGATAGCGTACATAGAATACCCGGTCACCAAAGCATTAATTGGCAAAACAGATGGCGTACATGGAATACCCTGTCACCAAGGCATCAATTGTCAAAACAGATGGCGTACATAGAATACCCGGTCACCAAAGCATCAATTGGCAAAACAGACGGCGAACATAGAATACCCGGTCACCAAAGCATCAATTGGCAAAACAGATGGCGTACATAGAATACCCGGTCACCAAAGCATCAATTGGCAAAACAGACGGCGAACATAGAATACCCGGTCACCAAAGCATCAATTGGCAAAACAGAGGGCGTACATAAAATACCCGGTCACCAAATCATCAATTGTCAAAACAGAGGGCGAACATAGAATACCCTGTCACCATACTATCAATTGTCAAAACAGATGGCGTACATAGAATACCCGGAAACCAATGCATCAATTGAAAAAACAGAGGGAGTACATAGAATACCAGGTCACCAAACCATCAATTGTCAAAACAGATGGCGTACATAGAATACCTGGTCACCAAAGCATTATTTGGCAAAACAGATGGCGTACATAGAATACGCGGTCACCAAAGCGTCAATTGGCAAAACAGACGGCGAACATAGAATACCCGGTCACCAAAGCATCAATTGGCAAAACAGATGGCGTACATAGAATACCCGGTCACCAAAGCATCAATTGGCAAACCAGATGGCGTACATAGAATACCCGGTCACCAAACCATCAATTGTCAAAACAGATGGCGTACATAGAATACCCGGTCACCAAAGCATCAATTGGCAAAACAGATGGCGTACATGGAATACCCTGTCACTAAGGCAACAATTGTCAAAACAGATGGCGTACATAGAATACCCGGTCACCAAAGCATCAATTGGCAAAACAGACGGCGAACATAGAATACCCGGTCACCAAAGCATCAATTGGCAAAACAGATGGCGTACATAGAATACCCGGTCACCAAAGCATCAATTGGCAAAACAGACGGCGAACATAGAATACCCGGTCACCAAAGCATCAACTGTCAAAACAGATGGCGTACATAGAATACCCGGTCACCAAACCATCAATTGGCAAAACAGATGGCGTACATAGAATACCCGGTCACTAAGGCGTCAATTGTCAAAACAAAGGGCGTATATAGAATACCCAGTCACCAAGGCATCAATTGTCAAAACAGATGGCGTACATAGAATACCCGGTCACCAAAGCATCAATTGGCAAAACAGATGGCGTACATAGAATACCCGGTCACCAAACCATCAATTGTCAAAACAGATGGCGTACATAGAATACCCGGTAACCAATGCATCAATTGAAAAAAAACAGAGGGCGTACATAGAATATCCGGTCACCAAGGCATTAATTGTCAAAACATATGGCGTACATAGAATACCCGGTCATAAAAGCATCAATTGTCAAAACAGCTGGCGTACATAGAATGCCCGGTCACCAAACCATCAATTGTAAAAACAGATGTCGTACATAGAATACCCAGTCACCAAGGCATCAATTGTCAAAACAGATGGCGTACTTAGAATACCCGGTCACCAAAGCATCAATTGGCAAAACAGATGGCGTACATAGAATACCCGGTAACCAATGCATCAATTGAAAAAACAGAGGGCGTACATAGAATACCCGGTCACCAAGGCATTAATTGTCAAAACATATGGCGTACATAGAATACCCGGTCATAAAAGCATCAATTGTCAAAACAGATGGCGTACATAGAATGCCCGGTCACCAAACCATCAATTGTCAAAACAGATGTCGTACATAGAATTCCCAGTCACCAAACATCAATTGTCGAAACATATGGCGTACATAGAATACCCGGTCACCAAAGCATCAATTGTCAAAACAGATGGCTTACATAGAATACCCGGTCACCAAACCATCAATTGTCAAAACAGAGGGCGTACATAGAATACCCGGTCACCAAAGCATGAATTGGCAAAACAAAGGGCGTACATAGAATGTCAGGTCACCGAGGCATCAATTGACAAAACAGATGGCGTACATAGAATACCCTGTCACAAAGGCATCAATTGTCAAAACAGATGGCGTACATAGAATGTCAGGTCACCGAGGCATCAATTGACAAAACAGATGGCGTACATAGAATACCCGGTCACCGAGTCATCAATTGTCAAAACAGATGGCGTACATAGAATACCCGATCACCGAGTCATCAATTGTCAAAACAGATGGCGTACATAGAATACCCGGTCACCAAAGCATCAATTGACAAAACAGATGGCGTACATAAATACCGGGTCAACAAGGCATCAATTGACAAAACAGAGGGCGTACATAGAATACTAGGTCACCAAAAGCATCAATTGGCAAAACAGATGGCGTACATGGAATACCCTGTCACCAAAGCATCAATTGTCAAAACAGATGGCGTACATAGAATGTCAGGTCACCGAGGCATCAATTGACAAAACAGATGGCGTACATACAATACCGGGTCAACAAGGCATCAATTGACAAAACAGAGGGCGTACATTGAATACCAGGCCACCAAGGAAGCAATTGTCAAAACAGAGGGCGTACATAGAATACCAGGTCACCAAGGCATCAATTGTCAAAATAGATGGCGTACATAGAATACCCGGTCACCAAAGCATCAATTGGCAAAACAGATGGCGTACATAGAATACCCGGTCACCAAAGCATCAATTGGCAAAACAGATGGCGTACATACAATACCGGGTCAACAAGGCATCAATTGACAAAACAGATGGCGTACATAGAGTACCAGGTCACCAAGGCATCAATTGACAAAACAGATGGCGTACATAGAATACCCGGTCACCAAAGCATCAATTGGCAAAACAGATGGCGTACATAGAATACCCGGTCACCAAAGCATCAATTGTCAAAACAGATGGCGTACATAGAATACCAGGTCACCAAGGAATCAATTGGCAAAACAGATGGCGTACATAGAATACCCGGTCACCAAGGCATCAATTGTCAAAACAGATGGCGTACATAGAATACCAGGTCACCAAGGAATCAATTGGCAAAACAGATGGCGTACATAGAATACCAGGTCACCGAGGCATCAATTGTCAAAACAGATGGCGTACATAGAATACCCGGTCACCAAAGCATCAATTGGCAAAACAGATGGCGTACTTAGAATACCCGGTCACCAAGGCATCAATTGCCAAAACAGATGGCGTACATAGAATACCCGGTCACCAAAGCATCAATTGGCAAACAAAGGGCGTACATAGAATGTCAGGTCACCAAGGCATAAATTGACAAAGCAGATGGCGTACATAAATACCGGGTCAACAAGGCATCAATTGACAAAACAGAGGGCGTACATAGAATACCAGGTCACCAAAGCATGAATTGGCAAAACAGATGGCGTACTTAGAATGTCAGGTCACCGAGGCATCAATTGACAAAACAGATGGCGTACATACAATACCGGGTCAAGAAGGCATCAATTGACAAAACAGAGGGCGTACATAGAATACCGGGTCACCAAGGAATCAATTGTCAAAACAGATGGCGTACATAGAATACCAGGTCACCAAGGCATCAATTGTCAAAACAGATGGCGTACATAGAATACCCGGTCACCAAGGCATCAATTGTCAAAACATATGGCGTACATAGAATACCAGGTCACCAAGGAATCAATTGGCAAAACAGATGGCGTACATAGAATACCAGGTCACCGAGGCATCAATTGTCAAAACAGATGGCGTACATAGAATACCCGGTCACCAAAGCATCAATTGGCAAAACAGATGGCGTACATAGAATACCCGGTCACCAAAGCATCAATTGTCAAAACAGATGGCGTACATACAATACCGGGTCAACAAGGCATCACTTGACAAAACAGAGGGCGTACATAGAATACCAGGTCACCAAGGAATCAATTGGCAAAACAGATGGCGTGCATAGAATACCAGGTCACCGAGGCATCAATTGACAAAACAGATGGCGTACATAGAATACCAGGTCACCGAGGCATCAACTGTCAAAACAGAGGGCGTACATAGAATACCAGGTCACCAAGGAATCAATTGGCAAAACAGATGGCGTAAATAGAATACCCGGTCACCGAGTCATCAATTGTCAAAACAGATGGCGTACTTAGAATACCCTGTCAACAAGGCATCAATTGACAAAGCAGAGGGCGTACATAGAATACCAGGTCACCAAGGAATCAATTGGCAAAACAGATGGCGTACATAGAATACCCGGTCACCGAGTCATCAATTGTCAAAACAGATGGCGTACTTAGAATACCCGGTCACCAAGGCATCAATTGTCAAAACAGATGGCGTACATAGAATACCCGGTCACCAAAGCATCAATTGGCAAAACAAAGGGCGTACATAGAATGTCAGGTCACTAAGGCATAAATTGACAAAACAGATGGCGTACATAGAATACCAGGTCACCAAGGAATCAATTGGCAAAACAGATGGCGTGCATAGAATACCAAGTCACCGAGGCATCAATTGACAAAACAGATGGCGTACATAGAATACCCGGTCACCAAGGCATCAATTGTCAAAACAGATGGCGTATATAGAATACCAGGTCACCGAGGCATCAATTGTCAAAACAGATGGCGTACATAGAATACCCGGTCACCAAGGCATCAATTGTCAAAACAGATGGCGTACATAGAATACCAGGTCACCAAGGAATCAATTGGCAAAACAGATGGCGTACATAGAATACCAGGTCACCGAGGCATCAATTGTCAAAACAGAAGCATCAATTGGCAAAACAGATGGCGTACATAGAATACCCGGTCACCAAAGCATCAATTGTCAAAACAGATGGCGTACATACAATACCGGGTCAACAAGGCATCACTTGACAAAACAGAGGGCGTACATAGAATACCAGGTCACCAAGGAATCAATTGGCAAAACAGATGGCGTGCATAGAATACCAGGTCACCGAGGCATCAATTGACAAAACAGATGGCGTACATAGAATACCAGGTCACCGAGGCATCAACTGTCAAAACAGAGGGCGTACATAGAATACCAGGTCACCAAGGAATCAATTGGCAAAACAGATGGCGTACATAGAATACCCGGTCACCGAGTCATCAATTGTCAAAACAGATGGCGTACTTAGAATACCCGGTCAACAAGGCATCAATTGACAAAGCAGAGGGCGTACATAGAATACCATGTCACCAAGGAATCAATTGGCAAAACAGATGGCGTACATAGAATACCCGGTCACCGAGTCATCAATTGTCAAAACAGATGGCGTACTTAGAATACCCGGTCACCAAGGCATCAATTGTCAAAACAGATGGCGTACATAGAATACCCGGTCACCAAAGCATCAATTGGCAAAACAAAGGGCGTACATAGAATGTCAGGTCACTAAGGCATAAATTGACAAAACAGATGGCGTACATACAATACCGGGTCAACAAGGCATCAATTGACAAAACAGATGGCGTACATAGAATACCAGGTCACCGAGGCATCAATTGTCAAAACAGATGGCGTACATAGAATACCCGGTCACCAAGGCATCAATTGTCAAAACAGATGGCGTACATAGAATACCAGGTCACCAAGGAATCAATTGACAAAACATATGGCGTACATACAATACCGGGTCAACAAGGCATCAATTGACAAAACAGAGGGCGTACATAGAATACCAGGTCACCAAGGAATCAATTGGCAAAACAGATGGCGTACATAGAATACCAGGTCACCGAGGCATCAATTGTCAAAACAGATTGCGTACATAGAATACCAGGTCACCGAGGCATCAATTGACAAAACAGATGATGTACATAGAATACCAGGTCACCAAGGAATCAATTGGCAAAACAGATGGCGTACATAGAATACCAGGTCACCGAGGCATCAATTGTCAAAACAGATGGCGTACATAGAATACCAGGTCACCAAGGAATCAATTGGCAAAACAGATGGCGTACATAGAATACCAGGTCACCGAGGCATCAATTGTCAAAACAGATGGCGTACATAGAATACCAGGTCACCGAGGCATCAATTGTCAAAACAGATGATGTACATAGAATACCAGGTCACCGAGGCATCAAATGACAAAACAGAGGGCGTACATAGAATACCAGGTCACCAAGGAATCAATTGGCAAAACAGATGGCGTACATAGAATACCAGGTCACCAAAATCATCAATTGGCAAAACAGATGGCGTACATAGAATGTCAGGTCACCGAGGCATCAATTGACAAAACAGATGGCGTACATACAATACCAGGTCAAGAAGGCATCAATTGACAAAACAGAGGGCGTACATAGAATACCGGGTCACCAAGGAATCAATTGTCAAAACAGATGGCGTACATAGAATACCAGGTCACCAAGGCATCAATTGAAAAAACAGATGGCGTACATAGAATACCCGGTCACCAAGGCATCAATTGTCAAAACAGATGGCGTACATAGAATACCAAGTCACCAAGGAATCAATTGGCAAAACAGATGGCGTACATAGAATACCAGGTCACCGAGGCATCAATTGTCAAAATAGATGGCGTACATAGAATACCCGGTCACCAAAGCATCAATTGGCAAAACAGATGGCGTACATAGAATACCCGGTCACAAAAGCATCAATTGTCAAAACAGATGGCGTACATACAATACCGGGTCAACAAGGCATCAATTGACAAAACAGAGGGCGTACATAGAATACCAGGTCACCAAGTAATCAATTGGCAAAACAGATGGCGTGCATAGAATACCAGGTCACCGAGGCATCAATTGACAAAACAGATGGCGTACATAGAATACCAGGTCACCAAGGCATCAATTGTCAAAACAGAGGGCGTACTTAGAATACCCGGTCACCAAGGCATCAATTGTCAAAACAGATGGCGTACATAGAATACCCGGTCACCAAAGCATCAATTGGCAAAACAAAGGGCGTACATAGAATGTCAGGTCACTAAGGCATAAATTGACAAAACAGATGGCGTACATACAATACCGGGTCAACAAGGCATCAATTGACAAAACAGATGGCGTACATAGAATACCAGGTCACCGAGGCATCAATTGTCAAAACAGATGGCGTACATAGAATACCCGGTCACCAAGGCATCAATTGTCAAAACAGATGGCGTACATAGAATACCAGGTCACCAAGGAATCAATTGACAAAACATATGGCGTACATACAATACCGGGTCAACAAGGCATCAATTGACAAAACAGAGGGCGTACATAGAATACCAGGTCACCAAGGAATCAATTGGCAAAACAGATGGCGTACATAGAATACCAGGTCACCGAGGCATCAATTGTCAAAACAGATTGCGTACATAGAATACCATGTCACCGAGGCATCAATTGACAAAACAGATGATGTACATAGAATACCAGGTCACCAAGGAATCAATTGGCAAAACAGATGGCGTACATAGAATACCAGGTCACCGAGGCATCAATTGTCAAAACAGAAGGCGTACATAGAATACCAGGTCACCAAGGAATCAATTGGCAAAACAGATGGCGTACATAGAATACCAGGTCACCGAGGCATCAATTGTCAAAACAGATGGCGTACATAGAATACCAGGTCACCGAGGCATCAATTGTCAAAACAGATGATGTACATAGAATACCAGGTCACCGAGGCATCAAATGACAAAACAGAGGGCGTACATAGAATACCAGGTCACCAAGGAATCAATTGGCAAAACAGATGGCGTACATAGAATACCAGGTCACCAAAAGCATCAATTGGCAAAACAGATGGCGTACATAGAATGTCAGGTCACCGAGGCATCAATTGACAAAACAGATGGCGTACATACAATACCAGGTCAAGAAGGCATCAATTGACAAAACAGAGGGCGTACATAGAATACCGGGTCACCAAGGAATCAATTGTCAAAACAGATGGCGTACATAGAATACCAGGTCACCAAGGCATCAATTGAAAAAACAGATGGCGTACATAGAATACCCGGTCACCAAGGCATCAATTGTCAAAACAGATGGCGTACATAGAATACCAGGTCACCAAGGAATCAATTGGCAAAACAGATGGCGTACATAGAATACCAGGTCACCGAGGCATCAATTGTCAAAATAGATGGCGTACATAGAATACCCGGTCACCAAAGCATCAATTGGCAAAACAGATGGCGTACATAGAATACCCGGTCACAAAAGCATCAATTGTCAAAACAGATGGCGTACATACAATACCGGGTCAACAAGGCATCAATTGACAAAACAGAGGGCGTACATAGAATACCAGGTCACCAAGTAATCAATTGGCAAAACAGATGGCGTGCATAGAATACCAGGTCACCGAGGCATCAATTGACAAAACAGATGGCGTACATAGAATACCAGGTCACCAAGGCATCAATTGTCAAAACAGAGGGCGTACATAGAATACCAGGTCAACAAAGCATCAATTGACAAAACATATGGCGTACATACAATACCGGGTCAACAAGGCATCAATTGACAAAGCAGAGGGCGTACATAGAATACCAGGTCACCAAGGAATCAATTGGCTAAACAGATGGCGTACATAGAATACCCGGTCACCGAGTCATCAATTGTCAAAACAGATGGCGTACTTAGAATGCCCGGTCACCAAGGCATCAATTGTCAAAACAGATGGCGTACATAGAATACCCGGTCACCAAAGCATCAATTGGCAAAACAAAGGGCGTACATAGAATGTCAGGTCACTAAGGCATAAACTGACAAAACAGATGGCGTACATACAATACCGGGTCAACAAGGCATCAATTGACAAAACAGATGGCGTACATAGAATACCAGGTCACCGAGGCATCAATTGTCAAAACAGATGGCGTACATAGAATACCCGGTCACCAAGGCATCAATTGTCAAAACAGATGGCGTACATAGAATACCAGGTCACCAAGGAATCAATTGGCAAAACAGATGGCGTACATAGAATACCAGGTCACCGAGGCATCAATTGTCAAAACAGATGGCGTACATAGAATACCCGGTCACCAAAGCATCAATTGGCAAAACAGATGGCGTATATAGAATACCCGGTCACCAAAGCATCAATTGTCAAAACAGATGGCGTACATACAATACCGGGTCAACAAGGCATCACTTGACAAAACAGAGGGCGTACATAGAATACCAGGTCACCAAGGAATCAATTGGCAAAACAGATGGCGTGCATAGAATACCAGGTCACCGAGGCATCAATTGACAAAACAGATGGCGTACATAGAATACCAGGTCACCGAGGCATCAACTGTCAAAACAGAGGGCGTACATAGAATACCAGGTCACCAAAGCATCAATTGACAAAACATATGGCGTACATACAATACCGGGTCAACAAGGCATCAATTGACAAAACAGAGGGCGTACATAGAATACCAGGTCACCAAGGAATCAATTGGCAAATCAGATGGCGTACATAGAATACCAGGTCACCGAGGCATCAATTGTCAAAACAGATTGCGTACATAGAATACCAGGTCACCGAGGCATCAATTGACAAAACAGATGATGTACATAGAATACCAGGTCACCAAGGAATCAATTGGCAAAACAGATGGCGTACATAGAATACCAGGTCACCGAGGCATCAATTGTCAAAACAGATGGCGTACATAGAATACCAGGTCACCAAGGAATCAATTGGCAAAACAGATGGCGTACATAGAATACCAGGTCACCGAGGCATCAATTGTCAAAACAGATGGCGTACATAGAATACCAGGTCACCGAGGCATCAATTGTCAAAACAGATGATGTACATAGAATACCAGGTCACCGAGGCATCAATTGACAAAACAGAGGGCGTACATAGAATACCAGGTCACCAAGGAATCAATTGGCAAAACAGATGGCGTACATAGAATACCAGGTCACCAAAAGCATCAATTGGCAAAACAGATGGCGTACATAGAATGTCAGGTCACCGAGGCATCAATTGACAAAACAGATGGCGTACATACAATACCGGGTCAAGAAGGCATCAATTGACAAAACAGAGGGCGTACATAGAATACCGGGTCACCAAGGAATCAATTGTCAAAACAGATGGCGTACATAGAATACCAGGTCACCAAGGCATCAATTGAAAAAACAGATGGCGTACATAGAATACCCGGTCACCAAGGCATCAATTGTCAAAACAGATGGCGTACATAGAATACCAGGTCACCAAGGAATCAATTGGCAAAACAGATGGCGTACATAGAATACCAGGTCACCGAGGCATCAATTGTCAAAATAGATGGCGTACATAGAATACCCGGTCACCAAAGCATCAATTGGCAAAACAGATGGCGTACATAGAATACCCGGTCAGCAAAGCATCAATTGTCAAAACAGAAGGCGTACATACAATACCGGGTCAACAAGGCATCAATTGACAAAACAGAGGGCGTACATAGAATACCAGGTCACCAAGGAATCAATTGGCAAAACAGATGGCGTGCATAGAATACCAGGTCACCGAGGCATTAATTGACAAAACAGATGGCGTACATAGAATACCAGGTCACCAAGGCATCAATTGTCAAAACAGAGGGCGTACATAGAATACCAGGTCAACAAAGCATCAATTGACAAAACATATGGCGTACATACAATACCGGGTCAACAAGGCATCAATTGACAAAGCAGAGGGCGTACATAGAATACCAGGTCACCAAGGAATCAATTGGCAAAACAGATGGCGTACATAGAATACCCGGTCACCGAGTCATCAATTGTCAAAACAGATGGCGTACTTAGAATACCCGGTCACCAAGGCATCAATTGTCAAAACAGATGGCGTACATAGAATACCCGGTCACCAAAGCATCAATTGGCAAAACAAAGGGCGTACATAGAATGTCAGGTCACCAAGGCATAAATTGACAAAACAGATGGCGTGCATACAATACCGGGTCAACAAGGCATCAATTGACAAAACAGATGGCGTACATAGAATACCAGGTCACCAAGGAATCAATTGGCAAAACAGATGGCGTACATAGAATACCAGGTCACCGAGGCATCAATTTTCAAAACAGATGGCGTACATAGAATACCCGGTCACCAAAGCATCAATTGGCAAAACAGATGGCGTACATAGAATACCAGGTCACCAAAGCATCAATTGTCAAAACAGATGGCGTACATAGAATACCCGGTCACCAAAGCATCATTTGTCAAAACAGATGGCGTACATACAATACCGGGTCAACAAGGCATCAATTGACAAAACAGATCGCGTACATAAAATACCCGGTCACCAAGGCATCAATTGTCAAAACAGATGGTGAACATAGAATACCCAGTCACCAAGGCATCAATTGTCAAAACAGATGGCGTACATAGAATACCCGGTAACCAATGCATCAATTGAAAAAACAGAGGGCGTACATTGAATACCCGGTCACCAAGGCATTAATTGTCAAAACATATGGCGTACATAGAATACCCGGTCACCAAAGCATCAATTGTCAAAACAGATGGCGTACATAGAATACCCGGTCACCAAAGCATCAATTGTCAAAACAGATGGCTTACATAGAATACCCGGTCACCAAAGCATCAATTGGCAAAACAGATGGCGTACATAGAATACCCTGTCACCAATGCACCAATTGTCAAAACATATGGCGTACATAGAATACCCGGTCACCAAAGCATCAATTGTCAAAACAGATGGCGTACATAGAATACCCTGTCACCAATGCATCAATTGTCAAAACTTATGGCGTACATAGAATACCCGGTCACCAAGGCATCAAGTAGCAAAACAGATGGCGTTCATAGAATACCCTGTCACCAATGCATCAATTGTCAAAACAGATGGCGTACATAGAATACCCGGTCACCAAGGCATCAATTGTCAAAACATATGGCGTACATAGAATACCCGGTCACCAAGGCATCAATTGTCAAAACAGATGGCGTACATAGAATACCAGGTCACCATGGCATCAATTGTCAAAATAGATGGCGTACATAGAATACCCGGTAACCAAGGCATCAATTGAAAAAACAGAGGGCGTACATAGAATACCCGGTCACCAAAGCATCAATTGGCAAAAAAGAGGGCGTACATAGAATACCCGGTCACCAAAGCATCAATTGTCAAAACAGAGGGCGTACATAGAATACCCGGTCACCAATGCATCAATTGTCAAAACTTATGGCGTACATAGAATACCCGGTCACCAATGCATCAATTGTCAAAACAGATGGCGTACATAGAATATCCGGTAACCAATGCATCAATTGAAAAAACAGAGGGAGTACATAGAATACCCGGTCACCAAACCTTCAATTGTCAAAACAGATGGCGTACATAGAATACCCGGTCACCAAAGCATCAATTGGCAAAACAGACGGCGAACATAGAATACCAGGTCACCAAAGCATCAATTGGCAAAACAAATGCGTACATAGAATACCCGGTCACCAAAGCATCATTTGACAAAACAGATGGCGTACATAGAATACCCTGTCACCAAACCATCAATTGTCAAAACAGATAGCGTACATAGAATACCCGGTCACCAAAGCATTAATTGGCAAAACAGATGGCGTACATGGAATACCCTGTCACCAAGGCATCAATTGTCAAAACAGATGGCGTACATAGAATACCCGGTCACCAAAGCATCAATTGGCAAAACAGACGGCGAACATAGAATACCCGGTCACCAAAGCATCAATTGGCAAAACAGATGGCGTACATAGAATACCCGGTCACCAAAGCATCAATTGGCAAAACAGATGGCGTACATAGAATACCCGGTCACCAAAGCATCAATTGGCAAAACAGAGGGCGTACATAAAATACCCGGTCACCAAATCATCAATTGTCAAAACAGAGGGCGTACATAGAATAAACGGTCACCATACCATCTATTGTCAAAACAGATGGCTTACATAGAATACCCGGTAACCAATGCATCAATTGAAAAAACAGAGGGAGTACATAGAATACCAGGTCACCAAACCATCAATTGTCAAAACAGATGGCGTACATAGAATACCCGGTCACCAAAGCATTAATTGGCAAAACAGATGGCGTACATAGAATACGCGGTCACCAAAGCATCAATTGGCAAAACAGACGGCGAACATAGAATACCCGGTCACCAAAGCATCAATTGGCAAAACAGATGGCGTACATAGAATACCCGGTCACCAAAGCATCAATTGGCAAAACAGATGGCGTACATAGAATACCCGGTCACCAAACCATCAATTGTCAAAACAGATGGCGTACATAGAATACCCGGTCACCAAAACACTAATTGGCAAAACAGATGGCGTACATGGAATACCTGGTCACCAAGGCATCAATTGTCAAAACAGATGGCGTACATAGAATACCCGGTCACCAAAGCATCAATTGGCAAAACAGACGGCGAACATAGAATACCCGGTCACCAAAGCATCAATTAGCAAAACAGATGGCGAACATAGAATACCCGGTCACCAAACCACCAATTGGCAAAACAGATGGCGTACATAGAATACCCGGTCACCAAGGCGTCAATTGTCAAAACAAAGGGCGTACATAGAATACCCAGTCACCAAGGCATCAATTGTCAAAACAGATGGCGTACATAGAATACCCGGTCACCAAAGCATCAATTGGCAAAACAGAAGGCGTACATAGAAAACCCGGTAACCAATGCATCAATTGAAAAAACAGAGGGCGTACATAGAATATCCGGTCACCAAGGCATTAATTGTCAAAACATATGGCGTACATAGAATACCCGGTCATAAAAGCATCAATTGTCAAAACAGATGGCGTACATAGAATGCCCGGTCACCAAACCATCAATTGTAAAAACAGATGTCGTACATAGAATACCCAGTCACCAAGGCATCAATTGTCAAAACAGATGGCGTACATAGAATACCCGGTCACCAAAGCATCAATTGGCAAAACAGATGGCGCACATAGAATACCAGGTCACGAATGCATCAATTGTCAAAACAGATGGCGTACATAGAATACCCGGTCACCAAAGCATCAATTGGCAAAACAGATGGCGTACATAGAATACCCGGTAACCAATGCATCAATTGAAAAAACAGAGGGCGTACATAGAATACCAGGTCACCAAGGCATTAATTGTCAAAACATATGGCGTACATAGAATACCCGGTCATAAAAGCATCAATTGTCAAAACAGATGGCGTACATAGAATGCCCGGTCACCAAACCATCAATTGTCAAAACAGATGTCGTACATAGAATTCCCAGTCACCAAACATCAATTGTCGAAACATATGGCGTACATAGAATACCCGGTCACCAAAGCATCAATTGTCAAAACAGATGGCGTACATAGAATGCCATGTCACCAAACCATCAATTGTCAAAACAGATGTCGTACATAGAATTCCCAGTCACCAAACATCAATTGTCGAAACATATGGCGTACATAGAATACCCGGTCACCAAACCATCAATTGTCAAAACAGAGGGCGTACATAGAATACCCGGTCACCAAAGCATGAATTGGCAAAACAAAGGGCGTACATAGAATGTCAGGTCACCGAGGCATCAATTGACAAAACAGATGGCGTACATAGAATACCCTGTCACCAAGGCATCAATTGTCAAAACAGATGGCGTACATAGAATGTCAGGTCACCATTGACAAAACAGATGGCGTACATAGAATACCCGGTCACCGAGTCATCAATTGTCAAAACAGATGGCATACATAGAATACCCGGTCACCAAAGCATAAATTGGCAAAACAGATGGCGTACATAGAATGTCAGGTCACCGAGGCATCAATTGACAAAACAGATGGCGTACATAAATACCGGGTCAACAAGGCATCAATTGACAAAACAGAGGGCGTACATAGAATACTAGGTCATCAAAAGCATCAATTGGCAAAACAGATGGCGTACATGTAATACCCTGTCACCAAAGCATCAATTGTCAAAACAGATGGCGTACATACAATACCGGGTCAAGAAGGCATCAATTGACAAAACAGAGGGCGTACATAGAATACCAGGTCACCAAGGAATCAATTGTCAAAACAGATGGCGTACATAGAATACCAGGTCACCAAGGCATCAATTGTCAAAACAGATTGCGTACATAGAATACCCGGTCTCCGAGGCATCAATTGTCAAAACAGATGGCGTACATAGAATACCCGGTCACCAAAGCATCAATTGGCAAAACAGATGGCGTACATAGAATACCCGGTCACCGAGTCATCAATTGTCAAAACAGATGGCGTACTTAGAATACCCGGTCACCAAGGCATCAATTGTCAAAACAGATGGCGTACATAGAATACCCGGTCACCAAAGCATCAATTGGCAAACAAAGGGCGTACATAGAATGTCAGGTCACCAAGGCATAAATTGACAAAACAGATGGCGTACATAAATACCGGGTCAACAAGGCATCAATTGACAAAACAGAGGGCGTACATAGAATACCAGGTCACCAAAAGCATCAATTGGCAAAACAGATGGCGTACTTAGAATGTCAGGTCACCGAGGCATCAATTGACAAAACAGATGGCGTACATACAATACCGGGTCAAGAAGGCATCAATTGACA
Source organism: Limnoperna fortunei (assembly GCA_944474755.1). Classification (NCBI taxonomy): domain Eukaryota; kingdom Metazoa; phylum Mollusca; class Bivalvia; order Mytilida; family Modiolidae; genus Limnoperna; species Limnoperna fortunei. The sequence goes on along the minus strand of OX104112.1, from coordinate 30,667,639 downwards.
AAACAGAGGGCGTACATAGAATACCGGGTCACCAAGGAATCAATTGTCAAAACAGATGGCGTACATAGAATACCCGGTCACCAAAGCATCAATTGTCAAAACAGATGGCGTACATACAATACCGGGTCAACAAGGCATCAATTGACAAAACAGAGGGCGTACATAGAATACCAGGTCACCAAGGAATCAATTGGCAAAACAGATGGCGTGCATAGAATACCAAGTCACCGAGGCATCAATTGACAAAACAGATGGCGTACATAGAATACCCGGTCGCCAAGGCATCAATTGTCACAACAGATGGCGTACATAGAATACCAGGTCACCGAGGCATCAATTGTCAAAACAGATGGCGTACATAGAATACCCGGTCACCAAGGCATCAATTGTCAAAACAGATGGCGTACATATAATACCAGGTCACCAAGGAATCAATTGGCAAAACAGATGGCGTACATAGAATACCAGGTCACCGAGGCATCAATTGTCAAAACAGATGGCGTACATAGAATACCCGGTCACCAAAGCATCAATTGGCAAAACAGATGGCGTACATAGAATACCCGGACACCCAAGCATCAATTGTCAAAACAGATGGCGTACATACAATACCGGGTCAACAAGGCATCAATTGACAAAACAGAGGGCGTACATAGAATACCAGGTCACCAAGGAATCAATTGGCAAAACAGATGGCGTGCATAGAATACCAGGTCACCGAGGCATCAATTGACAAAACAGATGGCGTACATAGAATACCAGGTCACCAAAGCATCAATTGTCAAAACAGATGGCGTACATACAATACCGGGTCAACAAGGCATCAATTGACAAAACAGAGGGCGTACATAGAATACCAGGTCACCAAGGAATCAATTGGCAAAACAGATGGCGTGCATAGAATACCAAGTCACCGAGGCATCAATTGACAAAACAGATGGCGTACATAGAATACCCGGTCGCCAAGGCATCAATTGTCACAACAGATGGCGTACATAGAATACCAGGTCACCGAGGCATCAATTGTCAAAACAGATGGCGTACATAGAATACCCGGTCACCAAGGCATCAATTGTCAAAACAGATGGCGTACATATAATACCAGGTCACCAAGGAATCAATTGGCAAAACAGATGGCGTACATAGAATACCAGGTCACCGAGGCATCAATTGTCAAAACAGATGGCGTACATAGAATACCCGGTCACCAAAGCATCAATTGGCAAAACAGATGGCGTACATAGAATACCCGGTCACCAAAGCATCAATTGTCAAAACAGATGGCGTACATACAATACCGGGTCAACAATGCATCAATTGACAAAACAGAGGGCGTACATAGAATACCAGGTCACCAAGGAATCAATTGGCAAAACAGATGGCGTGCATAGAATACCAGGTCACCGAGGCATCAATTGACAAAACAGATGGCGTACATAGAATACCAGGTCACCGAGGCATCAACTGTCAAAACAGAGGGCGTACATAGAATACCAGGTCACCAAAGCATCAATTGACAAAACATATGGCGTACATACAATACCGGGTCAACAAGGCATCAATTGACAAAACAGAGGGCGTACATAGAATACCAGGTCACCAAGGAATCAATTGGCAAAACAGATGGCGTACATAGAATACCAGGTCACCGAGGCATCAATTGTCAAAACAGATGGTGTACATAGAATACCAGGTCACCGAGGCATCAATTGACAAAACAGAGGGCGTACATAGAATACCAGGTCACCAAGGAATCAATTGGCAAAACAGATGGCGTACATAGAATACCAGGTCACCAAAAGCATCAATTGGCAAAACAGAAGGCGTACATAGAATGTCAGGTCACCGAGGCATCAATTGACAAAACAGATGGCGTACATACAATACCGGGTCAAGAAGGCATCAATTGACAAAACAGAGGGCGTACATAGAATACCGGGTCACCAAGGAATCAATTGTCAAAACAGATGGCGTACATAGAATACCAGGTTACCAAGGCATCAATTGAAAAAACAGATGGCGTACATAGAATACCAGGTCACCGAGGCATCAATTGTCGAAATAGATGGCGTACATAGAATACCCGGTCACCAAAGCATCAATTGTCAAAACAGATGGCGTACATACAATACCGGGTCAACAAGGCATCAATTGACAAAACAGAGGGCGTACATAGAATACCAGGTCACCAAGGAATCAATTGGAAAAACAGATGGCGTGCATAGAATACCAGGTCACCGAGGCATCAATTGTCAAAACAGAGGGCGTACATAGAATACCAGGTCACCAAGGCATCAATTGTCAAAACAGAGGGCGTACATAGAATACCAGGTCACCAAAGCATCAATTGACAAAACATATGGCGTACATACAATACCGGGTCAACAAGGCATCAATTGACAAAACAGAGGGCGTACATAGAATACCAGGGCACCAATGAATCAATTGGCAAAACAGATGGCGTACATAGAATACCCAGTCACCGAGTCATCAATTGTCAAAACAGATGGCGTACTTAGAATACCCGGTCACCAAGGCATCAATTGTCAAAACAGATGGCGTACATAGAATACCCGGTCACCAAAGCATCAATTGGCAAAACAAAGGGCGTACATAGAATGTCAGGTCACCAAGGCATAAATTGACAAAACAGATGGCGTACATACAATACCGGGTCAACAAGGCATCAATTGACAAAACAGATGGCGTACATAGAATACCAGGTCACCAAGGAATCAATTGGCAAAACAGATGGCGTACATAGAATACCAGGTCACCGAGGCATCAATTTTCAAAACAGATGGCGTACATAGAAAACCCGGTCACCAAAGCATCAATTGGCAAAACAGATGGCGTACATAGAATACCCGGTCACCAAAGCATCAATTGTCAAAACAGATGGCGTACATAGAATACCCGGTCACCAAAGCATCATTTGTCAAAACAGATGGCGTACATACAATACCGGGTCAACAAGGCATCAATTGACAAAACAGAAGGCGTACATAGAATACCAGGTCACCAAGGAATCAATTGGCAAAACAGATGGCGTACATAGAATACCAGGTCACCGAGGCATCAATTGACAAAACAGATGGCGTACATAGAATACCAGGTCACCGAGGCATCAATTGTCAAAACAGAGGGCGTACATAGAATACCAGGTCACCAAAGCATCAATTGACAAAACATATGGCGTACATAAAATACCGGGTCAACAAGGCATCAATTGACAAAACAGAGGGCGTACATAGAATACCAGGTCACCAAGGAATCAATTGGCAAAACAGATGGCGTACATAGAATACCAGGTCACCGAGGCATCAAGTGTCAAAACAGATGGCGTACATAGAATACCCGGTCACCAAAGCATCAATTGGCAAAACAGATGGCGTACATAGAATACCAGGTCACCGAGGCATCAATTGACAAAACAGATGGTGTACATAGAATACCAGGTCACCGAGGCATCAATTGACAAAACAGAGGGCGTACATAGAATACCAGGTCACCAAGGAATCAATTGGCAAAAGAGATGGCGTACATAGAATACCAGGTCTACGAGGCATCAATTGTCAAAACAGATGGCGTACATAGAATACCCGGTCACCAAAGCATCAATTGGCAAAACAGATGGCGTACATAGAATACCCGGTTACCAAAGCATCAATTGTCAAAACAGATGGCGTACATAGAATACCCGGTCACCAAAGCATCAATTGTCAAACAGATGGCGTACATACAATACCGGGTCAACAAGGCATCAATTGACAAAACAGAGGGCGTACATAGAATACCAGGTAACCAAGGAATCAATTGGCAAAACAGATGGCGTACATAGAATACCAGGTCACCGAGGCATCAATTGACAAAACAGATGGCGTACATAGAATACCCGGTCACCAAAGCATCAATTGGCAAAACAGATGGCGTACATAGAATACCCGGTCACCAAAGCATCAATTGTCAAAACGGATGGCGTACATAGAATACCCGGTCACCAAAGCATCAATTGTCAAAACAGATGGCGTACATACAATACCGGGTCAACAAGGCATCAATTCACAAAACAGATGGCGTACATAGAATACCAGGTCACCGAGGCATCAATTGGCAAAACAGATGGCGTACATAGAATACCAGGTCACCGAGGCATCAATTTTCAAAACAGATGGCGTACATAGAATACCCGGTCACCAAAGCATCAATTGGCAAAACAGATGGCGTACATAGAATACCCGGTCACCAAAGCATCAATTGTCAAAACAGATGGCGTACATAGAATACCCGGTCACCAAAGCATCATTTGTCAAAACAGATGGCGTACATACAATACCGGGTCAACAAGGCATCAATTGACAAAACAGAAGGCGTACATAGAATACCAGGTCACCAAGGAATCAATTGGCAAAACAGATGGCGTACATAGAATACCAGGTCACCGAGGCATCAATTGACAAAACAGATGGCGTACATAGAATACCAGGTCACCGAGGCATCAATTGTCAAAACGGATGGCGTACATAGAATACCAGGTCACCAAAGCATCAATTGACAAAACATATGGCGTACATAAAATACCGGGTCAACAAGGCATCAATTGACAAAACAGAGGGCGTACATAGAATACCAGGTCACCAAGGAATCAATTGGCAAAACAGATGGCGTACATAGAATACCAGGTCACCGAGGCATCAATTGTCAAAACAGATGGCGTACATAGAATACCCGGTCACCAAAGCATCAATTGACAAAACAGATGGCGTACATAGAATACCAGGTCACCGAGGCATCAATTGACAAAACAGATGGTGTACATAGAATACCAGGTCACCGAGGCATCAATTGACAAAACAGAGGGCGTACATAGAATACCAGGTCACCAAGGAATCAATTGGCAAAACAGATGGCGTACATAGAATACCAGGTCACCGAGGCATCAATTGTCAAAACAGATGGCGTACATACAATACCGGGTCAACAAGGCATCTATTGACAAAACAGAGGGCGTACATAGAATACAAGGTCACCAAGGAATCAATTGGCAAAACAGATGGCGTACATAGAATACCAGGTCACCGAGGCATCAATTGTTAAAACAGATGGCGTACATAGAATACCCGGTCACCAAAGCATCAATTGGCAAAACAGATGGCGTACATAGAATACCCGGTTATCAAAGCATCAATTGTCAAAACAGAGGGCGTACATAGAATACCCGGTCACCAAAGCATCAATTGTCAAAACAGATGGCGTACATACAATACCGGGTCAACAAGGCATCAATTGACAAAACAGAGGGCGTACATAGAATACCAGGTAACCAAGGAATCAATTGGCAAAACAGATGGCGTACATAGAATACCAGGTCACCGAGGCATCAATTGACAAAACAGATGGCGTACATAGAATACCCGGTCACCAAAGCATCAATTGGCAAAACAGATGGCGTACATAGAATACCCGGTCTCCAAAGCATCAATTGTCAAAACGGATGGCGTACATAGAATACCCGGTCACCAAAGCATCAATTGTCAAAACAGATGGCGTACATACAATACCGTGTCAACAAGGAATCAATTGGCAAAACAGATGGCGTACATAGAATACCAGGTCACCGAGGCATCAATTGTTAAAACAGATGGCGTACATAGAATACCCGGTCACCAAAGCATCAATTGGCAAAACAGATGGCGTACATAGAATACCCGGTTACCAAAGCATCAATTGTCAAAACAGATGGCGTACATAGAATACCCGGTCACCAAAGCATCAATTGTCAAAACAGATGGCGTACATACAATACCGTGTCAACAAGGAATCAATTGGCAAAACAGATGGCGTACATAGAATACCAGGTCACCGAGGCATCAATTGTTAAAACAGATGGCGTACATAGAATACCCGGTCACCAAAGCATCAATTGGCAAAACAGATGGCGTACATAGAATACCCGGTTACCAAAGCATCAATTGTCAAAACAGATGGCGTACATAGAATACCCGGTCACCAAAGCATCAATTGTCAAAACAGATGGCGTACATACAATACCGGGTCAACAAGGCATCAATTGACAAAACAGAGGGCGTACATAGAATACCAGGTAACCAAGGAATCAATTGGCAAAACAGATGGCGTACATAGAATACCAGGTCACTGAGGCATCAATTGACAAAACAGATGGCGTACATAGAATACCCGGTCACCAAAGCATCAATTGGCAAAACAGATGGCGTACATAGAATACCCGGTCACCAAAGCATCAATTGTCAAAACGGATGGCGTACATAGAATACCCGGTCACCAAAGCATCAATTGTCAAAACAGATGGCGTACATACAATACCGGGTCAACAAGGCATCAATTGACAAAACAGATGGCGTACATAGAATACCAGGTCACCGAGGCATCAATTGTCAAAACATATGGCGTGCATGATTCAAGCACTACTTGCTGCTTTTATTCAACAGTATTTGCTCACAGAAAGTCCTATTTCTGCGAACATTATCTGTTTATATATAGTGTTTATCGCCGGAACCATTTTTGCTCACCGAGTTACTTCCCTTTGACTTAAAAGTTTTTAGCGGAAGTCACAGTATATTTGAACAATTTCAGTCGATGTGGGTCACTGTTACTCACTCATAAAATCATACACAAGTATGACCAGGCAACGGATTCCAATAGTTTTATTATATAAAAGTAAAATTTCAAATTTAATCAATAAAAATTAAAAAAAGAAAAACATGAAAAAAATTTATCGCAAGTCAGTTATAAGTAGTGCGTGTTGTCTCAAGTGGATTTATTTACAATCATACATGAAATTGTGCAACATATTCAAACAAATATCCCATATATTTATATATATTTTAAATGTTTATATTTATATGATAAATAACAAAAAGTTACGGAATTAAGCTGAAATTAATAAAAGTGACTTTGAGTAAACTTAAAGACAAAATATTTTTTTTCAGGCATATCCTTAGCAGTATACAGGGAATTAGTAAACGGAGACACGGACATCATCTTTCACTGTGTGAAATGCATAGAACCTATACAGCATGATCTGGTTATGGATGTGGAGGTATGTAATGTAGTAGTGTGAATTTTTGTGTATTCAAAATATTGTTATTATTTATAAATGTTTCATTTATAACCTAAACAGAATTAATAAAATTATCTAAATTATATATTGTAAGAGTTGTATTTTATTTGAAGAGACTATATTTCTTTATTTGAAAATATATTGAATATTCATAAGTATTAATTACTTGTTGATTTCGATTGGCCATTGTTAGTTTGGCGCGAGTTTGGTGAGTTCTTTGTTCAAGACAAAGTAGAAGTTGGGCAGGATAGCGAGAGACCAGATGTAGATTTACGATTTACCTGGCTAGTTGTTCTTTGTTTAGATTTACTCACTAATTATCAATAGACGACATTGACAGACGAAGTAAGTTATTTTCACTTCTTTTAATACGATATTTAACGCAAATAACAGAAGATTTAGTAAATTACTCTCCTTCTCGAAACATCTAGTTTGCATGTTCTTTAGATTAATATTTGTATGAAAGATACGCAAAAATGATATATTTATTTGCCGCTAAATTTTATTAGGCAAGCAGGTATTTTTCAGTAACATGTAATATAATCGTACTTAGCTCTTTGTGCATAGAAATGGTACATTAAAAGTATGTATCCGTAGTAGTAATAGTGATCCATTGTAAATGTGTTTTACTGAAAACAATAATATCTTGGGTTCAAATTGATGCAAGATATTAATCGTCCAATACCATATTTAATGTGTATTACTTATGAGTCCGATATTTATAAGTTGTATTTTTGTTTCAGGACTCGTATATATTTTTGTATAACACTGTGAGAGGTGCCTGGATTAATCATTCCAGATTAGTTCACTCCACAAGTGGTAAGAATATGTTTTATAATTTTTATCATTTTGTAATGTAAAATGAGGTTCGATTGGTAGATCATAGATTTAGTTTATTATTACCTCCCTTGACTGGTATGTACCATAGTAAACAGTCTTTTGATAGTCTTAGTATGAATGTATATTATTCAATTTGAATAAAATTGAAAGAGAATAATATCACACACACATATACTATTTTATTGGTATATAAACAGTACATGTAATAATGATTTTGCATTGTTAAATCAGACATTGCACCTTTTTTGTTATTCTAATACATTTCAATTACATTGACTAAAACTTGTGTAATGTTGTATTGTAATGTTTTAGTTTTATTCGCTTGTAAGAATATTGAAATTAATATATTGTTATCTTTAATTAGATATTTATTGTTATTACAGAACTATAATAAACATTTGGAAACATAGTACCGAATCACTTGTTATTACTAGACCCAGCTGCTACATGTAATAATTTATAATTTTAACTATTTAATTTATTATTATTTTCAACAAACTAAGTTAATAAATGATCACTTAAACCTACGTCATACGTCATACGTTCATTTAGTGATTTTTTTGTAGTCATGTCTATAATAAATGTATTTGTTGTTTAATTTAGTAATTAAGCAATTAAAGCTATAAATTTTATTATGTAAACAATCGTTAATTGTCGAATATATTTAATTAATTAAATAAAATATTATCAAAGATTCCACCGTGAAACGAATATATTACGTACGACGCGAGTGAAAATGAAATGATTATACTGATGATTGCTATTTGAAAATTGTTTTATTTAATTTTTAAGTTAGAAATTTTCAAGGTAGAAAATGTTTTTTTTACAATTTTGTAGGTATCTCCATTAGCATCACCTGCCAGTCCAGAACCTCAAGCCCGACCAGCCTCCCCTGTCAGCCCAGAACCTCCATGCGAACCAGATCAGAGCATAGATGATCAGTCATTCAACATTTCGATGGAAATACGGGAGCCAGATCTGGTAAATGAAAGTGATATAGATGATCCAGAACTCACTGATTCCTTGTAGCAGACCAACCAACCAGCGATAAGGAAGGACATTATTGATTTACATTTTATATTATTTTATTTATTTTATTTTATTAATTTTATTGCAGGTCTTGAAAGAAGGTCTGACAGATGTGTATAAATCAGCAGGGAATATCGTAGAACAACACATGAGATCACATTTGCAGCCTGGTGACTTTAACTTACCAAAACCAGACAACTTAGCAAGAGCTGTAAACCGCCATCGTCAGAATCAAAGACCTCCTGAACCGAATGACTTACATTTTGAGGTACATACATTGTTTTTATAAGTGTAAATGTTGTTTAAAAACAACTTTCAGCAATGTTTCTGCAATCCTTGTTAATGAAGATTGGAGTCGAATACACCTGTCTGCAGTGAAAATCACACCCAGCAAACTTCGTGAATATAATCATGAACATATAAAACTATTTTCGTGAATATAATCATGAACATATAAAACTATTTTTTTACAAAATATTTTTATACACCTCTTTATATGTGTTTGTTATATATTTTCAGATTGAAAGAGATTTTCTGCAGATAGACCAGTTTTTGATTGTGGCATCAAAGTAGACAGTGCCAGACACATCATGTTTGCATCACCAACACAGCTGAACATCTTGAAGAACGCTAGACGGTGGTACGTTGACGTGACCTTCAAGATAGTAAGGAAGCCATTTGTCTAGCTTTTCTCAGTACATGCATTCATCCAGAAAGACCAGTGTGTAAAGCAAGTTCCGTTGGTGTTTGTGCTGATGTCCCGCAAAAAAGAAGAAAGATTACAAAGCAGCGAGTTGTTCAAACATGAAATATGATCGTATTTCAACATGTATATATAACAATATTTTATTTTCCAGGTATTTCAACATATATAAAACAATAATATTTTATTTTCCACGTATTTCAACATATATGTAACAATAATATTTTATTTTCCAGGTATTTCAACACCTTCAGCAAGTAGTACCAGACCTACAGGTTGAGGCCTTCTGTTTGGACTTCGAGACAGCTACTTGGGCAGCAATAAAGATAGTGTTTCCGAATGCTGACATCAAGGGATGTGCATTCTACTGGTGCCAAGCTATAATGAGAAAAGTAGCCAAGTTGGGACAAAAGACATGCTACGACCAGAAGAAGAGTATCCACTTATTCATACGTAAGCTGCTTGCGCTTCCCTATTTACCGGCCGACCACATTCGTCTAGCTTTTGAGCAGCTTCTCCAGGCTACTGCCACAGCGACACCAGCACTACAGAAACTCATGAGGTACATTGCAAACCAGTGGCTCAACAACAGTATATGGAATGTGCAGCAATGGTCGGTGCATCGGCAGTCAGTCCGAACCGACAATGATGAAGAAGGTATTTTATGTTGCCAATGTTAATATTTTTAAGCAAATATTTAATTGTATTTCAGTGAAGAATATAATATATACAAGGTTCTCAAATAATATATAGATATAGACCTATCTTGTATTTATGTATTTTTTTTATTTTTTAGGCTGGCACAAGCGTTTCAACGACTGGTCGCAACTGCAATTCTACCTGATCGTCCTAGCTTTTCAGTGCGGGGCAGAAACCGTCAGTCTTCAATACAGCCTCGTCAGCGAACATCAACTGACTAGACATCAAAATACCACATACAAGGCCATGCATGGACGCCTAACAGAGCTTTGGGACAAATACGACGGTCGCCAGATGACAACATCAGACATCATACGAGCAGTTGGTCATTTATATTCGCCAGCAATTCCCGCACCAGAAGACGTTCCAGACTCTGATCCCTACTCAGATTCAAAGTAAATGAACATTATTTGCATATGAACTTGTAATTTATAATTTAAACTTGTAATTGAACATTATGCTTTATTATTCATTGTCATTATGTTCTTATTTGAAATAAACTTAACTATTTAAGTTATATATTGATATAATTAATATTATTTATTGCTTTGACAGTTTGAGAGCGGTACAAAAATTGAAGGCAAGGGGAGGTAGTGACGAAAAATAACAATACGGGACTCTTTCGAGGCCCCGTAATTGGAATGAGTACACTCTAAACCCTTTAACGAGGATCTATTGGAGGGCAAAATGATTTGTGAGATTGTAGTTAACTTTTGTAATTTTTTGTGAATATTTGTATTAGAATGAGAGATGCGATGGTAAGAAATGTAATTGTTTGTGAATATTTTGTATTAAAATGAGAGGTGTGAGAGTAAGAGAGTGATTCATAATGTGTTTGCTAATGTTAAATACTTGTCATATGTTCGATCTCTTCTTATTATCTATTAGTTTTTCGTATTTGTTAAATCCTTCAAGGTTTAAAATACATTTTTTTTTGTCCTGATCTATTAAGAAGAAGTAAAAGATGTACATAATTGCATATTAATGCGCGGTCCTCGGTAGTATGAATAGATCGATTCAATATTTAATTTTGGATTATTTTACTATCTATAGGGTAAATCTAGTATTTTTATTAATGCATTCTATTCTTGACCTTATAAAATGCATATACTTGCGTTTCTTTTATTAATTAGTTATTTAATTTGATAAGAAAAGGGCATTTTAAACTTTTGTTATATTACGTAATGTTTTTCATCGCCTCAATTGTTTTTCTTGGATTATTTCATGATTTATATGGTAAGCTTCCTAATTTTTCTATGCATTCTTATTTTAACATGATACATGTATATTTTATGTTTCTTTTATTAGTTAGTTAGATAATTTGATAATAAAATACCATTTTTAGATTTTATTAACTAGTACGTAACGTATTTGGTCACTTAAGTTTTTCACTTAAGTTCATTGTTAAATTATTTCATGATATAATGAAGATATATTTTTTAGTTTATTATATAAATTCATAAGATGATTTGATAAAAACATTATATGTTTTGTTATATTACGTAATGCATGGTGTTCCTATCATGCATCATCATCAACACAAAAACTACTGAGTATTTTTATCGCGATTGTGACCACTCATCCAGAAAGACTTCATCTGTAATTTTCAGTATTATTTCTTTGGATTATCTCACAATTTATATGGTATGATTCTTATTTTTGATGAAGTCTGATTTAAACAGAATAATATGTATATTTTAAAAGGAATTGTCTTGATCTTTTAAGTACAACTAAACATGTACAAAATTGCAAATATAGACGATTGAGGAAGGCAAGAAATAATCGTCTTGATTATAATATCTCAACTTTTAGTAGCAATGATACACCATTTTTCATTTTCAATCAGAAGTTGTTTTTTGGGGTATAAACATGAAGAACTATGTTATTGAGTTAATATTAACCACAATTTTCTATGCTAGCATGTTTTTTTACATTATTTATGACCTGTTTAGTAAAAGAGGGGGGGGTGGCGCCCATAAATAGCATAGTTTAAAAAACATCCCAAGTCTCCAGCTTTTCAACTTTATGCAAAACCATGGGTTTCTTTATATCAAAAGATAGGTAATGAGATGAGGTATCATAATTAATAACATTTAGGAGGAAATGTCAATGCAAATTTTCAGTAGAAATCTTGAAAGTTAAAATTGTGTGGTTTTCGGATATACAATACCTGTTTGACCTGTATTAAAATATAAGTTTCATCTGCTGAAGTGTACAAATACTCATTAGTGAATATCATCTTATGTTTTATCAGTTTGGCATTTAATTACATGATTCAATGAAATGGGGGGTGGGGGTTTTTGAAAGGGATGTTTGAAGTTTCCACTGCAATTAAGAGGTGAAAATGAAGCTATGGAGTTGCAAATCATCCACCATTTAACACGCATACGCAAATAGTGTTATTGACCGATATAACTTATAAGGACATTTTTATCACTATACCATATGGATATACATTTATGCTACAGTTAATAGGATTATCATTATTTGTTTAATTAAATATGTAAATTACTGACCTATTCAGCTACAGATGTCGTCCCCAAAATTATTCTGACACTGTCTGACAACACGTCAACACAACAAATAACTCACTGAAAAAAAAAAATTAAAAATCTTACTTGGTTAAAATTGTATGCATTGTTCAATGGTACAAGCATATGCCAGTAAATGCAAAGAGTCAGAGGAAAATAAAGTTTTCTACTCTAATTAATTTGGTATAGAAAAATAAATAATATTTTACTCTACTACATGTAGTACATTATCAGAAAAAAATATTATAAAATCTTAAAGCAAGAATTGTCTCTGAGTGTCCGAGTCAAGAATAAAGTGCAGTAAAGAATTTAGCAATGTTAGTAAAATAAGTGTTAGGAATTAATGGCAATATCAAGTTAAATTAAAGACTCTTATTCACTTTTAGTGTGACCTAAACAACCTAGTTGGCTAGATATAAAAATGGGTTGTTATATAATTAGTTTTATTCTTAATCTTTGCGTTTAAAATAAATTTGTCTAAATTTGAAAATATAAAATGAAGGCTGAGATGGGAATAGGAGAGGATAAGAGTATAAAAATTCGTTGATATGCCATCCCTTTAATGCAGTTACCATTCTTGCCCAAATACAAGAAGTGGATCTTAGTTACATGCATATTTTAAATTTATTTTAATTTTGCATCCTTAGAGTATACTGAAACTTGATACACACAAGCGTTAATGAAAATGAAGAATGGTATCTGCAATATAAATGTGAATAAATCAACATGCACCATTCCATAACTAGCCACACAATTTTTTTTATAGTTTAAAAAAGTGAAAATAATTAAATTTCATTTTCAAGACCTTGATCTCTTAATTTTTTGCAAGTTATTGTTCAGTAGGTCTAGTTACTGAAATGGTTTAAGCGCTAACTGAAATTAAAATTATGTACAATACATGTTTCTAACAGTTGCCTCATTGATAATGTTGATAAATATTCAAATTACCAAAAAGTTTTTATATAAATTTCAAACGTAAACATTGCACAGATTGCTTGAAGTTGAAATATCAAATATTATATTTCTGTGTTTTTCATTTCTAAATCATATGGTATATTGACGCATGTGTTAAAAACATGTATTTTGATTAATAATGATGCCTAAAATTAAAGGGCAATCTGAAAAGAAAAGAAAACTAATTTCTAAGTAATAATCAACTTGAAATGAACTCGAAAAATGATAACAGTTTTTGTTTGTACCTATTTTACAAAATCTGTAGTTTTCACACAATAAATATAGTTTTCTGCAATATAAACTCAAACAAAACTTGATTTAGTCATAAAAACAAACGTATATACATTTTAGCTGAAACTGTATTTGTGATTGTATAACATTAATCGTTCTGCTCGGATGATGTCACAATTATTCTTAAATCACCTCTCTTATAATCTTCAATTAAGTTATATACATATATTGCTTCATCATTCTCGTATTGTACATTATACCAATTGGGGAAACCGGCTATAACACAAATAACCTTGCCTTTCTAAGTTTTTCCGTCAGCAAATGTATGATTGCTACACTTTCCAACTAATAGAGGTACATCGGGTAAATGTTTTTCTGCTGTCATCCTTAACCCGGCTGCTTCAACAAGCTTCAGAACATTAGCTTTCAATGTGTCAAGTGAATGTTTTGCATATTTTCCATTAGCTTGCTTTGATGACAAGGTAAATATCTTTTTGTCCGTGTGTGTTTGCCGAAGAACATTTTTCCTAAACTTCAGTTGAGATTCTAAGGCTTGTCGACGTTCACTGTCAGTACTCAACCTTTCTAGGCCTTCGTCAATTTCAGTGGCTGATTGCCATAGTCCATAGAAACAAACATCATTAGTCATATTTTCAGATTTTCTTATTCTCTCTTTTTCTTTCTTCTCATTTTCTAATTGGCGTATTTTCTGTGCTTCCAGTCTTCTGACTTCAATTTCCTTTAATCGTGCCTTGAATTTCTCTCTAAACTGCCTTCCCTCTAGTCTAGAACCTTCTAAAATTTTCTTTTTTTCCTCTGGTTCCAGTTGATCCAACCATTCTCTACTCTTATTATGATTGTACATAATAAAAATTTCATTCACTAAAGCTGTAGCATTAGGCCTATAATGCATTAGATGATCAAGTTGACCGAAAATGAACTCGGGTAATTTGTTATGTTTTTTTGTTGACAACATTTCCTTTTTTCTCTCTTCTTCAAGAGAATGAAATTTACCGCCAGCTAGGTGTTCTGGTACCATTCGCTTGAATAACTCGCACAGAGGTAATGCAACACTCTCTGTCATTGGAATACATATCTTATCAATCTCTTCACATGGCATTAGCAGTTTCAGTAAAACCGGATCATTCTCATTTCCAACATCAAATGGGGTGTTTTCACCAGTAAGGAAAGTGGAGGCATCTTTCGAACATGATTCAAGAAATGTTACTAAAGTTTCATAATGTTCATTCATACTAAGTATATGGCTAGATTGATCTTCAATTAAACGCCACAAGGGAGAAGAAATGTATTTAGCAATTAGCCCCAGGCATTTCAGTCCCGCTAAATATACTGTCTCTTGGACATCTAAGGAGACAGCTTTCAACAACGTATTACCTGTCCCATGAACTTTAAGAAGGAATTCCTTTATGTCCTCGTGATGGTAGTATAAGCTTTGGCCAACTAAAAATATCAAATTAAATCTGTTGTGCTTAAAACGAACTATGGTGTTCTTCAAATTTTTTGATTTCAAGTATGTATTCCAAGAACAATTGACACCACTCTTTTCGTCCCCGCCTAAAGACAATGCTTTGCTGGCTGTTCTTAACAGTCTAACAGTACCACTTTCATATTTATGAAATCTTTTAAGTTCAGGCAAGGCAGCAGATCCAACCTCTCTGCCATCATGATAAGTGGATTCAAATTTTTTCAATGTATTTTCAGTAACATCTGCCATAGCTACTAACAAATGTAAGCCACAATAGAAGTTGTTCATAGAAGCACACAATTCCTGGTCCTCATCAATCAAGTCTGACCATGTATCAAGTACTTGTGGTGATATTTCTTTCCGATATTGCTGTAATAGGCTATGGAAACTTTTCTCAGTTGCTGCCCTATCTGACATAGTATTTTTAATATTGCTTAAAATGTTGAATCCATATGAGTCTTTTTTATCACAGGTTTCCAATAAATGGCAGTGTGCATCAACATCACGTAAAATCAGCTGCAAAGTTTCAAGAGTTGACTGCGAACTTTTATTAAACATCTCTCTTAAACCTAAAACATACGAGTTTTGTTCGGCATCGGTTACAGCAAACGTTTCCAGGGTGTGGCCATATTTTCTGGTTTCATCAGAGTAGAGAGTAATATTTTCTTTACTTTTGAAAACTTGTGCAATTTGTGACTTACTGATAATTTACTATCAACAATGCGGTCTGTTATTGATCTGCTGGGTAACATGTTAGGTTGCTTTCCACAAAGTTTGCATACTTCAGAAATAACATTACCAACTTGCTCAGAAGAAACTTTAAAACTAATGAGATTCATCACACATTCAACAAGTTCTGTATTATACTTTTTGCTGAAATCATCAAACAAAACAAGTTCACTATTATCTTCTAGAAGTGATTGTAGATAATCTACAGACATATTTAAATCTTTCATTTAGGCTTGTTTAGCTTCTGTCAATAAGAGTTCCTTCTCACTTTCACTCTTTTCAAATTTCATCTCTTCAGCTTTCTGTTGTTCACATTTCAAATTCTCATTTAACTTATTTTTGTCTCTACTTAGTTTATATATTTCTTGTTTAGCTTTTCCTGCTTCGGCCTTTACTTTCAGGTTTTCTTGTTTTAACTCTTTAATTTTGATATTTTATCATCGCTAACCTTTAACCTTTTAGCCATACTAGGCATAAAGTCTTTTCTAATGTCAAGCTTTCTTTTTAATGACTTAGTTTGCTCTTGCAAATTTGTAACTTTAGTTCTCCTTTCTGTTAATTGAACAGTTTTCTTAACAAGCTCCTTTTGGTTTTTTGCCAGTTCATTACCAAGACTATCTATCACCATTTGTGAAATTTCTGTAGTTTTGGCTTCCGATGTACTAGTTGTGGTAGAGGTACATGTTGGAACACGAAATAGTTCATTTTTAAATGCTTTTAAGTAAGACCCTCTCTTACCACTTTCATTCCTTTTAACTCTGTCAATTTTTAACCTAAAGGATTTTCATTTATATTAGGTATTTGTATTCCACTAATCACAGATACTAACTCACACATTTTATCATTCCCTAATTTATTTGCTTTACAATGATTTGAAATGTCAATGATATGCCCATTTCTTACACAGCTTAACTTAGACAAGTCACCAAAGTCAACTATCTGTGTATAGTCGGTCATGTTATGTAAATTCTAAGTTCTAACAACTACTGCTTAACTAGCAAATCTAGAAAAAATCAAAATAGTTCGCACAAAGTTGCGGTATTGTTTTTTTAATTATTGGTCATCTAACACCACCCGACGAAACCTTCTATCACGCATGTCCATAAGTTCCCTTATTCTCCAGATTGTCTCTGGTACACTAATAAATGGAATTATATGGGCGTCTACTAAAAAGACAACATGGCTGACAAATTCTTCAATAGTTGCAACAACCAAATCGGTTTCTTTCCATATGTCATCGGAAAAATGTTCAATAAAAACCTTGAGCGAAGGTGTAGTGTCAGTTGTTTGATCATTATAGAGTTCATCAACTGCTTGGTGGAAAAGGGTTTTTAGTAACTGGATATATCTTTGTTCATCATATTGGTGTACACGTAAATCAACAAGTCTTGCATCTAAAAGATGGTTTACAACTTTTGAGTTTCTAACTTTGGTTTTGTCAATTTTCCTGTCTTTTAAATAATTGACAAAATTCATCATGTAAGATTATGGTAAACTACATCAGATTCTATGATAAACTTACCATGTAAGTTGTCTGGTAAGTGTGTGTTGCCACTCATTTAGGTTAGGCTAAACTTCACCTTTTAAAGGAAAAAGAACAAAATGCTGCAGTTTAGAGTGAAACAAAAAATTATATTTCAATACTTTTACTCCATTAATGGTCTCCAAATTTGGATATTTTCTGTACAATAATGGTTTTTATTTCAGTGGAAAAAATTAATTTTCAATAACAAATTCAGAGGGTACAAAACACCGCCTTTTTAAATTATTTAAATTTTTATTCCCTCTAGTAAATAATTTGGTAGTTCATAGTTATTGTGTGCCTTACCTTGTAGCTTTAACATTTGGCAGATCTTTTTTTTCTTCAAACAAACATAACATACATATCACTATAACAAGTATAAGGTCTGCATCTAACCTGGATAAAAATAAATGTATCTGTACCATCACATTTTGTCTCATTAAAATTAAAATTTTACTACGAGATATTATCCGGGGGTGTGCATGGTGCTACCTTGTTCAGAGACACAGAATATTAAAAAATTGCCATTGTCTTTTCAAACAATAATTGGACGTAACTGCAGTTGCACATATTATAATCAATATTCATGAAAACAAATAACAATTAACCCTCTGACACAGTAATAAAGGAAGTATTCCACGAGAAACACATCGCACAAATGTACGTACGACCCTAGTGAAAAAGACCGCAGTGTTTGTCAAAATGAAATTCAAGAAATGTGTTGTGCTTGTTGGTTGAACTTGAAGCTAACTAAATTACTGAAAAACAGAAGTAGCCATGTCAATAATATAAGTAAACAATGTTTTTTATCTTGTTTATACCAATCATTTCTTTCTTTTTTTGACACTGTCAATGACCGACGCTGTCCACAACTTGGCACATGTGTCGTGTTAATATTAAGTTTATGCCATCAAAAGATGTATACAATGTCACATGGGTGACGCCTGGGAATAAATATTTAACTGTTCATACCTAAAAGTCAATTTATCTATAATGTCATCAATGATTTTGTACTAAAATTGCAGTCGATTTCTCCAAAATAAACAATAATCCAAAATGGCGGGAAAACAAAGGGCGACAACTTTTGTCATTCCACCCATCAAAAAGAATCGGCAAAAAAAAGTGATACATAATAGATTTTTTATTAGGTGAATAAATTTTTGTCAGGACGATACTATTAGTAAACATAAGGTCAAATGGGATATTCAATCTTTTCTAATTGGGCATTCAGGAAGTCGTGACATCTTCGTTGAATTAACAATTTTCGACAATTACGGGGAAGGTATTGAATTTGTTACATTTCTCACATAACGTGACACATGGAATCGTCCACAAATCAATCACAAAAGCGATTTTCTTAATTGTTCGTGTTTGTAACAATTATCCTTCAACCAACTATCATCATTTTTATTGATTTCGTTTTTCCGACGCAGTCGGTATTATATTCATTTTTCACCCTTTGACCTTATGACACGTCACCTCTCGAAAAGCAAGTCACGTGATTGTAATTCTGTTTATGGGACAGGGCTGTTCGAAAAAGTGTGGTAGGATGAAAATTAACATTCTAAATTTAGTACTATATAATTACTATTAGATTTTGCCGTCAATTTATTCATGTAATAATGTTATATTATTATATAATATTAATTATTTTGATTAAAATAGCACAAATTAGAACGCATATAAACACGCTGGATCTTTGCAGGCTTTTCCGAAGTCTCAACTACGACAAAGAAAAGAAATTTTAATGTATTTCATATTAATTCCAAATTCACAATCATGTGGAATATTAAATCAAATGTATCATAAGCTGTTCTTGGGCGTCCGTCGTAGTACACGTATAGATAGAGAGTAGGGGCTCTAATTGTAAAGAAAACTTAGCTTATTCAGTAAATTTTAAATTATAAACATTGTATTACAAAATTTCTAATGTTCTATTTGTCCACATTAGTATATATATTGCTCGGAGAAAATTCATTTCTACATCTTAGTCATCGGGGTTCAATATACATTATAAATGTTCTTGAATACATGTACAAACCCGAAAAAATGTACAGTCATGTAGTTTACATAAAAATGATCAATTTTACTTGAACTTTATCTTAGAAAATGTAAAAAGACACATGTGTAGTAAATTAATAAGTTCACTAAGTAATAATTATAAGGTTTACCAATATTTGTCCGTCAGTACTTCCTGAAAATTAGTCTACTTGTTAACACTCGATTACTGATCAATATCTGGTTGTGCATAGAGTGTGTGATAACGAGGCACAGAACAAACTTTATTTAATAATTCACTCTTTAGTTAATAATACTGTTTTTCATTTTGAGTTTTATATCAACACAATCAAAAGAAATGCACAGTTACATCAAACTACATGTGCAACCGTGTTATCTTTATATTCATACATGTAATTTCATTCATCAAAATTGTAGTTTTTTATCTTCGGAGGGAAAAGGAGATTAGTATGCTCGCATTCAATAAAAACAGAACACAAAAAAACAAACAAAAAACAAACAAAAACAACGAAAAAAAAAGCAAAAAATAAAAACAACAGCAACAAGACAAGACAAGTTAAAACGCAAAAAATTGGTTTTCCTTTGTTCGATTAACAGAGCTGCACAGGTGGTGGATGGGAGAGGCCCACTCGTTTGGGGTTGACAGGTCCTAATCGAGAAAATCCTGACTGCGGACGGTAGTGGGTGACGTGTTTAGATAATGCCACGCTCCTTGCACCATAAAGACCTCTGTTGTAAATTTCCAAAATTATTAAGTTTTTCCGCTACAAAGGCTAAATTCTCTGTCCTTACCAAGTAAGCCACACCTATCCACAACTTTTTCTGGTTGATTTATTTTTTTGGTAACTTGTTTTCATCTTCAGTATTCAGTATAGCTGAACTGTTGATCACTGGACATTTAATTAATACTTAATCAATAAAAACACAAATACGCGCGGAAAAACAATTTGCAATAGAAAGAAAAACACAAAAATGACCTAAACGTCATCGCATGCATTGTATATCATATGTATATAATACGATGAAATGCACCAATCAGCAATAGCGCAGACAGAAAACAAAATGTTATTTATTTTTACCCATAAGCTTATATGTATGGTACGTTTACCCAGCCTCTTGCATTTCAGCGATAGATGTCAAAGAAACATTTTCTCATCTTAGGTGGGGAAAGCGGGGTGACAGATTTGGAAAGTGTTTTACATACCTTTGAAGATTGGTTCAGTTTTGTTCAAAATAAAGAGAAAAGAGAGATATTGATGTAGAAGTTCCAAAGATCAGAAGGTCCGTTGCTCGTTTTGCTCATTGTGCCAAATGTTAATTGTGCCGAATGTTCATTATAACAAATATTCGATACATCAATAGACTTCGTGCAAAGTGTTTTTTTCATTAATGAAAAATTGGACTTTGGTTAAATTTTTTTTATTTTAATGATTTGCTCAATGGCTAATTAATGTAAATTAACTAATTGCGTTTTAAAAAAAATTAACTAAAGATACCAAGGTTATAAAATCGTTTGACGTTTATTGGTGATTTTGCTGTCGCAAATTAAATTTTCTAATATGACGTGCTTTTAAACGCTTTGAGACCACAACCATGCGAACAAATATTTATATTATAGCTCACATAAAAAGCTTGCATTCCGATTGGCTAACCAAGCAGTATACATCACGTCTACAGCCGTATACATTAAGCACATTTCTGTCCCGTATAGTGCCCCTGGAAAACCTAATCATCATAATCAAAATTTCCCAAAGTACAATTTTATTAAGAAACAAAACTACTCAAAAATAGCGATAGAAGGGACCGGTTTCTTTTCTTTTTTGGTTTTTTTTCTGTATTTTTTTTTTTTGGAAAAGGGGGGGGGTTTCTGTTCAAATATTATCAGTTACCGGTCAAAAATCCAACAGCAAACGAGAACGTGATCTCAAGCGCAATAAAAGCTAACAAACATGTACCTGCATTAACTGCATCATCCTGCATAAAATTCCTCATTCTTCAGTCAAGACATCTTCCAAAAGCCATTGAAATTTAATTACTTAAAATAAGATACTTAAAATCCATAAAAATTTACACTTTGTTTTTGATACTGACTCCATCACGGCCGGTAAAGATGACTCCATCACGGGTATAATAGCATCAAGGTTTTATAGCGTGGGGAGAGGGCTTGAGGCAAACCAGAGTACTTGTTGAGACCCACCGTCGTTCTACAGGAAGCCTGGGTGAGTCGAGAACACTCCTCATACTTTACAGCCTTAGTGCTGACACGCCGGTGATAAATAACTCCATCGAGGTCGCCTAATTGATGTTAAAAATATATTTCTGTATTTTCTATTTTATTTATTTCCCAAATTATGTAGACTTAATTAGGGGCAGATATTTGCCACCATACCCGAGAGTTACCGAAGGATAAAATAACGACATAAATGGCTAACTGTGATTAACTGGAACTCCGTGATCCGCTATTTGACAATTATGGTAATTTATATATTTACGAGATATTGGAGCCTTAAATTGTTCCCATAGCTTGAGACTACTATATTGTTTTAAGAAAAGTAATAAACCCAGGGGCGTAGCTAAAGATAAATTGCTAAACAGGA
Source organism: Limnoperna fortunei (assembly GCA_944474755.1). Classification (NCBI taxonomy): domain Eukaryota; kingdom Metazoa; phylum Mollusca; class Bivalvia; order Mytilida; family Modiolidae; genus Limnoperna; species Limnoperna fortunei. Next base: position 30,645,197 of record OX104112.1, on the reverse strand, counting down.
GAAACTCGGCAAAGGTCCATGAGGGTCCGGGGAGGGGGGTGAATGGGCAAGCCCCATTATCTACGCGAATATTACAATTTTAGGTGGCATAAAATGATACCATTTCAACACAAATATCACGTTCTTATAGTTAAAAATGAAATTTGACCACAAATAAACAGTGGTCAGTTTTGTTGTATGCATCTTTGTAAACTTTTCTATCGTGGCTTTCTATATGAGATACAAATTAGCATCCAAACAAAATAAAAATATATTGCATTAGGTTATTGTTTTACTGTAACATTTTCGATCAAATCCCTACATACATTTTATTTCAATCTATCCGTTATGATAAATCTTTCTTTTAAGTTTCAGCGATTGAAGCTGTAAGTTGGAGACCGACTTTGGGTAAGACGTATACTCGCCATGATTGCCATTGATTACGAATTACTGCCGGAATACCGTGGTTCATCCAGAATTCTAATATGAGGTGTTCTGAACGTTTTGTGATCACAACCGTGGTAAAAATACAATTTTTTATGAGCAACACGCGAAGAGGAGGGCGTGTCAACCCTCAATTTGGCTTCCATTAATATATCCTTCAGAAGTAGAAATTAAAGAAAGCTCAGAAACTGCTTCATCAACATCATATTTAGACTTGCAGCTCAAATATGGCACCAACGATCATCTTAGCAGAACAATTTACAAGATTTTAATTCCAAAATTATTAATTTTGGAATTATAAGCTTCTCCTGCATACAGTGTCTTTATTTTTCAATTGCTCAGGTATGCAAGAGCTTGCAGCGAGTATACTGAATTTTGCACACGTCATCTATTTCTTCGGGATAAACGTATAAACCAAGGTTACAAGAAAAACGACTCGGCCGCGGCTTTCATAAGTTTTACAATAGATACCACTTTCCTGTTGAAAAATATTCTATCTCGTTTGAAAATATGGTAATCACCCGTTGCAGATAGTTTTCCCAATTCTTGAATTCAGTGTACAGTGATTGTGCTACGATGATTGTTGGATACACCTATTATTGACTAGTGGTATATGATGCCTATCCATATTAATCAACTAACTCAAATACTACAGTAATGGAAGAGGGAGGTTTGGTCTGCCATACAACGTGGTTTAATACACCATTTCTTTTGAAATGCCTGTATCAAGTCAGGACGATTGCTCTAGTTACTATGTGTTTGGTTATAGATTCTGGAGTTTGCCACTTTTATCACTTTCATTTACATTGACGGAACAGTTCATGGCGGAAATGATGTTGTCTATAGGTACGTAAATATCCAATATTAACTGTAATTGTCTTATTAGAATAGAAATAATTCACGGAGGCTGTGATTGATCATTGTTTTACGACGGGATGACCTTTTTATGTGGTATTTTATCCCTCGCTGTCGCTCGGGATAAAATAATGCGACATGAATGGCCATCCCGTTGTAATTCTTATCAACCCTGTACTTCGTTATTATATTCTTCAAGGGTCAGGTGTTGAAGTTCACTGCTTGTCAATACTGGGATTGTGAGTTCGAGCCTGTGCATGACGTACTCGACCAGACCAGACAATGAGACATAATACCGCTATATTACGTAAAATCGGGGACAAATGCATTAGAGATTATTAAACCCAATAGTCCGTGCATTTTGTGTATTAATTTACAGGGCCCCTCCCTTTTTCCGGTTATTTTACGTTCTGGTTGATTATATTACCTTTTAATGGTTTTGTGACAAGCAATAACAGTTAACCCACAGGAATTTGACCTCATATAATTTTAGGCAAAATACTGTCAGAAAAACTAAATAGGGGTCGCAAACGAACGTAAAAAATAAAAAGCTGTTACCCATTTCTGTGTTGCGACGTTTATACTAAAAGTTTGGATCTGGGTGTTCTACGTACTCTCGAACATTTATTATGACATCGCTTTCTTTGATCGATTAATATTTTTGTAACCGCGAAACTTTTGAAAGTTGGCCCTTCATGCCAAATATTTAACCATAAAGGGTAAAATGTATACAGAAAAGGCTAACCCGTGATCGGGTCATTTGATATTCGTCCTCCAATGAATTATTTTTATTTTAATAGAATAATATATACATTTATTTTATCACGGATACAATTGTTATACAACACTATACTTTCATTTGACAACAGTTGTGGACTCAAAAGTATTTTATGCACGTCATCTTAGAGTAATACTTCCTCATAGTGTATTAAAATCAATTGGACAAAGCTACGAACATATTCTGCGTTAATAGAAGTCCTCACATGACATAAAAATCAGTTAAAATAATACAATCCTTATTCTATAGCCTCCGAAGAGGTTGAAGCTGTCGCCATTTTTTGACTTTCAAACTTGAAGTCAGATTGAAGACATCTGGGATCCAGTTGATCAAGCTTTCATTAATCTATAAGGGATAGGATACCAGGAGACAATATAGTCACTGACTGTATATCACAGTCGCATATAGAAGGTAAATGCATTTTACCTTTTCCATTATTTAGTTGTCTATACACGTGTTAATACTATTTATAGATATCAAAACATGTTAATCTTTTATCTGAATAGTAAGTGCCTTTAATAGTGAACCTAACCGTCTGAAGAGCGGTACCCCATCCCTCTTTACCATATACCGAAACTTTTAATTGCGTTACAAACCCAGCTCACACAAGTTTTTAGAACTAGAAGGTGTGAGTGTTACTTACCAGATATTAAAATTTCGTTTACTCATTGAATACTATATCTTGGTTTGATCAGCGTAGTCGTCTTTCTACGTTACACTATGCTGCACCTTCGTGGCTCATAGATCAGCCACACAATTTTGTTGCCAATTTTGGTCAATATACCCCACGTAGGTGGGGTAGGTAGGATCTTTAAACCAAGAAGCAATTTATAATGCTGCAGATTTTTTTTGTCGAAGTACATCCCATCCGAACCTTTCTGTATGCACTTTAAAAAAAATTAACATAAAAACTCCGTTTGGGTCGATACACCTTCACCACAAATAGGTCAGGCCATAACACGTCGCAATCTGTTATTTAAAAAAGTACATTCGGTTAGTATAATTAACATTATATCCAGTAATATATTTTCTATTTAAAACAGGCCTTGTTTTTTGTATGATGTTTAACGCCACTTTCAGGTACATTATAGAGTCAAAACTTTATTGTTGGGTGGGGAAGCCGACGTACCCTTTAAAAACTCCAGAACTTTGGCAGTTAAACTGGCAATCGATTAAGGTTGAAGGCAATCCACCCCCTTGCAGTACGACTCGAAGACGCAACATTAGCGTTGTATGGCACTCGATACATAGTCCCTAGCCACTTTTAGAATTTAACTCATAAAGGTTAAGCTTCAATGATTAAAGCAGTCATATGAATTGTGGATGGGACAAAAATATTTGGAACCTAATTTTGAACTAAGGCGATAAATAATATGAAAGAAAACACTAAACACTGCCATAAATTGTTCCAATTATCCCCGCACCCTACTTCGAAGAAGAGGGGGTTAACTGTTTTACCCTTGTCCATCCGTCCTTCTGCCTGGCGGTCCAAACCAAAAATTACTGTTTCAGTTTAAATAGCAAATATATTATGCAGAATCATGATGTTTCGAATATTGCTTTATCGTATAGTACCATGTTGTGTCTAATACTTTTTGTGAAAGTGAGGGTATTACTAGTGAGCACTAGCTCACATATTTATTTTCTAGAGTTGTATTTGAAAATAATGCTTTAATAAAACGAAGTGGAATTCATAAACAACTTCAAAGTTTATTACGTTTGGGAATTCTAGACGTTTTAAAAGATGAATGAATTTTTTACTGTACAGCAAACATGATCCCATGTCTACTGGGTACTGGGAACAGTTCTTATGTCTCGGCCTATAGAGCTGCTCAGCATTTGGGTGGGGGTTGTCATATTTGTAAAGGCAACCTTACTGCTGTATTATAGTACGTAACTTTTCTAGAGATTGTTTCGCTTATTGCACGATACAATTAACCTTTTATAGATTTTTAAAAAGGGAAAGTATTCTGTTGTGACTACATAAGTCTTCTATTTTCGCCCCCAACTGATTTATTGTTTGCAACCTTTTTTGTCCTGTAAATAGCTTAAACACTGCTAATTGTACGTTAAGCAGCGATTCAAACTTTCTGAAAACCCATTTAAGCGATACACGGACATAAAGTGGCAAAAACAAATATTTAAAACAAAAAAAAAACAAAAAAAAAAAGAAAAACAAAAAAAAACCCCAACAAAACAAAACAAAAAGGAAAAGAAAAAATCACGAATTAATAACAGCATCAAGCTGAAACCAAGAGAATATTACAGTTTTACACCGTGACGGTCAATGAAGGCTGCCATTCTTCTTAAATTACAATATGAAAGATAGGTACTAATGGCGCTCTAGAAAAAAAAGGTTTTCAAGATTGTACATGCAATTTTCTCGTACATTAATTATTGGAGTCCATTTTAGGTATCATTCTTAAACATTCTGCAGGATGTTCAATTACAAAAAGGTTTTAATCATTGATGCAAACCAAAAAGCATAGAATTAATAATTTCCACATTTAAGAGTTTCTTTGTAACAAAGCTTCACCTTGAGAACGTTTGCTATCCACCAGCAGTCACCGATAACTCGTCAATCCGTCAACGATCAGTCACCAAACTTTAAGATCAGTCTAATTACTCTCAATCCGTTCCATCGTTCTTTACCATCCACCCGCCAGTTGACTGATCTGCTTGATTGATTAGACTGATTTGTCTAATCGATCCATTTAAATTTCTGTCAATAAAATTGACGGATTGATTGATACAGTAATAATTTTAATTTAACACGAAGTTACTAAAAAAAACTCAAAATACCTAGACAATGACATCTAGGCAAAGGCATGTAGAACCTGAATTAACAGGACAACAATGGGTTGAACCAGAAATAAGTCAGATGATTGCATAGGCTGAAACAACTACATGAGGTACATTTATTAAGTTTCTGAAATAACTGGTCAGAAGTATATAGAATCTGAAATAACTATGAAGTGTAATATAGAGTTTGCTATAACTGGTCAGCGCTTTTTAAAATATTTGTTTGAAGATTTTTTTTTGTTTGAATGGTATTTAATGCCACATTCAGCAATTTTTCAGCTATATCATGGTGTCCAGTTTTTTGGGGGGAGGAAGCCGGATTACCCCGACCTTCGGTAGGAAAACTGAATAGGGACATGAGTCACGTAGCAGACGACAGAATACACAAAAATTCACGTCGGAAATTGTTTCAATTTGATTAAAATGTGAGGTAAAATGCAGTTCGGATATGATTCACTGACGATAACTGAAATGGACATCACAGCAGACGAAATTTACAAATAAGGGGGAGGAGTAGTCACGTGCTTCAATCTGGGATTTTAAGGATTTATTAACTCGTATACTTTGAGGAAATACGTTTTTAGACTGAAATCCACATTCTAAACGGAAAGTATCTTCTATTTAGCTACCAAAGTAAGTTGATTAAATTAAGTGTTTTGGTCATGTATATTGAAAAAATTTACACTATGAAAGTAGACCAAACTTCATAACATTTTATGCAAACTTATTTGGTCATACATCTTGGTATTAAATTGATTGTCTCCATACAATATTATTATTATGATTTGAGAAATAGTTTGTACTCATTTTTAATGGAGAAGCACACTAAAATAAGACGCAACAGCTTTAAATATTTTAAATTTAATAATTAAACTATAAGTATAAGGAAAAGAGGGAATCTTGTAGAAATCACAAGGTTTTGTTTTAATATTGGTTTAAAATGTGTCGATTTAGGCTATTGTCACAGTGTTGAATATTTTTTCATGAAAATTTTGGAATATAGTGTACCATTTTTAAAGTAATTGCACTTAAATTGCTAATTTCTGTATAAATGTGTAAGTTAACATCATTTCAATCATTTTAATCATTATCACAATGGTTTAATACAGCAAATTTTGTAACAAAGTGCATGTTTCCTTCACTTGACACATTATTACACATTGTCGGAACTCACTCACTGTTCATTATTTTATCAATTTTTGCCAAAAGTTAGTTTTTTATGTTACAAAAAGTACATTTAATATGCACTAAAAATTTGAAATTAGTGTTTAAGCCATTTTGAATTGTCCATCATCGAAAAATTTTAAGTCTCATATGATTACCCCTTTCTAAGCCAAAAAGTACTAATATCTTATTACATATTAATTCTTAGTTGTTTTTTTTTCGCTCGACATGGCTTATCAGGTCCATATCAGATGAGCTCGAAGATATAAGATACTCTCTAGATACTGGTTATGTGTTACGTTTTATATATTGTAACACTTCTTAGTGTCTTGACAGGTCTGATTATTTGTGGCAAAGATGTGTATTTTTTTATCGTGATGTATGTTTTCCTTAATATTCATGAGCTTTGGTCAGTGATGTACGATTGGTCAAAAAGCTAGGCAGATTCTTCGCGCACGACATATGACCATGTTAACTATATTATCTCTAACCGTTTTCAAGTTATAGGTCAAAAACCGAATAACAGAAATGCGTCAAGGCCGATAACTCGAATACGGTTCATATAACAGTTTCGGATACAATATACTAAACGAAGGTCTTGATGAGAGGATCACTTTAAATATACATATTTACTATATTATCTCTAACCGTTTTCAAGTTATAAGTCAAAAACTGATTAGTCCAAACGTGTCAAGTGCCATAACCTCGAAAACAGTTTGTCTCACAGTTTTGGACAATTTATATCAAATGTAGATCTCAATGAGAGGAACATTTTGCTGATATATTGTCTGCTTCAATATTTTATGGTTTTTGAGTTATTTTGAAAACAAAATTTAGCCGAAACCTGTCAAGGGCCATAACCTCGAAAACGGTTTGTCGCACAGTTTTCAACCAATTATATCAAATGTAGGTCTCAATGAGAGAAACATTTTTCTGATATATTGTCTGCTTCATTTTTTTATGGTTTTTCAGTTCTATTAAAAACAAAATTTAGCCGAAACCTGTCAAGGGCCATAACCTCGAAAACGGTTTGTCTCACAGTTTTCAACTATTTATATCAAATGTAGATCTCAATGAGAGGAACATTTTTTTTTATATATTGTCTGCTTCAATTTTTTACGGTTTTTGAGTTATATTTAAAACAAAATTTCAATGGCGGCCATTTTTGAAAATGGTGGACAAAAACAAATTTGATCCGATATATGTAATAAGGACCCTCATATCTACTGGAAAAAAAAGTTTTATGTAAATCCGACAACTTTGACGTTTTCGACAAATTTCGCATCAAAATCGCGTAACCAGGAAGTTGATGGAAACACAATTTTTTGCATAACGAATCATGACCAGGAGTCTAGCAACATTTTGCCCACTTCAGATTTTTGATAACGGTTACAGTTTCTGAGTTTATCTGAACACAAGGTTTTTGGGTTTGGGGCAGTTAACTCTGTTACTAAAAATAGATTTGTTTCGCAGGATGACTCAGGTCGAGCCCAGGTAGTGTCGGTTAAGTGTGCCAAGTTTCAAAGCGATACGTCAAGACACTTTTTTGACATTGACGGCGGAAAAGAAGAATAATAAAAAAAATATAAGTTCATTGGTTCTACCGAACAAATGAGAGGCTTTCCACTTATTGCATGAATGACCTTGACATTGACTTTGGCTATATGGAAATTGAATCTTCTTTTCAAAATAAACAAAAGAAAGAAAAACCATTCGTATATCTTTTGAAATAAAAAAGGTAAAAAAAATAGGACGTTAATTGAGATAAATGACCTAGACTACCAAGTGTTTGATTTTTGCATATTCAATGCTTTAAAAACAAATCATTTATTTGTATTTACCATTTTATATACACGAAAAAGCAGAATTTCCAAAAAATATTATTTGACCTTGACTGCTGTCAATATGACCTTGACCATGCTGAGGGTCAATAAAGGACCAACAGTGAATATCCTTAGTCAATATGTCTTACAATTATGAAGAAATGCCTATTTATCATAAATACCCAAATTTATAAGATGACCTTGACCTTTTACCTTGTTTCTATTTTCAAGGTCAAGGGTCATAATGGTCTTTGGTGAAGTCCCCATGCCTCTACTATCAATAGTTAATAAGTTATCAATGAAAAAGTAAATATCAATGGTTGTAATGGGAGATAACTCCTATAAGATGAAGTCAAATCCTTTTCCTTTAAATAGAAAAAAGTTGCGCATTTATGAGGCCGACATTTTATCCGTTATAAGTTATAAGCTATCTTTTACCGTTTCAAAGAAATAGCGATGACAAGATAATGTCAAAATTTCAAACGTGACCTTGACCTTTGACCTTGTGTCCATTTTCAAGGTCAAGGTCAATGATGACTAATGATATAAGGTTTCATATAAATAGCGGTCATAGTTACTGAGATAACGCTATATACACTATATTTAATTGATCCAGGGGAGATAACTCTTTCAAAAGTCAAATCATTTATAGTGACCTTTCAAGACCTTAATATGATACACATTTTGGTAAAAGATTTATTTCTGTATCTCTTATGGTTCAGGAGGAGAATCGCACACACCACAGTGTCAAAATTTAGAATGTGACCTTGACCTTTGACCTTGTGACCCTTTTCAAGGCCAAGGTCAATGATGACCAACTGTGAAATATCTAGTCTCTGTCACCTCTGGTTCATGAGTTACTATGGTACAAAATGTACTTCCAATAAATAAGGGGAAATAACTCCTACAAGGAGTCGTCAAAATACTTTGCGCGATATGTAACAAATTGTCGCAATCAATAGCTAAACCATTTTGCAACAATTTTTTTTGCGAAATCTTTTACGGTTTCAAAGTTTATCTGCACACAAGCTTTTTATGACAGGGGAAATAACTCCATAAAGAAAAAGTGTTCGGTGTGACAGGGTTAACTGCAAATGCGTAATGTCTCATACATCCATAGTACAAAATGTCTTTACGACATGTCGCGAAACAAAATTTATAATGGGATAACAAAACTTGGCGGAAGAATAATAAGAATAAATATAGGTTCAATCGTTCTAAAGAACGATTAATAGGTTTTCCACTTCAAAAGAAGTCCTTAAATAAATGACATTGAAACCAAAAAGCTAAGAAACATGCGTAATTTGTCTATAGCAATTAATAAGAACAAAAATTATTAAAGAACTATTTAGATATCTTTAAAAATAAGAAAGGTCATTAAATAGGACGTATGAAAACTGGAATGACCTTGACAACTGATCTTTTAATCTACGTAAATATTACTTATAGGCAATAGCATTAAAAGAATAAGCCATTCAAAATACATAGTACCATGAAAAACATTTATAAAGGACTTTGACCTTGACTTTTGCAGCATGACCTTGACCATGCGAAAGGTCATCAGTGATCAACATTGAAGATTTTATGCCAATATCTCTTAAAGTCATTGAGATATGACTACTTATAATATATACAAAAAAATTAGAAAATGACCTTGACCTTTGACCTTGTATTTGTGATCAAGGTCAAGTGTCCCAATGGTCTATAGTGAAGACCCCATGCCTCTACTATCAATAGTTGATAAGCAATTAATGAAAAACTATTTATCAATGGTTGTAATGGGAGATAACTCCTATAAGATGAAGCCGGATCCTTTCCTTCCAAATAGAAAAAAGTTGCGCCTTTATGAGGCCAACATTTTTTCCATTTAAACTTATTGCCTATATTTTACCGTTTTAAAGGAATAGCGATGACAAGACAATGCAAAAATTTCAAACGTGACCTTGACCTTTGACCTTGAGTCCATTTTCAAGGTCAAGGTAAATGATGACTAATGATATAAGGTTTCATATAAATATCTGTTATAGTTACTGAGATAAAGTGATATAATGCAATTCACAATATATTTTAGTGGTCTAGGGGAGATAACTCTTATAAAAATGTCAAATAAAAAAAGTGACGATTCAAGATCTTAATATGATACACATTTTGGTAAAGGTTTCAGTTCTCTATCTATTATAGTAAAGGAGGAGATCTGTACACAAGGCAATATCAAAAATTAGAATGTAACCTTGACCTTTGACCTTGTGACCTTTTTCAAGGTCAAGGTCAATGATGACCAAATGTGAAATATCTAGTCTCTATCATCTCTGGTTCATGAGTTACTATGGTAAAAAATGTACTTGCAATAAATAAGGGGAAATAACTCCTATAAGAAGGTGAAAATTTCTTTAATGCGATATGTTATAAAGTGTCGCAATCCTTCGCTGAACATTTTGGAACAACTTTTATTGCGATATCTTTTACAGTTTCAAAGTTAATCTGCACACAAGCTTTTTTATGACAGGGGAAATAACTCCGTAAAAAATAAGCGTTCGGTCTGCCAGGGTCAACTGCGAAAGCGTAATGTTTCATACATCCATAGTACAAAATATCTTTACGACATGTCGCGAAACAAAATTTATAATGGGAAAAGAAAACTTGGCGGAAAAAAAAGAATAATAATTAAAGATCAACTGTTCGGTTGAACATTTGAGGGTCTTTTTATATTAATTTTAATTTTGTATTGCATGATGACATTCAAAATAATCAACTTTTTGCTAAATGTTATAATTTTGCTATAAATATTTAAAAAGAAATTATTTTGTATTATTTGCTACAGATTGACATTCTAAGAGAGATAACTCTTATAAAATTGTGATACAACCTTTACCGGCATGTCTTAATTTACTCGTAATAATTAATAGAACATTTTAGAAAGAAAATAATTTCAATATCGTTAAAAATAGCAAAGGTCAAAAACTAGCACGTGACCTTGACCCATACAAGTTTTCAAGGTCAAAGGACATGAGGGTCTATGGTGAAGACCCCATGCCTCTATCATTAATAGTTAATGAGTTACAAGTGAAAAACCAATAAGTTACATATATAATGGGAGATAACTCCTATAAAATGAAGTCAAATCCTTGTCCTGTAAATGTAACAAAGTTGCTCCTTTAAGATATCAACATTTTGCACTCTTAAGTTTCCCTCTATCATTAATAGTTAATGAGTACCATGTGAAAAACCAATCAGTTACATATATAATGGGTGATAACTCCTATAAAATGAAGTCAAATCCGTTTACTGCAAATGTAAAAAAGTTGCTCCTTTAAAAGACCAACATTTTGCACCCTTTAGTTCCCTTTATCATTAATAGTTAATGAGTAACATGTAAAAAACCAATAAAATACATATATAATGGGAGATAACTCCTATAAAATGAAGTCAAATCCTTTCCCTGTAAATGTAACAAAGTTGCTCCTTTAAAAGATCACCATTTTGCACTCTTTAGTTTCCCACTATCATTAATAGTTAATGAGTACCATGTGAAAAAGCAATCAGTTACATATATAATGGGAGATAACTCCTGTAAAATGAAGTCAAATCCGTTTACTGCCAATGTATAAAAGTTGCTCCTTTAAAAGAACAACATTTTGCACTCTTTATTTTCCCTTTATCATTAATAGTCAATGAATAACATGTAAAAAACCAATAAGTTACATATATAATGGGAGATAACTCCTATAAGATGACTTCAAATCCTTATCTTGTAAATGTAACAAAGTTGCTCCTTTAAGAGATCAACATTTTGCACTCTTTCATTTCCCTGTATTGTTAATAGTTAATGAGTTACATGTGAAAAACCAATAAATTACATATATAATGGGAGATAACTCCTATAAAATGAAGTCAAATCCTTACCCTGTAAATGTAACATAGTTGCTCCTTTAAGAGATCAACATTTTGCACTCTTTAGTTTTCCTCTATCATTAATAGTTTATGAGTACCATGTGAAAAACCAATCAGTTACATATATAATGGGAGATAACTCCTATAACATGAAGTCATATCCGTTTACTGCAAATGTAAAAAAGTTGCTACTTTAAAAGGACAACATTTTGCACTCTTTAGTTTCCCTCTACCATTAATAGTTAATGAGTAACATGTAATAAACCAATAAGTTACATATATAATGGGAGATAACTCCTATAAAATGAAGTCAAATCCTTTCTCTGTGAATGTAACAAAGTTGCTCCTTTAAGAGGTCAACATTTTGCACTCTTTACTTTCCCTCTGTCATTAATAGTTAATGAGTACCATGTGAAAAACCAATCAGTTACATATATAATGGGAGATAACTCCTATAAAATGAAGTCAAATTACTTCGCTCCAAATGTGACAAAGTTGCGTCTTAATAAGATGAACATTTTACTCTCAATAAGTGTTTATCTATCTTTTACCGTTTCAGAGGAGTAGCGCACACAAGCAAATGTCAAAATTTAGAACGTGACCTTGACCTTTGACCTTGTGTCCATTTTCAAGGTCAAATGTCATGATGGTCTAAAGTGAAGACCCCAGGCCTCTATCTCTTTTAGTTGTTGAGATTTGTTTGAATGTCACTTACTACTTTTATTTAAAGGGAGATAACTCCTATAAGATGTCGTCAGAACCCTTCAATCAATCTGTCCCAAAGTTGCGCAAGGATATAGGACACATTTTGGTAAAGATTTGGTATTGCTATCTTTTTTGGTTTAGGAGGAGTAGCAGGAACAAGCTTTTTAGTAAAAGGGGAGATAACTCCGTAAAGAAAAAGGGTGCGGTCAGTCAGGGTGAACTGCGAAAGCGTAATGGGTCACCGATATCAGATATAAAATATCAAAGCGACATGTAGCGAAATGAAAAAACCGCACATCAGTTTGCGCAAGAAGTGGGAGAATAATAATAATAATTAAAGATCAACTGTTCGGTTGAACATTTGAGGGTCTTTCCATATTAATTTTAATTTTGTATTACATGATGACATTTAAAATAATCATATTTTAGCAAAATGTTATAACTTTGCTATAAATATTTAAAATAGAAATTATTTTATATTATTTGCTACAGATTGGCATTCTAAGAGAGATAACTCTTATAAAAGTTTTATACAACTTTTAACACCATGTCTTTATTTACTCGTAATTATTAATAGAACATTTTAAGACGAAAATAATTTCAATATCTTTAAAAATAGCAAAGGTAAAAAACTAGTATGTGACCTTGACCCATACAAGTTTTCAAGGTCAAAGGGCATGAGAGTCTATGGTGAAGACCTTTAAGCTCCTTTAAGAGACCAACATTTTGCACTCTTTCCTTTCCCTCTATCATTAATAGTTAATGAGTACCATGGGAAAAACCAATCAGTTACATATATAATGGGAGATAACTCCTATAAAATGAAGTCAAATCCTTTCCCTATAAATGTAACAAAGTTGCTCCTTTAAAAGACCAACATTTTGCACTCTTTCGTTTCCCTTTATCATTAATAGTTAATGAGTAACATGTAAAAAACCAATAAGTTACATATATAATGGGAGATAACTCCTATAAAATGAAGTCAAATCCTTTCCATGTAAATGTGACAAAGTTGCTCCTTTAAAAGACCAACATTTTGCACTCTTTAATTTCCCCTTATCATTAATAGTCAATGAGTAACATGTGAAAAAACCAATAAGTTACATATATAAAGGGAGATAACTCCTATAAAATGAAGTCAAATCCTTTCCCGGTATGTAACAAAGTTGCTCCTTTAAGAGATCAAAATTTTGCACTCTTTAGTTTGCCTTTATCATTAATAGGTAATGAGTACCATGTGAAAAACTAATCAGTTGCATATATAATGGGAGATAACTCCTATAAAATGAAGTCAAATCCTTAACCTGTAAATGTAACAAAGTTGCCTCTTTAAGAGATCAACATTTTGCACTCTTTAGTTTCACTCTATCATTAATAGTTAATGAGTACCATGCGATAAAACCAATCAGTTACATATATAATGGGAGATAACTCCTATAAATGAAGTCAAATTCTTTCCTTTTAAATGTAACAAAGTTGCTCCTTTAAGAGACCAACATTTTGCACTCTTTCGTTTCCCCTTATCATTAATAGTTAATGAATAATATGTAAAAAACCAATAAGTTACATATATAATGGGAGATAACTCCTATAAAATGAGGCAAATCGTTTACCTGTTAATGTAACAAAGTTGCTACTTTGAGAGATCAACATTTTGCACTCTTTACTTTCCCTCTATCATTTATAGTTAATGAGAACCATGTGAAAAACCAATCAGATACATATATAATGGGAGATAACTCCTATAAAATGAAGTCAAATCCTTTCCCTGTAAATGTGACAAAGTTGCTCCTTTTAAAGACCAACATTTTGCAAAATTTAGTTTCCCTCTATCATTAATAGTTAATGAGTACAATGTGAAAAACCAATCAGTTACATATATAATGGGAGATAACTCCTATAAAATGAAGTCAAATCCTTTTCCTGTAAATGTAACATAGTTACTCCTTTAAGAGACCAACATTTCGCGCTCTTTCGTTTCCCTTTATCATTAACAGTTAATGAGTAACATTTAAAAAACCAATAAGTTACATATATAATGGGAGATAACTCCTATAAAATGAAGTCAGATCCTTTCCCTATAAATGTAACAAAGTTACTCCTTTAAGAGACCAACATTTTGCACTCTTTCCTTTCCCTCTATCATTAATAGTTAATGAGTACCATGTGAAAAACCAATCAGTTACATATATAATGGGAGATAACTAGTATAAAATGAAGTCAAATTACTTCCCTCCAAATGTGACAAAGTTGCGTCTTAATAAGACGAACATTTTACTCTCAATAAGTGTTTATCTATCTTTTACCGTTTCAGAGGAGTAGCGCACACAAGCAAATGTCAAAATTTAGAACGTGACCTTGACCTTTGACCTTGTGTCCATTTTCAAGGTCAAAGGTCATGATGATCTATGGTGAAGACCCCAGGCCTCTATCTCTTTTAGTTGTTGAGATTTGTTTGAATATCACTTACTACTTTTATTTAAAGGGAGATAACTCCTATAAGATGTCGTCAGAACCCTTCAATCAATCTGTCCCAAAGTTGCGCAAGGATATAGGACACATTTTGGTAAAGGTTTGGTATTGCTATCTTTTTTGGTTTAGGAGGAGTAGCATGAACAAGCTTTTTAGTAAAAGGGGAGATAACTCCTTAAAGGAAAAGGGTGCGGTCAGTCAGGGTGAACTGCGAAAGCACAATGGGTAACCGATATCAGATATAAAATATCAAAGCGACATGTCGCGAAGTAAAAAAAACAGACAACGAAATAAGTTGGCGGAAGAAAAGAGAAAAGAATAATAATAATAATAATAATAATAATAATAATCAGAACAATAACTATAGGTCTTTCCACAGAAAGGTGGAAAGACCTAATTAAAGATCAACTGTTCGGTTGAACATTTGAGGGTCTTTCCATATTAATTTTAATTTGTATTACATGATGACATTTAAAATAATCATCTTTTTGCAAAATGTTATAACCTTGCTATAAATATTAAAAAAAGATATTTTGTATTATTTACCACAGATTGGCATTCTAAGAGAGATTACTCTTATAAAAGTATTATACAACTTTTCACGCCATGTCTTAATTTACTCGAAACTATTAATAGAACATTTTAGGACGAAAATAATTGCAATATCTTTAAAAAAAAGCAAAGGTCAAAAACTAGTACGTGACCTTGACCCATACAAGTTTTCAAGGTCAAAGTGCATGAGTGTCTATGGTGAAGACCCCATGCCTCTATCATTACTAGTTAATGAGTAACATGTAAAAAATCAATAAGTTGCATATATAATGGGAGATAACTCTTATAAAATGAAGTCAAATCCTTTCCCTGTAAATGTAACATAGTTGCTCCTTTAAGAGATCAACATTTTGCACTCTTTTGTTTCCCTCTATCATTAATAGTTAATGAGTACCATGTGAAAAACCAATAATTTTACATATATAATGGGAGATAACTCCTATAAAATGAAGTCAAATCCTTTCCCTGTAAATGTAACAAAGTTGCTCCTTTAAGAGACCAACATTTTACACTCTTTAGTTTCTTTTTATCATTAAAAGTTAATGAGTACCATGTGAAAAACCAATAATTTTACATATATAATGGGAGATAACTCCTATAAAATGAAGTCAAATCCTTTCCCTGTTAATGTAACATAGTTGCTCCTTTAAGAGATCAACATTTTGCACTCTTATGTTTCCCTCTATCATTAATAGTTAATGAGTACCATGTGAAAACCCAATAATTTACATATATAATGGGAGATAACACCTATAAAATGAAGTCAAATACTTTCCCTGTAAATGTAACAAAGTTGCTCCTTTAAGAGATCAACATTTCACGCTCTTATGTTTCCCTCTATCATTTATAGTAATTGAGTTACATGTGAAAAACCAATCAGTTAAATATATAATGGGAGATAACTTCTATAAAATGAAGTCAAATCCTTTCCCAGAAAATGTAACAAAGTTGCTCCTTTTAGAGACCAACATTTTGCACTCTTTAGTTTCCCTTCATCATTAATAGTTAATGAGTAACCTGTATAAAACCAATAAGTTACCTATATAATGGGAGATAACTCCCATAAAATGAGGTCAAATCCTTTCCCTGTAAATGTAACATAGTTGCTCCTTTAAGAGATCAACATTTTGCACTCTTTTGTTTCCCTCTATCATTAATAGTTAATGAGTACCATGTGAAAAACCAATAATTTTACATATATAATGGGAGATAACTCCTATAAAATGAAGTCAAATCCTTTCCCTGTAAATGTAACAAAGTTGCTCCTTTAAGAGACCAACATTTTACACTCTTTAGTTTCTTTTTATCATTAAAAGTTAATGAGTAACATGTAAAAAACCAATAAGTTGCATATATTATGGGAGATAACTCCTATAAAATGAAGTCAAATCCTTTCCCTGTTAATGTAACATAGTTGCTCCTTTAAGAGATCAACATTTTGCACTCTTATGTTTCCCTCTATCATTAATAGTTAATGAGTACCATGTGAAAACCCAATAATTTACATATATAATGGGAGATAACACCTATAAAATGAAGTCAAATACTTTCCCTGTAAATGTAACAAAGTTGCTCCTTTAAGAGATCAACATTTCACGCTCTTATGTTTCCCTCTATCATTTATAGTAATTGAGTTACATGTGAAAAACCAATCAGTTAAATATATAATGGGAGATAACTTCTATAAAATGAAGTCAAATCCTTTCCCAGAAAATGTAACAAAGTTGCTCCTTTTAGAGACCAACATTTTGCACTCTTTAGTTTCCCTTCATCATTAATAGTTAATGAGTAACCTGTATAAAACCAATAAGTTACCTATATAATGGGAGATAACTCCTATAAAATGAGGTCAAATCCTTTCCCTGTAAATGTAACAAAGTTGCTCCTTTAAGAGATCAACATTTTGCACTCTTTACTTTCCCTCTATCATTTATAGTTAATGAGTAAGATGTGAAAAACCAATCAGTTACATATATAATGGGAGATAACTCCTATAAAATGAAGTCAAATTACTTCGCTCCAAATGTGACAAAGTTGCGTCTTAATAAGATGAACATTTTACTCTCAATAAGTGTTTATCTATCTTTTACCGTTTCAGAGGAGTAGCGCACACAAGCAAATGTCAAAATTTAGAACGTGACCTTGACCTTTGACCTTGTGTCCATTTTCAAGGTCAAATGTCATGATGGTCTAAAGTGAAGACCCCAGGCCTCTATCTCTTTTAGTTGTTGAGATTTGTTTGAATGTCACTTACTACTTTTATTTAAAGGGAGATAACTCCTATAAGATGTCGTCAGAACCCTTCAATCAATCTGTCCCAAAGTTGCGCAAGGATATAGGACACATTTTGGTAAAGATTTGGTATTGCTATCTTTTTTGGTTTAGGAGGAGTAGCAGGAACAAGCTTTTTAGTAAAAGGGGAGATAACTCCGTAAAGAAAAAGGGTGCGGTCAGTCAGGGTGAACTGCGAAAGCGTAATGGGTCACCGATATCAGATATAAAATATCAAAGCGACATGTCGCGAAATGAAAAAACCGCACATCAGTTTGCGCAAGAAGTGGGAGAATAATAATAATAATTAAAGATCAACTGTTCGGTTGAACATTTGAGGGTCTTTCCATATTAATTTTAATTTGTATTACATGATGACATTTAAAATAATCATCTTTTTGCAAAATGTTATAACCTTGCTATAAATATTAAAAAAAAGATATTTTGTATTATTTACCACAGATTGGCATTCTAAGAGAGATTACTCTTATAAAAGTATTATACAACTTTTCACGCCATGTCTTAATTTACTCGAAACTATTAATAGAACATTTTAGGACGAAAATAATTGCAATATCTTTAAAAAAAAGCAAAGGTCAAAAACTAGTACGTGACCTTGACCCATACAAGTTTTCAAGGTCAAAGTGCATGAGTGTCTATGGTGAAGACCCCATGCCTCTATCATTACTAGTTAATGAGTAACATGTAAAAAATCAATAAGTTGCATATATAATGGGAGATAACTCTTATAAAATGAAGTCAAATCCTTTCCCTGTAAATGTAACATAGTTGCTCCTTTAAGAGATCAACATTTTGCACTCTTTTGTTTCCCTCTATCATTAATAGTTAATGAGTACCATGTGAAAAACCAATAATTTTACATATATAATGGGAGATAACTCCTATAAAATGAAGTCAAATCCTTTCCCTGTAAATGTAACAAAGTTGCTCCTTTAAGAGACCAACATTTTACACTCTTTAGTTTCTTTTTATCATTAAAAGTTAATGAGTAACATGTAAAAAACCAATAAGTTGCATATATTATGGGAGATAACTCCTATAAAATGAAGTCAAATCCTTTCCCTGTTAATGTAACATAGTTGCTCCTTTAAGAGATCAACATTTTGCACTCTTATGTTTCCCTCTATCATTAATAGTTAATGAGTACCATGTGAAAACCCAATAATTTACATATATAATGGGAGATAACACCTATAAAATGAAGTCAAATACTTTCCCTGTAAATGTAACAAAGTTGCTCCTTTAAGAGATCAACATTTCACGCTCTTATGTTTCCCTCTATCATTTATAGTAATTGAGTTACATGTGAAAAACCAATCAGTTAAATATATAATGGGAGATAACTTCTATAAAATGAAGTCAAATCCTTTCCCAGAAAATGTAACAAAGTTGCTCCTTTTAGAGACCAACATTTTGCACTCTTTAGTTTCCCTTCATCATTAATAGTTAATGAGTAACCTGTATAAAACCAATAAGTTACCTATATAATGGGAGATAACTCCCATAAAATGAGGTCAAATCCTTTCCCTGTAAATGTAACATAGTTGCTCCTTTAAGAGATCAACATTTTGCACTCTTTTGTTTCCCTCTATCATTAATAGTTAATGAGTACCATGTGAAAAACCAATAATTTTACATATATAATGGGAGATAACTCCTATAAAATGAAGTCAAATCCTTTCCCTGTAAATGTAACAAAGTTGCTCCTTTAAGAGACCAACATTTTACACTCTTTAGTTTCTTTTTATCATTAAAAGTTAATGAGTAACATGTAAAAAACCAATAAGTTGCATATATTATGGGAGATAACTCCTATTAAATGAAGTCAAATCCTTTCCCTGTTAATGTAACATAGTTGCTCCTTTAAGAGATCAACATTTTGCACTCTTATGTTTCCCTCTATCATTAATAGTTAATGAGTACCATGTGAAAACCCAATAATTTACATATATAATGGGAGATAACACCTATAAAATGAAGTCAAATACTTTCCCTGTAAATGTAACAAAGTTGCTCCTTTAAGAGATCAACATTTCACGCTCTTATGTTTCCCTCTATCATTTATAGTAATTGAGTTACATGTGAAAAACCAATCAGTTAAATATATAATGGGAGATAACTTCTATAAAATGAAGTCAAATCCTTTCCCAGAAAATGTAACAAAGTTGCTCCTTTTAGAGACCAACATTTTGCACTCTTTAGTTTCCCTTCATCATTAATAGTTAATGAGTAACCTGTATAAAACCAATAAGTTACCTATATAATGGGAGATAACTCCTATAAAATGAGGTCAAATCCTTTCCCTGTAAATGTAACAAAGTTGCTCCTTTAAGAGATCAACATTTTGCACTCTTTACTTTCCCTCTATCATTTATAGTTAATGAGTAAGATGTGAAAAACCAATCAGTTACATATATAATGGGAGATAACTCCTATAAAATGAAGTCAAATTACTTCGCTCCAAATGTGACAAAGTTGCGTCTTAATAAGATGAACATTTTACTCTCAATAAGTGTTTATCTATCTTTTACCGTTTCAGAGGAGTAGCGCACACAAGCAAATGTCAAAATTTAGAACGTGACCTTGACCTTTGACCTTGTGTCCATTTTCAAGGTCAAATGTCATGATGGTCTAAAGTGAAGACCCCAGGCCTCTATCTCTTTTAGTTGTTGAGATTTGTTTGAATGTCACTTACTACTTTTATTTAAAGGGAGATAACTCCTATAAGATGTCGTCAGAACCCTTCAATCAATCTGTCCCAAAGTTGCGCAAGGATATAGGACACATTTTGGTAAAGATTTGGTATTGCTATCTTTTTTGGTTTAGGAGGAGTAGCAGGAACAAGCTTTTTAGTAAAAGGGGAGATAACTCCGTAAAGAAAAAGGGTGCGGTCAGTCAGGGTGAACTGCGAAAGCGTAATGGGTCACCGATATCAGATATAAAATATCAAAGCGACATGTCGCGAAATGAAAAAACCGCACATCAGTTTGCGCAAGAAGTGGGAGAATAATAATAATAATTAAAGATCAACTGTTCGGTTGAACATTTGAGGGTCTTTCCATATTAATTTTAATTTGTATTACATGATGACATTTAAAATAATCATCTTTTTGCAAAATGTTATAACCTTGCTATAAATATTAAAAAAAAGATATTTTGTATTATTTACCACAGATTGGCATTCTAAGAGAGATTACTCTTATAAAAGTATTATACAACTTTTCACGCCATGTCTTAATTTACTCGAAACTATTAATAGAACATTTTAGGACGAAAATAATTGCAATATCTTTAAAAAAAAGCAAAGGTCAAAAACTAGTACGTGACCTTGACCCATACAAGTTTTCAAGGTCAAAGTGCATGAGTGTCTATGGTGAAGACCCCATGCCTCTATCATTACTAGTTAATGAGTAACATGTAAAAAATCAATAAGTTGCATATATAATGGGAGATAACTCTTATAAAATGAAGTCAAATCCTTTCCCTGTAAATGTAACATAGTTGCTCCTTTAAGAGATCAACATTTTGCACTCTTTTGTTTCCCTCTATCATTAATAGTTAATGAGTACCATGTGAAAAACCAATAATTTTACATATATAATGGGAGATAACTCCTATAAAATGAAGTCAAATCCTTTCCCTGTAAATGTAACAAAGTTGCTCCTTTAAGAGACCAACATTTTACACTCTTTAGTTTCTTTTTATCATTAAAAGTTAATGAGTAACATGTAAAAAACCAATAAGTTGCATATATTATGGGAGATAACTCCTATAAAATGAAGTCAAATCCTTTCCCTGTTAATGTAACATAGTTGCTCCTTTAAGAGATCAACATTTTGCACTCTTATGTTTCCCTCTATCATTAATAGTTAATGAGTACCATGTGAAAACCCAATAATTTACATATATAATGGGAGATAACACCTATAAAATGAAGTCAAATACTTTCCCTGTAAATGTAACAAAGTTGCTCCTTTAAGAGATCAACATTTGACGCTCTTATGTTTCCCTCTATCATTTATAGTAATTGAGTTACATGTGAAAAACCAATCAGTTAAATATATAATGGGAGATAACTTCTATAAAATGAAGTCAAATCCTTTCCCAGAAAATGTAACAAAGTTGCTCCTTTTAGAGACCAACATTTTGCACTCTTTAGTTTCCCTTCATCATTAATAGTTAATGAGTAACCTGTATAAAACCAATAAGTTACCTATATAATGGGAGATAACTCCTATAAAATGAGGTCAAATCCTTTCCCTGTAAATGTAACAAAGTTGCTCCTTTAAGAGATCAACATTTTGCACTCTTTACTTTCCCTCTATCATTTATAGTTAATGAGTAAGATGTGAAAAACCAATCAGTTACATATATAATGGGAGATAACTCCTATAGAATGAAGTCAAATCCTTTCCCTGTAAATGTGACAAAGTTGCTCCTTTAAAAGACCAACATTTTGCACTCTTTAGTTTCACTTTATCATTAATTGTTAATGAGTAACCTTTAAAAAACCAATAAGTTACATATATAATGGGAGATAACTCCTATAAAATGAAGTCAAATTCTTTTCCTGTAAATGTAACAAAGCTGCTCCTTTAAGAGACCAACATTTTGCCCTCTTTGGTTTTCCTTTATCATTAATAGTTAATGAGTAACATGTAAAAAACCAATAAGTTACATATATAATGGGAGATAACTCCTATAAAATGAAGTCAAATCCTTTCCGTGCAAATGTAACAAAGTTGCTTCTTTAAGAGATCAACATTTTGCACTCTTTACTTTCCCTCTAACATTTATAGTTGATGAGTAACATGTGAAAAACCAATCAGTTACATATATAATGGGAGATCCTATAAAATGAAGTCAAATTCTTTTCCTGTAAATGTGACAAAGTTGCTCCTTTAAAAGACCAACATTTTGCACTCTTTCGTTTCCCTCTATCATTAATAGTTAATGAGTACCATGTGAAAAACCAATCAGTTACATATATAATGGGAGATAACTCCTATAAAATGAAATCAAATTACTTCGCTTCAAATGTGACAAAGTTGCGTCTTAATAAGACGAACATTTTACTCTCAATAAGTGTTTATCTATCTTTTACCGTTTCAGAGGAGTAGCGGACACAAGCAAATGTCAAAATTTAGAACGTGACCTTGACCTTTGACCTTGTGTCCATTTTCAAGGTCAAAGGTCAAGATGATCTATGGTGAAGACCCCAGGCCTCTATCTCTTTTAGTTGTTGAGATTTGTTTGAATATCACTTACTACTTTTTATTTAAAGGGAGATAACTCCTATAAGATGTCGTCAGAACCCTTCAATCAATCTGTCCCAAAGTTGCGCAAGGATATAGGACACATTTTGGTAAAGGTTTGGTATTGATATCTTTTTTGGTTTAGGAGGAGTAGCAGGAACAAGCTTTTTAGTAAAAGGGGAGATAACTCCGTAAATAAAAAGGGTGCGGTCAGTCAGGGTGAACTGCGAAAGCGCAAAGGGTCACCGATATCAGATATAAAATATCAAAGCGACATGTCGCGAAATGAAAAAACCCCACATAAGTTTGCGCAAGAAGTGGGAGAATAATAATAATAATAATAATAATAATCAGAACAATAACTATGGGTCTTTCCACAGAAAGGTGGAAAGACCTAATAATAATAATAATAATAAATATAGGTTCAATCGTTCTAAAGAACGATTAATAGGCTTTCCACTTCAAAAGAAGACCTTAAATAAATGACCTTGAAACCAAAAAGCTAAGAAACATACGTAATTTGTCTATAGCAATTAATAAGAACAAAAATTATTAAAAAACTATTTAGATATCTTTAAAAATAAGAAAGGTCATTAAATAGGACGTAAGAAAACTTGAATGACATTGACAACTGATCTTTTAATCTACGTAAATATTACTTATAGGCAATAACATTAAAAGAAGAAGCCATTCAAAATACATAGTACCATGAAAAACATTTATAAAGGACTTTGACCTTGACTTTTACAGCATGACCTTGACCATGCTGAAGGTCAACAGTGATCAACTTTGAAGATTTTATGCCAATATCTCTTAAAGTCATTAAGATATGACTACTTATAATATATACAAAAAATTAGAAAATGACCTTGACCTTTGACCTTGTATTTGTTTTCAAGGTCAAGGGTCCTAATGATCCATAGTGAAGACCCCATGCCTCTACTATCAATAGTTGATAAGTAATTAATGAAAAACTAATTATCAATGGTTGTAATGGGGAATAACTCCTATAAGATGAAGCCGGATCCTTTCCCTTTAAATAGAAAAAAGTTGCGCCTTTATGAGACCAACATTTTATCCATTATAACTTATAGCCTATCTTTTACCGTTTCAAAGTAATAGCGATGACAAGACAATGCCAAAATTTCAAACGTGACCTTGACCTTTGACCTTGTGTCCATTTTCAAGGTCAAGGTCAATGATGACCAATGATATAAGGTTTCATATATATATCTGTTATAGTTACTGAGATATAGTGATATAATGCAATTCACAATACATTTTATTGGTCTAGGGGAGATAACTCTTATAAAAATGTCAAATAAAAAAAGTGACGATTCAAGATCTCAATATGATACACATTTTGGTAAAGGTTTCAGTTCTCTATCTATTATAGTAAAGGAGGAGATCTGCACACAACCAAGGGTCAAAAATTAGAACATGACCTTGACCTTTGACCTTGTGACCTTTTTCAAGGTCAAGGTCAATGATGACCAACTGTGAAATATCTAGTCTATATCACCTCTGGTTCATGAGTTACAATGGTACAAATTGTACTTCCAATAAATAAGGGGAAATAACTCCTACAAGGAGTCGTCAAAATACTTTGTGCGATATGTAACAAATTGTCGCAATCCATAGCTGACCATTTTGCAACAACTTTTATTGCGAAATCTTTTACGGTTTCATAGTTTATCTGCACACAAGCTTTGCTGTAACAGGGGAGATAACTCCGTAAAAAACAAGTGTTCGGTGTGACAGGGTCAACTGCGAAAGCGTAATGTCTTATACATCCATAGTGCAAAATGTCTTTACGACATGTCGCGAAACAAAATTTATAATGGGAAAAGAAAACTTGGCGGAAAAAAATAAGAATAATAATAATAAGAAACAGAAGAATAACAAGAAGGCTTTCCACTGGAAAGTGGAAAGCCTTAATAATAATCAGAACAATAACTATAGGTCTTTCCACAGAAAGGTGGAAAGACCTAAATATAGGTTCAATCGTTCTACCGAACGATTAATAGGCTTTCCACTCTACGCAGCCAGAAAGAACCTATCTGTATTTAATGACATTGAATTCTGCTTCTAAACATTATTTGTAATTTGTCTTTAAAAATTAACAAATTTGAAAGCAAAACTGTTTATATATTATTTAAAATAGGAAAGGTCAAATTGTAGAGCATAATGACCTTGACCTGACCTTCTTTATATGTAAATGGAATCTATTTCACACTATGAACAAATGAAAGAAAAAACATTCAAATAAGTTTTGAAATAAAAAAGGTCATAAAATATGACGTTCAGAGACTTTAATGACATTGACCACTGACCTTTTGATCTCTGCATATATTGTACATCAATAACTAAGCATTTATTAGGATAAACCACTTCATATACACGGAAAATGAAAAATTAAAAAAAAATGTATTGACCTTGACCCTTAACAAGGTGACCTTGACCATGATGAAGGTCAAAAATGATCAACAGTGAAGATCTTATGTCAATATCTCTTGTAGTTAATGAGATATGGCTACTTATAATAAATTCCAAAAATCAGATGACCTTGACCTTTGACCTTGTATGTGTCTGCAATGTCAAGGTCATAAGGGTTTTTGGTGAAGACCCCATACCTCTACTATCAATAGTTAATGAGTTATGAATGAAAAATTAATAATCAATGTTTCGAATGGGAGATAACTCCTATAAAATGAAGTCAAATCCTTTCCCTTCAAATGTAA
The DNA here is from genome assembly GCA_944474755.1 of Limnoperna fortunei. Classification (NCBI taxonomy): domain Eukaryota; kingdom Metazoa; phylum Mollusca; class Bivalvia; order Mytilida; family Modiolidae; genus Limnoperna; species Limnoperna fortunei. Next base: position 30,619,444 of record OX104112.1, on the reverse strand, counting down.
CAAAGTTGCGCCTTTATTAGGCCAATATTTTACCCATTATAAGTTATTGCCTATCTTTTACTGTTTCAAAGATATAGCAATAACAAGACAATGTGAAAGTTTAGAACGTTACCTTGATCTTTGACCTTGTGTCCATTTTGAAGGTCGAGGTCATAAGGGTCTTTGGTGAGGACCCCATGCCTCTGCTGTCAATAGTTAATGAGTTATGAATGGAAAACTAATAATCAATGTTTCTAATGGGAGATAACTCCTATTAAACGAAGTCAAATCCTTTCCCTTCAAATGTGACAAAGTTGCGCCTTTATTAGGCCAACATTTTACCCATTATAAGTTATTGCCTATCTTTTACTTGTTGCAAAGATTTAGAAGGTGCATGATGTGCGATTGGTCAAAAAGCTTTTATTTTTACCGGGAGGAAATTAAAACATTACAAGTTGACAGGTTATGACTTTGCATTAAATAGTTTTTATTATTGTTTTGTATTATTTACCTCTGCATTAACATCTGAATACTAAAAGTTTAATATTCTCTGCTTGTTGTGGAACGCATTGCTAGTAAACATATATCTCCATTTATATATTCAATTCAATTCCAGTTAATATAGCACTAAAGGTAAAATACTCAATATTATTTTCATTGTTTAATTTAAAAACATAATTAACCACCAAATTTCATCAAACATATTGTTTTAGATGTGTTTTTATAGAAAATTTATTATTTGTAATACAAATATAGAAAAGTCTCGCAGGTGCATTTGTAAATTTGTTCATTTAACTGAAAAACAAGGGAAGTAACTTTTAATTTTGTTAAAGTCAGAAATAGTTTAACAAATAAATTTGAGTTATCTCTCTTTTTATGGTTTTAAAGTAAATTTATGATAAGTATTTGTTTATTGTTCTGTATTATTTGCTAGAGATTGGCATTCTAAGAGAGACAACTTCTATAAACTGTTGATAAAACATGTCGCGACATGTCTTAATTTACTCGCAATTATTTAAAAAATGCCTCTACTATAAATAATTAATAAGTTATATACGAAAAACTAATAATCAGTTGTCTTAATGGTAGATAACTCCTATAAAATGAAGTCAAATCCGTTCCCTTCAAATGTGACAAAGTTGCGCCTTTATTAGACCAACATTTTACCCATTATAAGTTATTGCCTATCTTTTACCGTTTCAAAGATATAGCGATGTCAAGATAATGTAAAAATTTAGAACGTGACCTTGACCTTTGACCTTGTGTCCATTTTCAAGGTCAAGGTCAATGATGACCAATGGTCAAGTTACAAGTAAATATCTGTTATAGTTACTGAGATATCGCAATTGACATAATATTGTTTTGTTCCAGGGGAGATAACTCTTTCAAAAGCTCAATTTAAAAAAGTGACGATTCAAGATCTTAATAAGATCTAGCTTTTGTCAAGAGACCTTTATTTTCGTATCTGTTATGGTTAAGGAGGAGATCTGTACACAACACGAGGTCAAAATTTAGAATGTGACCTTGACCTTTGACCTTGTGATTTTTTTCAAGGTCAAGGTCAATGATGACCAACTGTGAAATATCTAGTCTCTATCACCTCTGGTTCATGAGTTGGTACAAAATGTACTTCCAATAAATAAGGGGAAATAACTCCTGCAAGGAGTCGTCAAAATACTTTGCGCGATATGTAACAAATTGTCGCGATCAATAGCTGACCATTTTGCAAAAACTTTCATTGCAAAATCTTTTACGGTTTCAAAGTTTATCTGTACACAAGCTTTTTTGTGACAGGGGAGATAACTCCGTAAAGTAAAAGTGTTCGGTGTGACAGGGTTAACTGCGAAAGCGTAATGTCTCATACATTCATAGTACAAAATGTCTTTACGACATGTCGCGAAACAAAATTTATAATGGGAAAAAACAGTTGGCGGAAAAAAAATAAGAATAATAAATATAGGTTCAATCGTTCTACCGAACGATTAATAGGCTTTCCACTTTAAAAGAAGACCTTAAATAAAGGACCTTGAAACTAAAAAGCTAAGAAACATACGTAACTAAAAAGAATAAGGCATTCAAAATACATAGTACCATGAAAAACATTTAAAAAGGACTTTGACCTTGACTCTTACAGCATGACCTTGACCATGCTGAATGTCAACAGTGATCAACATTGAAGATTTCATGCCAATATCTCTTGTAGTCATTGAGATATGACTACTTATAATATATAAAAAAATAGAAAATGACCTTGACCTTTGACCTTGTATTTGTTTTCAAGGTCAAGGGTCCTAATGATCTATAGTAAAGACTCCATGCCTCTACTATCAATAGTTGATAAGCAATTAATGAAAAACTAATTATCAATGGTTGTAATGGGGCATAACTCCTATAAGATGAAGCCGGATCCTTACCCTCGAAATAGGAAAAAGTTGTGCCTTTATGAGACCAACATTTTATCCATTACAACTTATTACCTATCTTTTACCGTTTCAAAGGAATAGCGATGACAAGACAATGCCAAAATTTCAAACGTGACCTTGACCTTTGACCTTGAGTCCATTTTCAAGGTCAAGGTAAATGATGACTAATGATATAAGGTTTCATATAAATATCTATTATAGTTACTGAGATAAAGTGATATAATGCAACTCACAATATATTTTAGTGGTCTAGGGGAGATTACTCTTATAAAAATGTCAAATAAAAAAAGTGACGATTCAAGATCTTAATATGATACACATTTTGGTAAAGGTTTCAATTCTCTATCTATTACAGTAAAGGAGGAGATCTGTACACAACTCAATGTCAAAAATTAGAATGTGACCTTGACCTTTGACCTTGTGACCTTTTTCAAGGTCAAGGTCAATGATGACCAACTGTGAAATATCTATTCTCTCTCACCTCTGGTTCATGAGTTACTATGGTACAAATTGTATTTCCAATAAAGAAGGGGAAATAACTCCAACAAGGAGTCGTCAAAATACTTTGCGCGATATGTAACAAATTGTCGCAATCAATAGCTGACCATTTTGCAACAATTTTTATTGCAAAATCTTTTACGGTTTCAAAGTTTATCTGTACACAATATTTTTTATGACAAGGGAAATAACTCCGTAAAGAAAAAGTGTTCGGTGTGACAGGGTCAACTGCGAAAGCTTAATGTCTCATACATTCATTGTACAAAATGTCTTTACGACATGTCGCGAAACAAAATTTATAATGAGGAAAAAAAGTTGGCGGAAAAAAAATAAGAATAATAATAATAAGAAACAGACTAATAACAGTAAGTCTTTCCACTGGAAAGTGGAAAGCCTTAATAATAAGAAACAGACTAATAACAGTAAGTCTTTCCACTGGAAAGTGGAAAGCCTTAATGAGAAACAGACTAATAACAGTAAGTCTTTCCACTGGAAAGTGGAAAGCCTTAATAATAATAAGAAACAGACAAAATGCAATAAGTCTTTCCACTGGAAAGTGGAAAGCCTTAAATAATAATAATGAAAAGTCATTTGTTCAAAGAACAAATGTGAGGTCTTTCCCGGCATTTTCTTAGTGTTATGTCTAGGTATATGGTTGCTAATTTTGAAAATTGCTGCCCATAACCATTGGACTATGTTCACTATATTATCTCTGACGGTTTAAAAGTTAAAAGACATAAACTGATGAGCCGAAAAGGCCATAACTTGAAAACGATTTGTCGCACAGTTTTCAATAATTTAAATCAAATGTAGATCTCAATGAGAGGAACATTTTTCTGATATAATGTTTGCTTAATATCTTTATGGTTTTTGAGTTATTTCGAAAACAAAATTTAGCCGAAACCTGTCAAGGGCCATAACCTCTAAAACGGTTTGTCGCACAGTTTTTGAACCTGTGTATCAAATCTAGATCTCAATGAGAGGAACATTTTTTTGATATATTGTCTGCTTCAATTTTTTATGGTTTTTGAGTTATTTCTAAAACAAAATTTAACCGAAACCTGTCAAGGGCCATAACCTCTAAAACGGTTTGTCGCACAGTTTTCGAAGCTATATATCAAATGTAGATCTCAATGAGAGGAACATTTTTCTGATATATTGTCTGGTTCAATTTTGTATGGTTTTTGAGTTATTTCGAAAACAAAATTTAGCCGAAACCTGTCAAGGGCCATAACCTCTAAAACGGTTTGTCGCATAGTTTTCGAACCTAATATATCAAATGTAGACCTCAATGAGAGGAACATTTTTCTCATATATTGCCTGCTTTAATTTTTTATGGCTTTTGAGTTATTTCGAAACAAAATTTAGCCGAAACCTGTCAAGGGCCATAACCTCTAAAACGGTTCGTCGCACAATTTTCGAACATTATATCAAATGTAGATCTCAATGAGAGGAACATTTTTCTCATATATTGTCTGCTTCAATTTTTTATGGTTTTTGAGTTATTTCTAAAACAAAATTTAACCGAAACCTGTCAAGGGCCATAACCTCTAAAACGGTTTGTCGCACAGTTTTCGAAGCTATATATCAAATGTAGATCTCAATGAGAGGAACATTTTTCTGATATATTGTCTGGTTCAATTTTGTATGGTTTTTGAGTTATTTCGAAAACAAAATTTAGCCGAAACCTGTCAAGGGCCATAACCTCTAAAACGGTTTGTCGCATAGTTTTCGAACCTATATATCAAATGTAGACCTCAATGAGAGGAACATTTTTCTCATATATTGCCTGCTTTAATTTTTTATGGCTTTTGAGTTATTGCGAAACAAAATTTAGCCGAAACCTGTCAAGGGCCATAACCTCTAAAACGGTTCGTCGCACAATTTTCGAACATTATATCAAATGTAGATCTCAATGAGAGGAACATTTTTCTCATATATTGTCTGCTTCAATTTTGTATGGTTTTTGAGTTATTTCGAAAACAAAATTTAGCCGAAACCTGTCAAGGGCCATAACCTCGAAAACGGTTTGTCACACAGTTTTCAACACTATATATCAAATGTAGATCGCAAAAAGAGGAACATTTTTCTGGTATATTGTCTGCTTCAATTTTGTATAGTTTTTGAGTTATATTGAAAACAAAATTTCAATGGCGGCCATTTTGAAAATGGTTTATTAAAAAAAAAAAAATTGCTCCGATAGATGTAATTGGGACCCTCATATCTACTTGGAAACCAATTTTTGTGGAAATCGAACAACTTTGACATTTTCGACAAACTTTGCGTGAAAATCGCGTAAACAGGAAGTTGATCGAAAAAAAATTTTTGCGTGATTAATCATTGTCAGGAGTCAGGTGACTATTTCCACACCTTAGAATTTTGATATCGGTTACGGTTTAAAAGTTGAATTGAAAACAAGGGTAAACAGTGTTTGGGGAGATAACTCCGTTTCTAAAAATAGCTCGGTTTCGCAGGGTGACTCAGGTCGAGCCCGGTCAGTGCCGGTTAAGTGTGCCAAGTTTCAAAGCGATGCGTCAAGACACTTTTTTGACAACTGCGGCGGAAAAGAAGAATAATAATAATAATAATAAAAAAAATAATAATCAGAAGAATTACAGTAAGGTCTTTCCCTTGGAAAGGGGAAAGACCTTAATAATAATTAAAACGCATTTGTTCCGAGAACAAATGTGAGGTCTTTCCCTGCATTTTCATAGTGTTTTGTCTAGGTATATGGTTTTGTTTGTCGCAGTTTTCGAATCTATATATCAAATGTAGATCTCAATGAGAGGAACATTTTTCTGATATATTGTCTTCTTCAATTTTTTATGGTTTTTGAGTTATATTGAAAACAAAATTAAACCGAAACCTGCCAAGGGCCATAACCTCGAAAACGGTTTGTCACACAGTTTTGGACCCTTATATCAAATGTAGATCTCAACGAGAGGAACATTTTTCTGATATATTGTCTGCTTCAATTTTTTATGGTTTTTGAGTTATATTGAAAACAAAATTTAGCCGAAACCTGTCAAGGGCCATAACCTCAAAAACGGTTAGTTGCACAGTTTTTGAACCTGTATATCAAATGTAGATCTCAATGAGAGGAACATTTTTCTCATATATTGTCTGCTTCAATTTTTTATGGTTTTTGAGTTATATTGAAAACAAAATTTAGCCGAAACCTGTCAGTGGCCATAACCTCTAAAACGGTTTGTCGCATAGTTTTCGAACCTATATATCAAATGTAGACCTCAATGAGAGGAACATTTTTCTCATATATTGCCTGCTTTAATTTTTTATGGCTTTTGAGTTATTTCGAAACAAAATTTAGCCGAAACCTGTCAAGGGCCATAACCTCTAAAACGGTTCGTCGCACAATTTTCGAACATTATATCAAATGTAGATCTCAATGAGAGGAACATTTTTCTCATATATTGTCTGCTTCAATTTTTTATGGTTTTTGAGTTATTTCTAAAACAAAATTTAACCGAAACCTGTCAAGGGCCATAACCTCTAAAACGGTTTGTCGCACAGTTTTCGAAGCTATATATCAAATGTAGATCTCAATGAGAGGAACATTTTTCTGATATATTGTCTGGTTCAGTTTTGTATGGTTTTTGAGTTATTTCGAAAACAAAATTTAGCCGAAACCTGTCAAGGGCCATAACCTCTAAAACGGTTTGTCGCATAGTTTTCGAACCTATATATCAAATGTAGACCTCAATGAGAGGAACATTTTTCTCATATATTGCCTGCTTTAATTTTTTATGGCTTTTGAGTTATTGCGAAACAAAATTTAGCCGAAACCTGTCAAGGGCCATAACCTCTAAAACGGTTCGTCGCACAATTTTCGAACATTATATCAAATGTAGATCTCAATGAGAGGAACATTTATCTCATATATTGTCTGCTTCAATTTTGTATGGTTTTTGAGTTATATTGAAAACAAAATTTAGCCGAAACCTGTCAAGGGCCATAACCTCGAAAACGGTTTGTCTCACAGTTTTCGACACTGTATATCAAATGCAGATCTCAACGAGAGGAACATTTTCTTCATATATTGTCTGCTTCCATTTTGTATTTTTTTTGAGTTATATTGAAAACAAAATTTCAACGGCGGCCATTTTGCAAATGGTGGACCGAAAAAAAATTTGGATCCGATATATGTAATTAAGACCCTCATATTTACTTGGAAACCAATTTTTATGGAAATCGAACAACTTTGACATTTTCGACAAACTTCGCGTGAAAATCGCGTAAACAGGAAGTTGATCGGAAAAAAGAATTTTGCGTGATTAATCATTGTCAGAAGTCAGGTGACAATTTCCACACCTAAGAATTTTGATATCTGTTACGGTTTAAAAGTTTAATTGAAAACAAGGGTAAACAGTGTTTGGGGAGATAACTCCGTTTCTAAAAATAGGTCGGTTTCGCAGGGTGACTCTGGTCGAGCCCAGCTAGTGTCGGTTAAGTGTGCCAAGTTTCATAGCGATATGTCAAGACACTTTTTTGACATCTGTGGCAGATGAAAAAAAATAATAATAATCATACGAAATACAGTAAGGTCTTTCCCTTGGAAAGGGGAAAGACCTTAATAATAATCATAAGAAATACAGTAAGGTCTTTCCCTCGGAAGACCTTAATAAGAAACAGACAAAATGCAATAAGTCTTTCCACTGGAAAGTGGAAAGCCTTAATAAGAAACAGACTAATAACAGTAAGTCTTTCCACTGGAAAGTGGAAAGCCTTAATAATTAAAGTTCCTTTCTTCCTTCGGAAGAAAAAATCATGTTTTCCACATCAAGCGACATTTTTTACACCGCAGCGTCAAAAAAAAAATTTTTTTTTTCTATATAAAAGTACATAACTGCACAAAATATACGTGAAACGTAGCAGAAAACCATGCAAAAATGACTTGTCACATCCTAGTATCGAACTCAGGATGTCAGTATTGCCAGCTCAGCGCTCTATCCACTGCGCCACGGAAGCTTGTTGATGACATATCAAATTTTGACGTATATATACCTTCTATGTGTCTTCTACATTTAATTACAAAGACATTTTACATTGTTTTCGTGTATTTACAAATGAAATAAATAAGAAAGACAGAAAATTCTTTGATTTTTATTTATGAAATACATATAGAACGCTTTGATTTGACTGGTTACTTCGTCTTTCGTCACGTGATATCGAGGTATATTATCGCGGACTTGGTATATTATATTCTTTTGGGGGGAGAGACTTTATACTGCGCAGATGCATATTACATACGGATTTTCACCAAAAGGAAGGAACAGACGACACATCGCGTGGACTTTATTGTGATTTCAAAATAAATGAAAGTACAAAACATGTTTGTTTCAGCTAGAACAACTCATGAAGACATAATTCAGATGTATATTTTAAGGATTTATCAATGCACAAACATTCAACCGCTGAAATCTAGGGGGTACCGATTGGGTCTCGACATTTGATTTTTTCTGCCGATTTTCGATTTTGTTGACATTTATGCACATCCGAGATACTTGGTTGGGGTAAAATCGACATTCTAAATCGATTGGCGCCATTTTCGAAAGGCAAGGATTTATGGTTTTTCTGAAAATCGCGATTTTTGCATAAAAAAACCTATCTTCAACTTTCATGACCTGGAAATGTTTTTATCGTTCGTCAGAATGATTTCTACTGTAGCGACAATTCAAGGACATCGATCCCCGAACTATTTGGCGTCCATTTTGTTTCACCATTCTCTGTGGTCTAGGATGAAATCTGCACACTACATTCTTATGGGGTCCCTTAGACACACCCCCCTTTATTTTTGCAAGCTGGCGGAATACCCTCAAATTCCCCATGTTTTTGTCCATGCCTGGCACCAAATTTTATTGCAACATGTAGCAAGCTAAAAAAACAAAGCGAATCCAAAGGTACAAAAATTCACATGTCGCTGTACTCAAACCCAGGTGACCTTGACCTTTGACCTTGTGACCTTGGGCAAGATCAAGGTGAAAGTTGACCTTTTACCTATTACAAGTTATTGCCTGTCTTTTACCGATTCAAGGGAATAGCAATGGCGAGACAATGTCAAAATTTCAAACGTGACCTTGGCCTTTGACCTTGTGTCCATTTTCAAGGTCAAGGTCAATGATGACCAATGATATAAGGTTCCATGTATATATCTGTTATAGTTACTGAGATATAATGATCTAATGTAACTCACAATGCATATTATTGGTCTAAGGGGAGACAACTCTTATAAAATGTCAAATAAAAAAAGTGACGATTCAAGATCTTAATATGATACCCATTTTGGTAAAGGTTTCAGTTCTCTATCTATTAAAGTAAAGGAGGAGATCTGCACACAACAAAGGGTCAAAAATTAGAACATAACCTTGACCTTTGACCTTGTGACCTTTTTCAAGGTCAATGATGACCAACTGTGAAATATCTAGTCTTTATCACCTCTGGTTCATGAGTTACTCTGGTCACAAATGTACTTGCAATAAATAAGGGGAAATAACTCCTATAAGAAGGTGAAAATTTCTTTAATGCGATATGTTATAAAGTGTCGCAATCCTTCGCTGAACATTTTGGAACAACTTTTATTGCGATATCTTTTACAGTTTCAAAGTTAATCTGCACACGAGCTTTTTTATGACAGGGGAAATAACTCCGTAAAGAAAAAGTGTTCGGTGTGACAGGGTCAACTGCGAAAGCGTAATGTCTCATACATTCATAGTACAAAATGTCTTTACGACATGTCGCGGAACAAAATTTATAATAAGGAAAAAAAGTTGGCGGAAAAAAAATAAGAATAATAATATTAATAATTAAAGATCAACTGTTCGGTTGAACATTTGAGGGTCTTTCCATACTAATATTCATTTTGTATTACGTGATGACATTCAAAATAATCAACTGTTTGCGAAATGTTATAATTTTGCTATAAATATTTAAAAAAGAAATTATTTTGTATTATTTGCTACAGATTGGCATTCTAAGAGAGATAACTCTGATAAAATTTGGTACAACTTTTCACGGCATGTCTTAATTTACTCGTAATTATTAATAGAACATTTAAGGAAGAAAATCATTCAAAATCTTTGAAAATAGCAAACGTTAAAAACTAGTACGTGACCTTGACACATGCAAGATTTCAAGGTCAAAGGGCATGAGGGTCTATGGTGAAGACCGCATGCCTCTATCATAAATGGTTAATGAGTACCAAGTGAAAAACCAATCAGTTACATATAAAATGAGAGATAACTCCTACAAAATGAAGTCAAATCCTTTCCCTGTAAATGTTACAAAGTTGCTCCTTTAAGAGATAAACATTTTGCACTCTTTAGTTTCCCTCTATCATTTATAGTTAACGAGTACCAAGTGAAAAACCAGTCAGTTACATATATAATGGTAGATAACTCCTATAAAATGAAGTCAAATCCTTTCCTTGAAATGTAACAAAGTTGCTCCATTAAAATACCAACATTTTGCACTCTTTAGTTTCCCTGTATCATTAATAGTTAATGAGTAACGTGTAAACAACCAATAAGTTACATATATAATGGGAGATAACTCCTATAAAATGAAGTCAAATCCTTTCTCTGCAAATGTAAAAAAGTTGCTCCCTTAAAAGACCAACATTTCGCACTCTTTAGTTTCCCTTTATCATTAATAGTTAACGAGTACCAAGTGAAAAACCAGTCAGTTACATATACAATGGGAGATAACTCCTATAAAATGAAGTCAACTCCGTTTACTTCAAATGCAAAAAAATTAGCTCCTTTAAAAGACCAACATTTTGCACTCTTGAGTTTCCCTTTATCATTAATAGTTGATGAGTAACATGTAAAAAACCAATCAGTTACATATATAATAGGAGATAACTCCTATAAAATGAAGTCAAATCCTTTTCTTGTAAATGAAACAAAGTTGCCCCATTAAATGACCAACATTTTGCACTCTTTAGTTTCCCTTTATCATTAATAGTTAATGAGTAATATGTAAAAAACAAATAAGTTACATGTATAATGGGAGATAACTCCTATAAAATGAAGTCAAATCCTTTCCTTGAAATGTAACAAAGTTGCTCCTTTAAGAGATCAACATTTTGCACTCTTTAGTTTCCCTTTATCATCAATAGTTAATGAGTAACATGTGAATAACCAGTCAGTTACATATATAATGGTAGATAACTCCTATAAAATGAAGTCAAATCCTTTCCTTGAAATGTAACAAAGTTGCTCCATTAAAATACCAACATTTTGCACTCTTTAGTTTCCATTTATCATTAATAGTTAATGAGTAACATGTGAAATACCAATAAGTTACATATATAATGGGAGATAACTCCTATAAAATGAAGTCAAATCCTTTCCTTGTAAAGGTAACAAAGTTGCTCCATTAAAAGACCAACATTTTGCACTCTTTAGTTTCCCTTTATCATTAAGAGTTAATGAGTTACATGTAAAAAAACAATAAGTTACATATATAATGGTAGATAACTCCTATAAAATGAAGTCAAATCCTTTCCCTGAAAATGTAACAAAGTTGCTCCTTTAAAAGACCAACATTTTGCACTCTTTTACCGTTTCAGAGGAGTAGCGGACACAAGCAAATGTCAAAATTTAGAACGTGACCTTGACCTTTGACCTTGTGTCCATTTTCAAGGCTAAAGGTCAAGATGATCTATGGTGAAGACCCCAGGCCTATATCTATTTTAGTTGTTGAGATTTGTTTGAATATCACTTACTACTTTTTATTTAAAGGGAGATAACTCCTATAAGATGTCGTCAGAACCCTTCAATCAATCAGTCCCAAAGTTGCGCAAGGATATAGGACACATTTTGGTAAAGGTTTGGTATTGATATCTTTTTTGGTTTAGGAGAAGTAGCAGGAACAAGCTTTTTAGTAAAAGGGGAGATAATTCCATAAAGAAAAAGGGTGCGGTCAGTCAGGGTGAACTGCGAAAGCGCATTGGGTCACCGATATCAGATATAAAATATCAAAGCGACATGTCGCGAAATGAAAAAACCCCACATAAGTTTGCGCAAGAAGTGGGAGAAGAATAATAATAATAATAATCAGAACAATAACTATAGGTCTTTCCACAGAAAGGTGGAAAGACCTAAATATAGGTTCAATCGTTCTAAAGAACGATTAATAGGCTTTCCACTTCAAAAGAAGACCTTAAATAAATGACCTTGAAACCAAAAAAGCTAAGAAACATACGTAATTTGTCTATAGCAATTAATAAAAATAAAAATTATTAAAAAACTATTAAGATATCTTTAAAAATAAGAAAGGTCATTAAATAGGACGTAAGAAAACTTGAATGACCTTGACAACTGATCTTTTAATCTACGTAAATATTACTTATAGGCAATAGCATTAAAAGAATAAGCCATTCAAAATACATAGTACCATGAAAAACATTATAAAGGACTTTGACCTTGACTTTTACAGCATGACCTTGACCATGCTGAAGGTCAACAGTGATCAACATTGAAGATTTTATGCCAATATCTCTTAAAGTCATTAAGATATGACTACTTATAATATATACAAAAAATAAGAAAATGACCTTGACCTTTGACCTTGTACTTGTTTTCAAGGTAAAGGGTCCTAATGATCCATAGTGAAGACCCCATGCCTCTACTATCAATAGTTGATAAGTAATTAATGAAAAACTAATTATCAATGGTTGTAATGGGGGATAACTCCTATAAGATGAAGCCGGTTCCTTTCCCTTTAAATAGAAAAAAGTTGCGCCTTTATGAGACCAACATTTTATTCATTATAACTTATAGCCTATCTTTTACCGTTTCAAAGTAATAGCGATGACAAGACAATGCCAAAATTTCAAACGTGACCTTGACCTTTGACCTTGTGTTAATTTTCAAGGTCAAGGTCAATGATGACCAATGATATAAGGTTTCATATATATATCTGTTATAGTTACTGAGATATAGTGATATAATGCAATTCACAATACATTGTATTGGTCTAAGGGAGATAACTCTTATAAAAATGTCAAATAAAAAAAGGGACGATTCAAGATCTCAATATGATACACATCTTGGTAAAGGTTTCAGTTCTCTATCTATTATAGTAAAGGAGGAGATCTGCACTCAACCAAGTGTCAAAAATTAGAACATGACCTTGACCTTTGACATTGTGACCTTTTTCAAGGTCAAGGTCAATGATGACCAACTGTGAAATATCTAGTCTATATCACCTCTGGTTCATGAGTTACAATGGTACAAATTGTACTTCCAATAAATAAGGGGAAATAACTCCTACAAGGAGTCGTCAAAATACTTTGCGCGATATGTAACAAATTGTCGCAATCCATAGCTGACCATTTTGCAACAACTTTTATTGCGAAATCTTTTACGGTTTAAAAGTTTATCTGCACACAAGATTTTTATGACAGGGGAAATAACTCCGTAAAGAAAAAGTGTTCGGTGTGACAGGGTTAACTGCGAATGCGTAATGTCTCATACATTCATAGTACAAAATGTCTTTACGACATGTCGCGAAACAAAATTTATAATGGGATAACAAAACTTGGCGGAAGAATAATAAGAATAAATATAGGTTCAATGGTTCTAAAGAACGATTAATAGGTTTTCCACTTCAAAAGAAGACCTTAAATAAATTACCTTGAAACCAAAAAGCTAAGAAACATACGTAATTTGTCTATAGCAATTAATAAGAACAAAAATTATTAAAGAACTATTTAGATATCTTTAAAAATAAGAAAGGTCATTAAATAGGACGTACGAAAACTTGAATGACCTTGACAACTGATCTTTTAATCTACGTAAATATTACTTATAGGCAATAGCATTAAAATAATAAGCCATTCAAAATACATAGTACCATGAAAAACATTTATAAAGGACTTTGACCTTGACTTTTACAGCATGACCTTGACCATGCTGAAGGTCAACAGTGATCAACATTGAAGATTTTATGCCAATATCTCTTAAAGTCATTGAGATATGACTACTTATAATATATACAAAAGAAAATAGGAAATGACATTGACCTTTGACCTTGTATTTTTCAAGGTCAAGTGTCCCAATGGTCTATAGTAAAGACCCCATGCCTCTACTATCAATAGTTGATAAGCAATTAATGAAAAACTATTTATCAATGGTTGTAATGGGGGATAACTCCTATAAGATGAAGCCGGATCCTTTCCTTCTAAATAGAAAAAAGTTGCGCCTTTTATGAGGCCAACATTTTTTCCATTTGAACTTATTGCCTATATTTTACCGTTTTAAAGGAATAGCGATGACAAGACAATGCAAAAATTTCAAACGTGACCTTGACCTTTGACCTTGAGTCCATTTTCAAGGTCAAGGTAAATGATGACTAATGATATAAGGTTTCATATAAATATCTGTTATAGTTACTGAGATAAAGTGATATAATGCAATTCACAATATATTTCAGTGGTCTAGGGGAGATAACTCTTGTAAAAATGTCAAATAAAAAAAGTGACGATTCAAGATCTTAATATGATACACATTTTGGTACAGGTTTCAGTTCTCTATCTATTATAGTAAAGGAGGAGATCTGTACACAACGCAATATCAAAAATTAGAATGTAACCTTGACCTTTGACCTTGTGACCTTTTTCAAGGTCAAGGTCAATGATGACCAACTGTGAAATATCTAGTCTCTATCATCTCTGGTTCATGAGTTACTATGGTAAAAAATGTACTTGCAATAAATAAGGGGAAATAACTCCTATAAGAAGGTGAAAATTTCTTTAATGCGATATGTTATAAAGTGTCGCAATCCTGCGCTGAACATTTTGGAACAACTTTTATTGCGATATCTTTTACAGTTTCAAAGTTAATCTGCACACAAGCTTTTTTATGACAGGGGAAATAACTCCGTAAAGAATGAGTGTTCGGTCTGCCAGGGTCAACTGCGAAAGCGTAATGTTTCATACATCCATAGTACAAAATATCTTTACGACATGTCGCGAAACAAAATTTATAATGGGAAAAGAAAACTTGGCGGAAAAAAAAGAATAATAATAAACAGACGAATTACAAGAAGGTTTTCCACTGGAAAGTGGAAAACCTTGATAATAATAAGAAACAGACTAATAACAGTAAGTCTTTCCACTGGAAAGTGGAAAGCCTTAATAATAATAATAATAATAAGAAACAGACTAATAACAATAAGTCTTTCCACTGGAAAGTGGAAAGCCTTAATAAGAAACAGACTAATAACAGTAAGTCTTTCCACTGGAAAGTGGAAAGCCTTAAATACAATGACTTAACAATATTACACAATTAATGACTTTGATATAGGTCGCTATCAGGATGTATCAGCCAGAGAAAATGTAATATTCACTGAGCCGATAGGCAAGGTGAATATACATTTTCGAGGGCTGATACATCCTGATAGCGAACGTATATCAAAGTTATTAATTGTTTTATTACATGAATAAAACCACTATCTCCCTTGATCAGAAAAACAGAGGATGCCTTTTCTACTGGAGCCTGTTTACATTTTGTAATTGTTGTTACCCTTAATATTTTTTATTTAATACTGCATTTTGATATCAATTTGCTGGTAATCCTGAAATTCCAGTTTCAAATAATTGAAAAGAGTATAAATGAATCAACATATCGCAGTGCCGACGTTTCTCCCATTTGTTGTTGACACGCACGATGTATGTGTAGCAGACGTCAATGTATTTTGTACAATACAATTAATACAGTCGATTTGATTGGACGAAAGAATTTATTAAGACGGCTATTCAGATTGGTTAAAATATAAAAATCAGGTTGATATCGTATTTCTCTTGACCCCTATGCAGCGGAATCGTGCAGCGTACACACATTTGATATAACATTAGTGTTGCGATTTATCGTCACCCAAAAGTTGTTTTTAGACCAATCAAAAACACCCAAAATTCTATTCATGTAATATATATATATATATATATATATATATATATATATACAAGTCTAGAAGATTATGCAACGATACACATGACGGTGTTTCTTGTCAAAAATTTAGACAAAGACTGACCAACGAATGGCCTTAGTCATTGAATGTCAATATAAATAAATGACGTAAACAAGTCGTAACATATTGATCTTGAAATTTCTCATTTCCAACTTAACCCAAAATAGTTGCTTCCCAAGTCCGCCAGCCGGGGACGTGCCGTGCTGTTACTTTGCTTTGCTCAAATATTCCAACAAGATGTAATTAAAATTACCAAGTTGACAAATTCTTTACGCCAGACGCGCGTTTCGTCTACTTAAGACTCATCAGTGGCGTTTAACTCTAAATGCTTAAAGTATTTTTTCATTCGGTGATGGAATAATATAAGTCCACTGGGATCGTGTAAAAACACAATACAGGTAGTTCAAAATATTATATAAAAGTCTAAAGAGTCTACCAACCAGCAAGCTTATTAAGTATCGGATCGACAAACATGACGATACAGCATAAACAAAAAATAATATACAAGTCTAGAAGATTATGCAACGATACACATGACGGTGTTTCTTGTCAAAAATTTAGACAAAGACTGACCAACGAATGGCCTTAGTCATTGAATGTCAATATGAATAAATGACGTAAACAAGTCGTAACATATTGATCTTGAAATTTCTCATTTCCAACTTAACCCAAAATAGTTGCTTCCCAAGTCCGCCAGCCGGGGACGTGCCGTGCTGTTACTTTGCTTTGCTCAAATATTCCAACAAGATGTAATTAAAATTACCAAGTTGACAAATTCTTTACGCCAGACGCGCGTTTCGTCTACTTAAGACTCATCAGTGGCGTTTAACTCTAAATGCTTAAAGTATTTTTTCATTCGGTGATGGAATAATATAAGTCCACTGGGATCGTGTAAAAACACAATACAGGTAGTTCAAAATATTATATAAAAGTCTAAAGAGTCTACCAACCAGCAAGCTTATTAAGTATCGGATCGACAAACATGACGATACAGCATAAACAAAAAATAATATACAAGTCTAGAAGATTATGCAACGATACACATGACGGTGTTTCTTGTCAAAAATTTAGACAAAGACTGACCAACGAATGGCCTTAGTCATTGAATGTCAATATGAATAAATGACGTAAACAAGTCGTAACATATTGATCTTGAAATTTCTCATTTCCAACTTAACCCAAAATAGTTGCTTCCCAAGTCCGCCAGCCGGGGACGTGCCGTGCTGTTACTTTGCTTTGCTCAAATATTCCAACAAGATGTAATTAAAATTACCAAGTTGACAAATTCTTTACGCCAGACGCGCGTTTCGTCTACTTAAGACTCATCAGTGGCGTTTAACTCTAAATGCTTAAAGTATTTTTTCATTCGGTGATGGAATAATATAAGTCCACTGGGATCGTGTAAAAACACAATACAGGTAGTTCAAAATATTACATAAAAGTCTAAAGTTTAATTACATCTTGTTGGAATATTTGAGCAAAGCAAAGTAACAGCACGGCACGTCCCCGGCTGGCGGACTTGGGAAGCAACTATTTTGGGTTAAGTTGGAAATGAGAAATTTCAAGATCAATATGTTACGACTTGTTTACGTCATTTATTTATATTGACATTCAATGACTAAGGCCATTCGTTGGTCAGTCTTTGTCTAAATTTTTGACAAGAAACACCGTCATGTGTATCGTTGCATAATCTTCTAGACTTGTATATTATTTTTTGTTTATGCTGTATCGTCATGTTTGTCGATCCGATACTTAATAAGCTTGCTGGTTGGTAGACTCTTTAGACTTTTATATAATATTTTGAACTACCTGTATTGTGTTTTTACACGATCCCAGTGGACTTATATTATTCCATCACCGAATGAAAAAATACTTTAAGCATTTAGAGTTAAACGCCACTGATGAGTCTTAAGTAGACGAAACGCGCGTCTGGCGTAAAGAATTTGTCAACTTGGTAATTTTAATTACATCTTGTTGGAATATTTGAGCAAAGCAAAGTAACAGCACGGCACGTCCCCGGCTGGCGGACTTGGGAAGCAACTATTTTGGGTTAAGTTGGAAATGAGAAATTTCAAGATCAATATGTTACGACTTGTTTACGTCATATATTTATATTGACATTCAATGACTAAGGCCATTCGTTGGTCAGTCTTTGTCTAAATTTTTGACAAGAAACACCGTCATGTGTATCGTTGCATAATCTTCTAGACTTGTATATTATTTTTTGTTTATGCTGTATCGTCATGTTTGTCGATCCGATACTTAATAAGCTTGCTGGTTGGTAGACTCTTTAGACTTTTATATATATATATATATACAAGTCTAGAAGATTATGCAACGATACAAATGACGGTGTTTCTTGTCATAAATTTAGACACAGACTGACCAACGAATGGCCTTAGTCATTGAGTGTCAATATATATAAATAACGTAAACAATCATAACATATTAATCTTAAACTTTCTCATTTGAAATGAACCCAAAACTTTTTTTATAGTTGCTTCTCAGTCCGCTAACCGGGGACGTGCCGTGCTGTTATTTGGCTTTGCTCAAATATTCCAACAAGATGTAATTAAAATTATCAAGGTGACAAATTCATTACGCCAGACGCGCGTTTCGTCTACTTAAGACTCATCAGTGGCGTTTAACTCTAAATGTTTAAGACATTCTTCATTGGGAGATGAAATAATATTTCTTTTCATTGGCAGATGGAATAATATAAGTCCAATGGGATCGTGTAAATACACAATACAGGCAGTTCAAAATATTATATAAAGAGTCTAAAAGAATTCTGCTAAACCAGTACACTTATTTAGTATCGGATCGACAAACATGACGATACAGCATAAGCAAAAAATAATAATATACAAGTCTAGAAGATTATGCAACGATACAAATGACGGTGTTTCTTGTCATAAATTTAGACACAGACTGATTAATATGTTATGATTGTTTACGTTATTTATTTATATTGACACTCAATGACTAAGGCCATTCGTTGGTCAGTCTGTGTCTAAATTTATGACAAGAAACACCGTCATTTGTATCGTTGCATAATCTTCTAGACTTGTATATTATTATTTTTTGCTTATGCTGTATCGTCATGTTTGTCGATCCGATACTAAATAAGTGTACTGGTTTAGCATAATTCTTTTAGACTCTTTAATATATATATATATATATATATATATAGAACCAAAGAGCAAAACTTTATACATTACACATAAAACCACGAAAATGTTGAGCATTAGACAAGTAATAGACACATTGTATGTCAAACCACAGGGTGTGTAAAAATATAAAAAATAACTTCTTTTATTTATTTCTGATTAAACATATTGTTTTTAGACTGATTTTTTTTACTAATTCACTATAGTCTGATACACAGAGTCTTGTAATGAAATACTTAACAGTAAACACCACCAAAAAGCAATTCGTCCGTTTGTCTTACATCTTTATCATATGCAATAATTTTGAATGTAAATAAAACGTAAATCTTAGCAAACTGTTATATAAGCTGAGAAGAATTTACGCGGTTTAATACAGAGCAAATTGAACAACATGATGATGGAAAAAAAAGATAATGGTTTACGAAAATGAAAAAAATCCTTCCCAATTAATTTTGATTTTTTTAATTGGTAGTTGCTGCATAATCGTTGTCCATGCCTCATTAAGGATGCAGTTTCTCCTCATTTTAAGACATTGTCAGCTATATTTAATTATCACAGTCTTTTATTATTTTATAAATCAAGCCTTGCAGGATATTCAACCAAAAACGACCATTAACAACATAGATCAAAATATGGAATTACTATAACGATTAAAAAATAAATAGGTTAAAGCAAGACAAATAAAAAGAAACGCTTACACCTTAATATTAAGAATTTGCCGTTGCGCACATTTCCTTCCCAGTTTTTTTTCATTGACAGTCGCTTGATCTGAAATGTAACATAACATTTTTCAAAAATAAACTGAAACCACATCGAAGCCTTTCTAAGTGTAGCGGACAAAAGTCCTAATTAATAACATTCGGAACGACGTTTAGTTTGGTGTATCGAAAGTCGCCGTTCTGTAAATATCAATAGATTGTATATACATGTACATGTTTCGACGGTGAAATAGTCGAACATAAACTGGTTAACCGGAATTTGACCTGTTTGTTTTATTTGTTTGCTTGCAGATTTACTTAAAGATTTTTCGCCGATCATTTCTTTAGTAAAATGAGTAAAACGGCATGTCCGGAAAATAATGTTTGATTAATCTTGTATCTACTGCCCAATATCTACAATGCAGAGCCGCGTGTTTATATTCATACATGCCATTATGATGTTAACAAATACATATATTTTTACAAGTGTCGTTTAAATGTTTAAAAAATCGAAAAACAGATAACAGCAAAATGTCATCGAAGGGCAATAATATTAACAGCAAACAGAATTTTTATTTTCATTATAGCAGTTAACACCAATGTCAATTTTTAAGAAAACAGATAACAACAGCTAATGGTTGAAAAAAAGTTAACAGTTGCTTTATTTAAAAAACAGCAGTTATAACACCTGTAAAAATGCACCAGACAAGATCTTGACCCCTCCCTTTCTAGGTCATGTTTGCAAATGATATATGCACCATTTTTATCATTATATAGTTAACAAATTTGAATTCTCGGCTTCTATGACGGCCTTCGTCTTTTACATCTTAAAATTCATTTGTATAAAATATATTTGTGTATTAATTAAATCATGCTATATGTACAGGTATTGAATCTCAGCGATTCTTTTCTCTTTGTTTTATCACACGAGGTCTGGTTGTATAGAACAGTTTATATAGACAATTTTATATATCGTAGGAAAAAAATGTAATTTTATTTTGCATGAACATATGAACATTTAAAACTGCCATTCGTGCAAGGTTTACCGATAAAGACAATACATGCAATTATATGTATCAAAAATAAGATAAGAATAGTGAAAACAAGATATCAATATCCAGTAAGGATATAATTAACCTTACCAGCAATTAGATATAATGTTTGTGACATGGGGACTGTTACGCGCTTAGAAAGTTCCACTGTTTCAATACTAGACCTAAGCTGAAATAGTTAATTTCTTCAAGGATATGGTCGAATTTTTAATCTTGTTTGTTTAAATGGTGTTTAACACCACTTTCAGCAATTTGTCCAGCTATATCAGGAAATTAAGTTTTTATAGTGGACGGAAACCGGATTACCAAGTTAAAACACAGGACCATCAGCAGGGAAACTGGCTACCTTTCTCAGTTATGGTTGGAGTCGGGTACACCCTGCCAGCAATAAAGCTCGACTCGACATTGGAACTTCAGTGTTGATCGATAAAACAATGTAAACATGAACTTATCTTGCTTCTTTGAAGCCTCTTAAGAAATTAAGATTATGTGTGTGTGTTTTTTTTAAATAGGACATAACGTACTTGAATTGTAAAGCATATCATGGAAGCAAACGTTTATTGAGGGAGGTAGCCAGAGTATCCAGTGAAAATCTCCGACCGTCGACAGGAGCTCAACCTACGTAATAATGCTCGAAATAGTTACATAGGTGTTGGAGGGAACGTATTTAACAGTGTATTACTAACTATCGTAACCACTCGGCTAAATATGGCCTAGCTCAAATAAAAATCAGATATAGCAGGACCAGCAAACTGGTTGTTGTCTGCAAAGTTTAAAAGTTAAAACGCTTTCACTGATTGAATGAGCGTTTGTTTAACGTTCAGCGTGCAATATTTCAACATCATTCACGACAAGAACAAGTTTATGAAATTAACAATATTAACGGCGCGAAAACAATAGTTGCACTTGAGTGACTCGATTTTTGCATTATTATAACTATTAAGTACCAAATATAATTAGGACCATACGTAATATTCAAGTCTACCATGATACGATTTCTTTGAAATTTGTGTCAAAATCGATAAATCCAGACAAATATTTTCTATTACTTAGTGTGAATGATGTTTAGAGAAATATAGGATCTTACATTAGTACGAGTGGATTATCGGATTTCTCCAATATTTCCAGCATAATAATATGCGAGGGTTACTTTTAAGCAAATACCACGGCACAGAGGGTAATTTTTTGCCGAATACCCCGGTGATGACGAAATTGATGCAAAACCAGGAAATGTGCGAAAAATACACTGTCTATTGACCAATAAAAAGCCAGCAATTTTATATGAGGTGTAATTATAGAATTAAATACACCAGACTAGCGTTTCGTCTCATCAAATAAGCACTTGAATGTATCATAAAAATATGTTGATGCACATTGACTAAAATCTAGCGTATTAATTATAGTCAGCAGTTATACGTGCCTTACATTCATCTGACAATGAATTCATGTCAACACAATAAATACAGGGTATTTTTGGAGGTAAATATAATTTAACACCAGCTGAACCATGAATCCCGGTATTTGTGTCAATATGCGACAAACAAATGCAGTTTGGTTTATTATGTCAGCGATAGCATCTAATTTGATCATTTATTTTGAGCCGTCGGAACAACTGATCCAATGACTAGATTACTTATTTCCTTTTATGGCTATTTTATCTGACAAAGCATAATTAAAAACACAGTTGTAATATTATATGAAACAAATGTAATAGGATACTCTCCAAGAATCAGCAATAATTAAAGAAACAGTCACATTTCAGTCCAGAACATTACTACAAAGCCATGAAACAAACAATAACAGACACAGATCAAAATAAGGCACAAACAAGACCCGCCACCCGAACTCTCTAGAAAATAAGTGTGCTCCGGAAGGGTAAACAGATTCTGCCTTTTGCAACACACCCGTCCAGTCATTTGTATCAAATCCATTGTAAGTTAAGTCCGACCAAGGAAGATACTGAACAAGCTCTACTACAAACCTGTACTATAATAATTTGAAACAGAGGTCGTTTATTTTTGTTTTTTGATGTTTCAGTTTAATTTTCAGTTCCGTTTTTCAATGTTTTATTGGAGTGTTTGGGTATGCAAATACCTTAAATAACTATAATAATACAGTAAATCTTTTTATGTATTTAAACAAATAAACATCAATTAAAACGTAATACAAACACAAATAAGTTTCTTTATTCGCTTTTCACATTTATTTTCACAGAAAGATATTGTCTTCAATATATTGCCTATTTTTGTTTATCTGTTGTTTGCTTCCTCTCCTCGTCGACATTTTTTTTTGTACTCTTATGAGGCTGAGTTCCTAGAAGGTCTGTTGAAGAAGAAAAAAAAAGAAACTGGCACAGACCTTTCATGTCGCATTCCGCTATATTGATGATAATTTGTCCCTAAACAATGCTAAATTTGGTGATTTTCAATTTGAATTCAATTTTACTAAAGCGGGCTTCAAATTATAAACACAACCAATACACTTTAGTCGACCGCTTACTTAGACCTCCTTCAAGAAGAAGACTCGGGTAAACTACAGACTTGACTCTACGACACACGCGATAACTTCAACTTTCCAATTGTCAACTTCCCGCTAATCGGTAACATTCCAGCGTACGGCGCGTACTTTTCTCGACTTATACAGTTATTCTAGATCTTGCGATCGTAATCCGATTTTCTAGACTGCTGAGTAAAAGGTAGTCTTTCCTTTTCTTGGATTCGACTCTTACCTAGACATGATAATGAGTAACTCGACGGGTGTCTAATTAGTGGCAGGCACGCTTAATGGTACGGAACCGCTGAGTGCACTCATGGTTTTTATTGGGGTCGGGTTACTCACTTTCTGGTTTTGTGTTTTTTTTTGTTTTGCGTGGTAAATGTTTATATATATCTGGCTTTGGCTTTGTAAATTAAATTAAAGCGATACACAATTCTACGCATTGTGGACATATATTGTAGCTTTAATTACGTATTAGAATATTTTAAAACTTTTTTTGGATTATGCAAATGTACTATTTTAATATTTTTAGTTAATTACTGGTTTCCTACTATTCTTATTTCCATGGACATTAATAACGATTTATCTTAGATAGAATTTGATTACAATATAAAGTCTTTATCTTGAAATATAGTCTTTTTCACTGTCAAAAAAACCACAAAAAAAAGATTTTTTTTGTTTGAATGGTATTTAATGCCACGTTCAGCAATTTTTCAGCTATATTATGGTGTCCAGGCAGCCGGAGTACCCGGAGAAAATCCCCGACCTTCGGTAGGAAATCTGACAGTCCTTGTCAATTAAGATTGGAGTCGAAACAAGAAAAAAAAAGAAGCCGTGTTAACTGGTTCCCGCACCATCTGCTGACGTCACAGGCTTGCTGATGTAAAAAAAAATAAATGAACCTACGTAAAATATTGAATTTTTCTCAAGTCAACACACATCTATTTCGTCTGTACCTTGCAATTTCAGAGTTTCTTTGCAATTGAGATATGCCTCTTTTCAAACTGTATAAAATGAAATATATTATGAATAACATGCGTGCTCCGTCTGTATTTGATGGAAGGGGGAGGGGGTCTCGGCGGCTGGGTGTTTAAGGTAGTTCGTCTACTATTGATCACGTTCGAGTCTCACTACGGCAAGGTGCACTCGACTCCAATCTTAATTGACAAGGATTCCCAGTTTTCCTACAGAAGGTCGGGGTTTTCTGATAAATATTCAGATGCATTATAAGATTCTTTACGTCTCTTGTGTCAAGAACATGTATGTGTCAAGTTCATTTTTATTTATTGATTGATTTTAGGTGAATTCAAAGAAGAGATAAAGGGGCATCGATGGTCGAGTAGTTAAGGTAGTTATTCACCTAATATTGATCACGCGTAAGTCAACACTGAGGTTGCATGTTTAAATCTCACTGTGGTCAGGATGTACTTGACCCCAATTTTAAGGGGTTCAGGACACTTTCACTGAAAAAAAATTTGTCATTTAATTTTCTTTACATTTGCCATATATTCAGTTATTTATACAAGTTATCATAAATAAAAGTAAAAAATAGCGGTTTGAGAGCTTATTTTCGAGGGGTTGAACACTGAAATTTTTAATTTTCTAATAGATTATATAGAAAGAGAATAAAAAACACTAAAAGTTTACAAAAATTATATCCAATGAAATTTTCTTAATTTTTGATATAATGTTGGGAAATTGGCATACATTTTAATGATGGAAAGGAAAACAGGTGTCTGTAAGTTAAATATTTAGCTATTGGAAAATAACTGGTAAAAATGTACTATAAATGGTTTTTTGGGTTAAAATAACCTCCCTTGGTAAAACTTCATTATCAATTTTTTTTTGCCTATACCGAAATAATATATGCGATAACTTTACTTCAACCTGGGACATACTTAGTATAGACTGTCCCTTCTTCAACCATTAATAAATTGAAGTATAGGTATAAGACTTTCATTATCATTTTAGATTTAATGGGAATTAAGGGTTAATAATAAGAGAAATTACTATTAAATTTACCATAAATGTGATATATATTATGAGATTTTCACAAAAAAATGGCGGAAGGTGTCCTGTTAAATGACAAGGATTGCCAGTCGTTTTTCCTACCCAAAGTGTAGGATTTTGCATGTAGGTTTTGCCTCCTGATTGTAAAATCCATATCATTAAAATTCTCACATCAAAGTGCTTAAAGTATATGATAAAAATGATAGGTTATAATTTGTCGATTTCATATCACACCCATATCAACCTTCGGCCCATATTAACCCTCGGGAATAAAGGTCCACTGGTAGATATTGGATGTGATGTGAAAATCTCCATATAATTTCCTCTTATTATTATCCAGTTGTGTAAAATACATGAGAAATTGTCCATACAATACGGATATAGTGAACAGCCTCAATACAGATAAAACATGACCAATACAGAAAAAAATGGGATCAATACAGAAAAAACAGGGCAAATACGGAAAAACAGCCTCAATACAGAAAAACAGGGCCACTCCTCGACCCCATACAGCTTACCTTGGATATAATACAGGTCAAACATGAAAACACCCATTTAATAACATTATATTATTACATTTGTACATGGTCATTTCCATATTGGACCTGGTGTTAGCAGCAAGGCTCCCATATCAGCCTCTAGAGCTGATATCAGGTCCAATATGGAAATGTAATTGCATGGTTTATATTTATATTCGCCCTCTTCTTCAGGTCAAACCAGCGAGCCTAGTGCTGAGGGCTCAAAACTGACGTCGACTTCCAGCATTCGTTACATGGACGGATGTCCTATATTAACTAATCTTTCGCCTTTGCCCATGTGTAATAAATACGTGGATAATATAATATCTAGCGTAAGAAGTGTTTGTGCGTTCTAATACAAAAATATTTATAACTGCTAGAACGTTTTAAAATATGTTGAGATTAAAGACCACCTTAGTTGATTACAAGTAGGTAGTGTCGAGGAAGGAAGGAAGGAATGGCAGCAGGTAGCGAAAGTTAGTGGGCGTAGATTGGTAGTGGAGCAGCGTTGTGATATGTTTGATACTGCAAGGGTAGGTGGGTGTGAGTATGTGATGGTTAAGTATACCTAACCTTAAGGCCAGAGTGTCAGAATTGATATTTGTTGGCAAAATTTTGAAATAAGACAAGAATGTTTGAACTTTTATATGGCGATTTTCATTAGTGTTACCTAGATGTAGTCGATATTGTCTGTTTGACAAAGAAAACAAAACGGCAAACAAAACACTGGACGCGAAAAGGGGGTAGGGTGACTTAAATTAAATGTAAATAAGGCGTGTTGCGTGTGTTTATGCGTGTTGGTTCTTTTCTTACCATATTATCTACTTTGGACATGTTTTAAAATTTGGACATTTATTATACTTAATAAATGTGGTATTAATTTTATATAGTATGGAACTTCATCGTTCCGACGCATAACGAACATATTCTGTTCTATTATTACACACAATTTTGCTATTTTCATAATAGAACAAAATCTTGACATCTTACACGCATATTGATCTGTTCAAAAATTATACAATACAACCCTTCCCGTCCCCTTTCCTAGATTAGGAACTTCCAAAGGGGAGCTTACTCCCTTATCAACTCCATAATATAAACTATGCGTTGTCCCAGTTTCAGTAAATCACCATATGAGTAACATTTGAAACCCAGGAAAAATCCTTTAAAGGGTATCTGCTGATTTGATAAAACTTAAACTAGATATTTGAAGCATTGTGCTGGTTTTCTTGCATACCTTCGTATTCAAGTCATCTTGAATAGGACATGGAAGGCTATAAAGTTATGTAAAAAAAAATGACATGTCCTTTTGAGCATCAAACGTTTTGGATCACGTTTACAATGCTATAGTGACATGTGACTATATTGTGTTCAATATAGCACTTATTTCTGATGACATATCTAATAGCAGCGAAGCGTTAGGAACTTTCCACACATAAAATTGTTGATTGATTGTTTGTTGTTTTACATTCAGCAAGCAATATATCAGCTATATTCAGGACTTTTTATAACATGGCTAACTTTATTAGTTATTAATTCTTTAAATAATTTTAACAACTGTTGCACTGAACCAACTTTTTCAATTAAATAAAAATTGTGTTCTCTTTCCGTGTACGGATATGCCGTGCATGGTGTTTTAAGAATTTTGCGTGGTTTTCTCGTAGACTTGATGTTGAACATTTTTAGTAAATTCCTATTTTAAATATGTTGCGTTTCTTTTATATTTGTTTTCAAAAGTTCCGGCGGTAAAAGGCTTTTCCGGGCGGCTGAAGTAGTCAAAGTGGTTCGTGACATTCAAACACAATTAACCGACATCTGATAATAAAATTTTGAACGTTTTGATAATGCCACGCTCTCGGCAGTAAAAGACAGGGGCGTCATAGCGACAGGGACAAGATTATAACGAGTTGTCCAGGTATGAGATTAATTTTCTAAAACCTTTGTTACTGTGTCCTTTTCTTTTGTGGCGATTAAAATAAGAATATATACATTCCTACCGAATGTCTATGGTTTTCTCCTGGTACTGCAACCTCCCCCCCCCCCCCCCCCCGTCGAATAAAAACTGGACCCCACGATATTGCAGTGCACTAGACAGTAAGCCATTTACTAACGACCGAGTTCTCGTTAACACTGGGTATGTGTGATGTGATGTCTAAACGTGCACAAACTCATCAATTCAGCGGCATTTATCTCCCTTTGAATGTAAAGTTAATTATCTTGTAGTTCGCTTACTTTTGGTAACGATCTTGCATTTACTTAAACATTATATATTTATTTGCATATAGTATATACCACTGTAATTTGACCTATTTCCACCACGGGAACTGGTTAAAAGTTGCTAGTGGTAATATTCATCTATATCTTGCAGATCTTTTTCAGGAACATGCGAATGTAGAGCATCACCATGTCGTAAATTATCCGATCGCCCGTGGTAAATATGTCATCAGAAAGCTAGCAATAGACTATCGAACTGTCGACATGACAGGTGTTCTCGAAAAATCGTCATCTATCCATCTGTTCGTTCCGTCTTCCCTTCGTCAGTCCGTCAATTTGTCATCTGTAATACCATCTATCCACCATTCAATCCATCCATCAAATATGCTAAATAACAAAAATAATATTTACCAGAGGTTGAAAGACCTCATTAACAGCTCTATATCTGTGATAACTATTACTGCTTTTTGTCACTGGGATTTATTGCTACACTTAAGTTTTTCCAGCTATATCTTGGCGTCCAGTTTCTATAACGGGAGAAAAGCCAAATACACAGTCAAAAATTCGTTTCCTGCAGCAATCTTGTTAGGATTGAAGTCGAGCAGACCCTACCCGAGGTCAGGCTCCAACTTGAAACGTCAGTGATTTAAATGACTGACTACTTTAACCACTATTAAAAACTTTTAAAAAAATCTTACTTGTTCATGTTCATGCTAAGCCTTCTCAACTTAGTAAGCCGTTACAAACAAGTGACAAAAAATTAGAGAACAATCTGAAAAATTGTCTTAAAATCCAGTTGTTCCAAAATATTAGGAAATAATGAAGTCTAAACCCTTTAACCAATTTTGGATTGCTCACTCAAACATAGCCGCTTACGCTAATAAAAAAAAATAAAGAAAAAAACTGAAAAGGAATTCCGGCAGAATGCTCTGTAAATTGTGACTCTCCTTTGGATTTATCGTCGGAGATGTTAAAAAAGTATAAAAAAAACAATTCACTGCATTTACAAAATTTAACATTACCGAGGAAAATAAGGCTAAATTGACGCGGGTCTGGCGTAAACAAGTTTGTATATTTAATTACTTTTAATTTGTTTTTGTTAGCATATAAACCGTGCTGATATATTTAGCAAGCGATTTTGAAGTATGCATATTATGTCAATTCTTCGAGATGTAATATGCCTTTGTTTCTAAAGGTGGCGCTGTACTCATGGTCTAACAGAATGCTCAGTTTTTAGGTAAATTTCATGAACAACTTACTTGATTGTCTTCAAGTTAAATTATTTTTTTTTATTTCCTATTATGTAATTTAATGCTATTCAATATTAATAGCTATTAACAAGAAAAAGGTAATTGTTCTGTCCATAATTGGTTTGTCTACTAATTCATGTATACCAAGACAACCATTTTAAATCTGAAGTTACCTCCTTAAGACGGCTTATATGGAACGCCACAGCTGCCTTATGATACACAAACATATATCATTAAGGCAACAAGCATGCTATTTACCTATTATTCTACACCATTAAGACATTTAGTTATACTATATTGACGCTAATTCACATCAATAAGCAACATATTTAAACTATAAAGTAGTTGAAATACACCATAACGACAATCTTTTACACTATTTAACTATTATGCTATAACATAAAGATACTTCATTATATCATGATGATCACTTACTATACCACGAAGACACTTAACAATACTAAGACGTCATCTTATTATACCATAAAGACATTTTACTATATCATTAAGACATCTTATTATCCCCGTATCGGTATTATTCCTGGAATCTGATTGGTATATACCCGGCTCGTTGCTGTCATATATCCGGGTGTTGCTAAGCGTTAGTTGCACAAAAGTACTTAAGATGCGTTTATATTATAAATGGTAATCGGTTTGTGTCATATATAGGATGATCAAATCTTTAACAAAATGTCCAAATGTGCTTTATTTTTAACAGAAAATGAGACAAAAGATATGCAGTTTGACAAACAACGACGTCACACTATCATGACGTCCCTGCAAGACATTCAGCGCCAAAATTTATTTTTTAAACATCTGTTTGAATCCAACAAAAAACTGTTCTTTTCAGGAACTGTAGGGTTCTACCAAAGGTAGTACCCTACACCTTGTAAAAAAGCGATATTTATACCAAATTCAAATCAAACTTCCTTTGAATATGATGAAAACGTAACTTTAACGTCCGCCATTGCGTTGACAAAGTACCTAAAATGCATTATTTCAAACTAAAAATGGGGATGAATTCGTTATACACTTTCATATCCGTAGATATTGAGATTTAAACACCTTCAGCATCCCTGTACTCCCGTCGGCTTCGTCTCAGGGTGTACTTGGGGCACTGCACTGTGTTAAAATCTCCATATCTACTAATATGAACGTATATAACTTGTATTATTTCATATCAGTAAAATTATGTTTGTTTCAATTGGATAAAACAAGGTCAGCTGGTATTAATTAATCTGCAGTAATTTGACATGAGGGCATTATCACGCCGTGATAACGCCCGTGGGCGTTATCACGTCGTGGTAATGCCCTTTCCAGTAACAAGCACCATAAAACTGGTTATTTTTAATGTATAAAAAATATATGTACATGTACAACCTAAATGAGGAAAATATGTCATTAAATTTAGAAAACTAACGGTGTATTGCCTGAAATTGCTAAACAATGATATATAATGAGGTCCACTTTCAAATCATACAGCAAGCAGCTACAAATAAATAATACAGTTTTAAACAAATGGTTTCCTAATTCTTCAATAAAATAAATATAATAGTTGCTTATATAGAGGGCATTGTCATGATACTTGACAGCACTCGGGACAGTGGTATTGCCTTTAACATTGATAATGCCCTCGCCGTTGGCTCGGGCATTATCAATGTTTCAGGCAATACAACTCTCCCTTGTGCAGTCAAGATATCATGACAATGCCCTCTATATAAGCAACTATTGTATAAATATACCATGACGATGCTTGAGTATATCATGAAGACATCTTAGTATATCATGACCGTACTTTATTTTATCTAAAATTAAGTATGTATGTAGTCACAATCTGAAAAAATATCGATTGATACAACCTGTGTGATAAAAAACCTTGTATCATCTATATATGTGATACAAGATGTACTTTTGTCGGAACTACTTCTTGACGTTACAATGAATGGTATAACCAATGATTCGTTAAATGACTTTCCTTCTATGAATGAAATATGACGTCATAATTCGTGTGACGTTAGGGGCTATATTTTATAAACAAATGCTTCGTTGAATGTTACATTTTAAATTGCAAACATTCAGTTTTGTTTCTGCTCTTTGTATACTTCTTAATTTTAGATAAACTTATTACATACATTTAAGTGTAGGTACAACTACCTGTATCACGTCTCGACAGTTGCATACATTCCGCATCACAACTCGAAGCTGAGCGTCTCGTAGTGATACGAATGTACACAACTGTCTCGACTTGATACAGGTAGTTGTACCTACACATAATGTATGTAATGTATATATATCATGAAGGCATCTAACTGTACCCTGACGACTTTTTAATATATTACAAAAACATCTTTCTACATTAAGAAGATCACATGTTGTACTAGAAAGACATATTAATATATCACTTAGCCATGTATAAGTACTATTTATAGCATTTTACTTTTCTATGATGTCACACTTCTCTGTCAGAAAGACACGCTTCCATAATAAATTCACATGTCAATATAATAGTCAGCAGTTTCTATAAATTGTGTGGACATCGGTGGACGAGTGGTTAAGGTAGTTTACCATCTACTTTAGATCTAAAATTTGTCTGTCAACACTGAGGTTGCAGATTCGAGTCTCAATGCGACAGGGTGTAATCGACTGAATCTCACTTGACCATGATTGCCAGATTTTCCTTCTGCAGGTCGGGGGTTTCTCCAGGTATTCCGGCTTCCTCCCTAAAAATAAATTGGACGCCAGTGACATTAGACATTCTAAATATAGAAATAAATAGATATATAAACCAAACTCAAAGGAGAAAGTGCAATAAGGGCCCAAAATTTCCCAAAATTTGAAATCTCAAATAATCAGTTTAAAACAGAAAAATATCGAAATAATAGTAATCCTTACTATATTTGGCTACTTTATATAAAAAGAACGTCTCGAAATGGGATCAAAATCAGGGTTTCGACAAAAAGCGTTTTACAAAAATCAAACACTTTTTTTAAAAGATAAAGACGCCGCCCATCACATTCTTTGGTCAATGCAATAATTGAACATTATACTTTTTCCTTATCATAAATAATATATGTGTTATATATTTTTATTCAAGGATGCGGGGATACCTATTGCGCAATTAAGTAGTAAACATCACTACATGTGAAATATTTCCTGCCGAAGTTTATGCTTTTAACCTTTAAGGTTGTTATTTTGAAGTAGAATAGAGAACGAGTTTATAAAAAAGGATTAACTCTAGGATCGTGTGTTTATGTTTTATACCTAATTGCATAAATAATCAATTAACTAATTTTGTTTGTTTGAATGCATGAAGTTTAATGCCATTACCAGCAATTGTTACAGCTGTATCTTTTTTATTGGTGGAGTGTGTTGGAGTGGAGTAGTAAAAAGTATCCGGTAAATAGAACTGTATGGTGGTAAAACTGGCAATTTTTGTAGTAAAAGTAACAGTCGAACACAAACTTATCTGCAATAATCCTTGACCACTAAAATTACTGTTGTTCTGCTAGGGATCGACAGTTGATAACTTATTACATGTCCCACTATGACACTTATGCACTGTGGACATCATACCACAATTACATAAATTTGTTTATGTATCACCAATGTCATGCCACACAAGTAATTACGAGGAATATATAAGGTTCCTCTGCTAATTAATGGCATTCAACTGTGGTGCCAGATTATTATTCTATGTTTAGTTTGAGCAGACGACACTGTATCTTGTTTTCAAAATAAACATTAAACATAAGACATATCTGATATCAAAATAATGTTATCTCCGATTGCTAGAGAAATCGTGTCATTTAAAATAAACCGTCATGTAGAGTAGAAGACATTAGGCAAAATGATGCCTACATGTATATGACATAAATCCGTTATTGTCAAAGACAAAATTCTTTTAGCAGGATACAAAATGTACCAATTCGTTGTAACATCATGTGAACAAAAGTAATAAACATTAAGACTAAACAAAGAAAAGAATTTGTTAGTTTATAACATGAATTAGAAATGCAAACAAGAGGCAAATTCAACACAGTAACAGCTATCCAGCAAATTGTGAGCAGACGATTTCATGGATTGATGGATATACCATTGGCAGCTCACAGAAAGAAATTGCAATATATTCCATGGCCAATTGCCGCCGACCTTAGGTAGGAAAACTGACAATCATTCCAATTAAAGAGTCGATCACACCCTGCCCCGCACAGAGAATCGAACCTGTAACCTCGTTGTTGGCCGACATGTAATCAATAGTAGATAACTAACAACCTCAACCACTCGGACAGCGAGACCTCTTTATTGCTGCATGTGTACTTGCCCATTTGCCTATTCATATGTTTATCTTTGTTTGTATGTTTCTAAAAACGCCTGCTTGGTGCGTACAACATGTAACTGTAACTTCAGACTAATAAGAATTGTGTGATAACGTAAATAGTAAACACGCATGTGATAATTTTAATGAGACTGCTTGAACATTTACAAACTTTTCTGTGATCCTGAAAGTTTTAGACTGACTTCAACTTTGCTTTTTACTTCATCAATTGTAAGTATTTATGCAATATTGCGCATGAGCAGACTACTTTCAACTTGTAATCTTTTTCTATCGATTTCTACTTTGCTTATAAGTATATTTTCTTACTTGTTTGGACAGACATAATTCAAGCTGTTTAGTAAAGAAGAAACAATTAGTCATACGGACAAAAGTCATAACCAGCAGTATTCTGGTAGCAGTTATATGAGGTAAATTAGTGTTTTCTTTTAACAATCAATGCAAAAAAACGTTTTGAATTAATTACCAAACAATATAAAATTATCAAATGTTAAATTTTCACACTACATGAAGTAGTAAGATTGTTTAAGTCTATGCTGCTGGTCATGTACTGGTGATTTTAACAAGGTACGAAATAAACAATTGCATTGTTTTGCTTTCTTTGATAAATGTAGTGCCTCCTTTACAACACAATTTGTATACTTGGACAAAAAGTTCTACAGTATATCTGTGTAATTGTCCAATTTCTTAATTGCTTTTACATTCAACACATTTGGAGGTATTTGGAATCGTGTACTCTTCGAAAGTCCGGTCTTTTTTTTTGTGACGTGAGGTCAACTTTATGTATTATAGCTATATGTTCATACAATATTTTTCACTTAATGTCTTTGATAAAGGTAGCTATCAGGATTTATCAGCCAAAGAAAATTTAATATTTGACGAGCGCTAGATGAGCTGAATATACATTTTTGAGGGCATAGAAATCTTGATAGCGACCGTATTGCAAAGTCAGTATTTGTTTATTACATAAATAAAATCATCATTTGTCTTGCTAAGAAAAACAGAGGATGCTTTCATGGGATGTAATTGTTGAAATGCTGGTTTCCCTTAATAGCTTGGTTTAATACTGTATTGATATTGATTGCTGATAATCCAGTTTCATCAATAATGAGAAGAGTATAAAAATAAATAAACAATTTTATTTTTACATTTTTTAACAGCATATTAATAACAGATGATCAAATCCAATAACCTCTAAAATTGAAATTTATAGTTACATGTAAATTAGAAAAGTCATAAAAACAAGCTTGAACTAGTAGTTACCATATCGATATTGAATTCCGATTGACTACTGTGCAGCGGATACAAATTTCCATACTTTTATGTAATTTTAATTCTGTTGCGATTAATCGTGCCCCGAAAGTCGCTTTTAGACCAATCTAATTATATTCATGTAATATTAAATATCGTCATACAATGTAGCTGTGTCATAGTGGGTTTTTTTTTATAGAAATACCATTTATCACAAGGTTTAATGGAATCGATATGAATACAAATGTTTGTTTGCTATGTTTATAGTTAAATCGTCTATCAATTCAAGCGATTGTTTTTATATGAGTGACCATTGTAAACCATGTTGGAACGAATAGAGGATGTTTTCTTTTTATGCATAATTGTTCGGGGGGCCTCGGTGGCCGAGTGGTCAAGGAAGTTCGTCTACTATTGATCACGTGGTCTGTCAACACTGAGATTGCGGGTTCGATTCTCACTGCAGGCAGGGTGTACTCGACTCCAATCTTAATTGACAAGGATTGCCAGTTTTCCTACCACCGGTCGGGGGTTCTCTCCGGGTACTCCGGCTCCCTCCCCAATAAAAACTGGACGCCATGAAATAGCTGAAAAATTGCTGAAAGTGGCGTTAAAACACCATTCAAACAAACAAAATCAAACAAATATAATTGTTCGAGAAGTGCAACAATTACATGTTAAAGAAAGTTGTTAATAGCTTTCATAGTTATATATCTGGTCCTTTTGAATACAGGCGAGACATAGGCAGTTTTCCAGTCGTGTGTTTTCATGATACTCTAAAAAGGTGATTTATCACTTGATTATTCTTTTATGTGTGTTTGTTTGAATGGTTAAAACAACTTTCAGCAATTGTATGCTAAACTGGTGTGTCTAGCTTGTATTGGAGAGAAAGCTGGAGTATCCGGTGAAAACCCCTACCCTCCGTGGGAAACTTGCAATCCCTGTCAGTTAAGTTTGAAGTCGAGCACACAGAGACATAATACTATGAAACCTGTGAAACCTATTTTCTATTTGTCAATGTGGCTTATATATTTGTGTGTATTTAATGGAGAAGCTATTTGGACACGAAATAAATTATCCACAGCAAGTATTTACTGTAAAACTGTAAGAACCCTGAAGCTGACTTCCTTAATGTTTTTGTTTTACGTCGATTGAAGGAAAAAGATTGTAATACGACCGCTTCTAACAAGGATATATTTTTATTTTTAAAAGTGATATTTTACCAAACCACCTTTTACTCAATATGTTCTTTGTTCATTTTTTAAATGAACTAAATAAACTCTATACGAGTCTTATAACTTCTAGTCATAACAAGATATTTTAAGCAAAACAAAAATCAACCAGTTGACCTCATATCATAGCTTTCATAATGACATGCGAGTATTAATCATGTTTAAGGTTAGTTGTTTGTATGTATAATTACAACATAGCCGGAGTACCCAAAGTAAACCCCCAATTTTAGGCAGTGAAATAGATATTCTTTGTCAATTAAGTTGGAGCCGGTTGCACACTGCCTCAGATAGGCTGGAACAAACAGCCTCAATTGAAAAGCCACAAGTTCAATGTTTTAAGCATTCATGATAATTTAAAGGTTTTTTCTACCTTATAAATGTGATTTTCAGCAAACCGTAAAGTTATGGAAAGCTAAATCCACTTTATGACAACGTTGAAACATTGTTGTGATCTTAAAGGACACACATTTCTGAACCCACTTATTGCTTCAAAGTTTTATATCCAGAAAGAATACGGCTCACTATTTATCCAAAACATACTCAATAGTAACAAAAACAATATTCTATTCATATATTGACAGCCATTATATATAATCTGAAAAAGCACTTAAAGTATACAAATAAATGTATGGTTCATGGCTGTATTCATAAGGTAAAGTAATTGTATTTACTCTTAACTCAAATTGGATTTTGCTAAAATATTCAGCTGATTTCTATCACGTATTTTTTAAATTTTATGGAAAATAAGATACATGTAGTGCATACATGTTTAAAACAAAATTGACGAAACTTCACAATTTTCCGTGTATTCGAGTTTCCTTAATCATAAAAAATCTCAATATTGTGGTTTTGTTATAAGTTGCTGCATCAGAAATTATTACTCATGAAGTGGCTTTATTCTCATAAAACAATATTTCATTTTTTTAGAAAGCGCACTTATTTAATTTTTAATTTAAATTTTCTTTTTATGGTAAACTTGTACTTAAATGGATGTATAAAATTAAAATTCAGCTCTTGATGATTATTGTTATACATAGATACAAAATATTGGCTTAAATCTGCCCATGCATGTGGAAAGGACCTGTCAAGGGACATTCATGTTTATAACTTGTTTGACTCTGCCCAGTGACTTGTTTGTCGAGATCTTTTAATTGCGTACTTTTCTAACTTGAAAGTATAAAATAGTACCATATATGATCTGTCAAATATGTGTTCAGTATTGTAATATCGATTTTTATGAGAAACATTATAATGCTGTGAACGGAACATTTTGGTGTGCTCGAAAGTATTTTCTTTCTGGAGATAAAAGTATTTTCCAAATAAAACGCAAGACCCAGCTATCCTTGAAAAAAAAAGTAAAAAAAAGTAAATGGTTGGCGCCTTACAATTTGGATAATATTTCTCTCATAACCATAAACATAAAATAATGCATTTAATGCAACATTCTTATTTTTGACTGAACTCTGTCTATGTAAAAATGAAATATTATGCTGTTCTTTTTTAAAGAAATTGAAAAACACAACATGTAGAAAGACGTATTTTTATAATTCTAATTATAAACCATGTCTGCTACCGATGGTCGGGAATTTTTTTGGCTACGCCGGCTTCCTCCCAAACTACCAATACTAACAATAATATATTCATAATTAACATACAGGATATTTGTCCGAAATATGTTCTAAACCATCTTTAACAAAAGGTGAAACATAGGTAATCAAATTTCAATTATGTTATCATTAAATTAAAAAAAAATTAAATTCAAAATAACTTACGCGAACAAACGCAAATTAATTAATAAAATACTAATGCTGTAGCTGTGACTTACTAAGACTTCAGTTAGTAGACTTGCCACCAGTCCCTTCTTGCTTTATTTAAAAAACATTTATCAAGTACTTTAACGTTAACTTCAGCAAATTGTCCGTTATTTGCTTTTAGTACTTATTGTCGGAAAAATGTGTGATACATTTAGCGGGAATACTTTTTACATTGGCACAACACCTTTTGATCATGTTGATAGTAGAGGAAACGGTAATAGTATAGATGTAACACTTTGATAATAAAACAATTCAGTGCCTGTTGTTGTCTTCATAACAAAAATAAATGAACGGTATTATATTTTATATAGCTAAATATGATTTTATTGCATTTTTTACAAACGTAATCATCACAAAAACATTTGTTACCCAGACAACAGAATGTTAATTTATTAGATACGTCGGCTGTGTCACCCTTTCTGTCACCTTCGATTACGTCGTTTACCCACTTCTTCAGTTACTTTGCAGGAAATGTCATTCTATACGCTTTTCTGGCTAACAGTGTTTAGGTGTCAAATGTTTTTTAACTCTATAATTTCCGCGTAATGTAGCCACTTTCATGTTTGATCAAATAATTAAATATAGTACCATTTAAGTGTGTTTGCTTTATTTTAATTAAAACATGTGCACAGTTTCTTTCTTCCAATGTTATATAAAAAGGACGAATTTATAAGTTTGAGTCAAATTATTTTCATTTTTGTCAATACACCTTAAAGTTTGAGGAATAAAGCACTATTCGTACCTATTGGAATGCCGATAATCTATTGTCCTTCTGAACATGACCAAAGATGCATACTGAATGATCTACCATTAGACATTTCCTCTGGTAATTTATTCCTTGTTGCTTGTTTTTGTTTGTTTGATGGTGTTTAACGCCACTCTTAGCAATTTTTCAGCTATATAATGGCGTCCAGTTTTTTATTGGGGGAGGAAGCCGGAGAAAACCGCCGACCTGCGGTAAGAAAACTGGCAATCCTTGTCAATTTAGATTGGAGTTGAGTACACCCTGCCTGCAGTGAGAATCGAACCCGCAATCTCAGTGTTGACAGACCACGTGATCAAAAGTAGACGAACTACCTTGACCACTCGGCCACCGAGGCCCCTATTCCTTGTTGTGTTGTTATGACTACACATTAGGGATTTTATCACGTCTTTCAACTTTTCCTAACAAAAACAACCATTGACTACAGTTAGGTGCAGTCCTAACATAACATAAAGTTAACTTAAACCAGTCCAAATCTCTGGTCAAAATCTCTGCTTTTGAGAAAAAAAATCTCTGCTTTTTGACCAAAAACCAGTCAATTTGACCGCTTTGACAGGACAAAATTTTGTCCAAATCTCTGCTTTAAATATTGTCAAATTCTCTGCTTTTGTCAAGTGGACAAAAACGGTCCAAATCTCTGCTTTTGTCAAATTGACAAAAACGGTCAAAATCTCTGCTTTCAAATGTCACGTGACAAAAATGTCCAGTGGACAAAAATTGTCAAAATCTCTGCTTTTCAATTGTCACGTGACCAAAATGTCCAGTGGACAAAAATTGTCAAAATCTCTGCTTTTCAATAGTCACGTGACAAAAATGTCCAGTGGACAAAATCTCTGCTTTTCAATTTTCAAGTCACAAAATGTCCCTTTGTACAAAAAGTCAAAAATATATGCTTTATTTAATCATTTCGTTACAAATTGTCACGATCACCAAAAATTAGTTAACGAAATCTACGGCAGTCTATTTTAAAGAAAACGATTTCTTTCCCGTCCGCGTTTCGGTAAATGTATAGCAAGCCGTTGTGGTTACATATTAAGACTGTAGCTCTCCCTACATTTCTATTATTATTATGTTATTGTTATTATGATTGAACAATCATATTTTTGTGTAGTTGAATAAAAATATAAAAGTATAAATCCTAACCTGTAATATTTTTATTTAATAATAATACCGTTACAACTCACCTGTATGTCGGTATCATTAAATCTATTATTAATATTTACATTTCACTTTTAATTTCACACTAAATAATATTAATTAGTTTTCAAATCTTGGCTGCCTACATCTTAGGATATGTGTTTTAACCTCAAATCCACAATTTAAAACAAATCACCCATAAAATCCTAAATTAAAACTTCTTCATATCAAATCACTCCTGAGAAAATAGAAATATAAAATAACAACCATATTAGATACATTATATCACTCCAGAAACTTTTGCGATGCAATTAAAAAACATATTTCTCATACAAAATCACTCCAAATACTTAAGCGATGCAATTGAAAACCCTATTTCACATATCAAATCAATCCTGATCCCATAGCAATGCAATTAAGAACCATATTTCACATATGAAATTAATCCTGAGACATTTATAATGCAAATAT
Organism: Limnoperna fortunei; assembly: GCA_944474755.1. Taxonomy (NCBI): domain Eukaryota; kingdom Metazoa; phylum Mollusca; class Bivalvia; order Mytilida; family Modiolidae; genus Limnoperna; species Limnoperna fortunei. The sequence goes on along the minus strand of OX104112.1, from coordinate 30,579,148 downwards.
AAACTATATTTAACATATATAATCAATCAGGAGACTATAGCAATGCAATTTAAACCATATTCCACATATAAAGTTACTCTGGAGACCTTAGCCATGTGATTAAAAAGAATATTTTAGATATAAAATCACTAAAGAAACTAAAGCTATGCAATTAAAAATTATATTTCACATATAAAGTTACTCTAAAGACCTTAGCCATGCAATTAAAAACCATATTTTGCATATAAATTCAATCCTGAAACCTTGGCAATACCATTAAAACAAAATATTCAACATATAAAATCAATCCTGACACCAAAGTGATCATGGTGATGGAATTAAAAAACCATATTTCACATATAAAATCAATCCTGAAACTTTTAAAATACAATTAATATCTATATTTAACATATAAAATCTCTAATGATACTGAAGCAATGTAATCAAAAACCATATTTCACATATAAAATCACTCTGGAGACCTAAGTGATGCAATAAAAAACCATATTTAACATACAAAATCACTAATGACACTGAAGCAATGAAATTAAAAACTATTTCACATATAAAGTCACTCTGGAGACCTTGGCCATGCAATTCCAAACCATATTTTACATATAAAATAAATCCTGAGACAATATAGATGGAATTAAAACCATAATCTGCATATAAATTAATCGTGAAACCTTGGAAATACAATTAAAGAATATATTAAACAAATAAAATCACTAGAAAGACTTTAGCAGTGTAATCAAAAATCATATGTCACAAATAAAATCACTCTGGAGACCTAAGTGATGCAATTAAAATCCATATTTAACATATAAAATCAATCTCAAGAATTTAGCAATGCAACTAGAAACCATATTTCACATATAAAATCAATCCTGAAGCCTTGGTTATGCCATAAAAAACAATATCTCACATATAGAATCACTCTGGAGACCTAAGAGATGCAATTAAAATCCATATTTAACATATAAAATCAATCTCGACACTTTACAAATGCAACTAGAAACCATATTTCACTTATAAAATCATTCCTGAAGCCTTGGTAATGCCATAAAAAACAATATGTCACATATAAAATCACTCTGGAGACATAAGAGATGCAATTAAAATCCATATTTAACATATAAAACCAATCTTGAGACTTTAGCAGTGCAACTAGAAACCATATTTCACATATAAAATCATTCATGTAGCCTTGGTTATGCCATACAAAACAATATCTCACATACAGAATCACTTTGTAGACCTAAGCCATGCAATTAAAATCCATATTTAACATATAAAATCAATCTCGACACTTTACAAATGCAACTAGAAACCATATTTCACATATAAAATCACTCTGGAGACCTAAGAGATGCAATTAAAATCCATATTCAACATATAAAATCAATCTCGACACTTTACCAATGCAACTAGAAACCATTTTTCACATATAAAATCATTCCTGAAGCCTTGGTAATGCCATAAAAAAGCAATATGTCACATATAAAATCCCTCTGGAGACATAAGAGATGCAATTAAAATCCATATTTAACATATTAAACCAATCTCTAGACTTTAGCAGTGCAAGTAGAAACCATATTTCACATATAAAATCATTCCTGTAGCCTTGGTTATACCACAAAAAACAATATCTCAGATATAAATCACTCTGGAGACCTAAGCTATGCAATTAAAATCCATATTTAACATATTAAATCAATCTCGAGACTTCAGCAATGCAACTAGAAACCATATTTCACATATAAAATCATTCATGTAGCCTTGGTTATGCCATAAAAAACAATATCTCACATACAGAATCACTTTGTAGACCTAAGCCATGCAATTAAAATCCATATTTAACATATAAAATCAATCTCGACACTTTACAAATGCAACTAGAAACCATATTTCACATATAAAATCACTCTGGAGACCTAAGAGATGCAATTAAAATCCATATTCAACATATAAAATCAATCTCGACACTTTACCAATGCAACTAGAAACCATTTTTCACATATAAAATCATTCCTGAAGCCTTGGTAATGCCATAAAAAGCAATATGTCACATATAAAATCCCTCTGGAGACATAAGAGATGCAATTAAAATCCATATTTAACATATTAAACCAATCTCTAGACTTTAGCAGTGCAAGTAGAAACCATATTTCACATATAAAATCATTCCTGTAGCCTTGGTTATACCACAAAAAACAATATCTCAGATATAAATCACTCTGGAGACCTAAGCTATGCAATTAAAATCCATATTTAACATATAAAATCAATCTCGAGACTTTAGCAATGCAACTAGAAACCAATCCTGAGACCTGAGCTATAAAAGTAAAAACCATACTTTTATGTATAAAATCACTCTGGGGATATTAGTGATGGAATTAAAACCATATTTTACATATAAAATTATTCCTAATACCCAAAAGATGCAACCAAAATGTGGGTTTAAATATTGTAAATATAAGATATTTTACATAATTGTTTAATTGTTCTGTACTTTAATAAGATTTAGTGGTTAAAATACAGAACTCTCATAGATTTTTAACCTTTTTTATTATTATCACACATTTTGGATATTGAATGTACTTTCAATTGGATACATGTCGACTTAATTTATATTTTGAATGATTGCTTTTAGGTTAGTGCTTTGTATGTTATTTTATGCTCAGCTCTCTAAAATGAATTATATTCTTAATATATGTTTTTAAAATGCATGTATTGTTACATGTATCTATGCTACCTGCTTTTAGTTTTAGTGCTCCTAGGCATGTTTTTAAATTTATGCTCAGCTGTCTTAAATGAATCTTTTCCTAGTATATGTTTTAAATTGCATGTATTGTTCTGCTGTCCATCTGTAATACCACCCTGACTGTTTTATATACTTTGTATGAATGTACCTTAATATGTATGTTAACCTTGTGCTGTCATGTTATGTTTTGTGATTTGTTTTGTTGGAAAATATTAAGTCGGTCAAAGAGCTCACAAGAGCTCATGTTATATGTTTGTTACTATGTATATATTATCCGACTCTAAATAAAATTTACTTACTTACTTACTATATTGCTAAGTTCAAGAGTTGTAATTTATATTATGATATCGAAGAATTGCTTGAATGATAGATATTTATATAACAAAGATATGTCTCACTTTATTGGACTATACATTAATATTTAATAAAAGGAAACAACGGCGCAATAAGGAATATGTTTCCGAGCCGTAAGATTTAAAACATTTGATATCCTACAGAAACACGTAAATAACAAACAAAACTTAAATTCTTTCATTAACTATAATTTTGTATTTTATCGAATGTTTTTTTTTTGGTAGTAGGATTTTAATAAACGACAAAGGATTTGATTTTCATCTTTCATATACCTTTCATTCCGACAACGCGCAGATAAAATAAATGGACGTACGGTACAACCAGTCGGTCTTTCGTAAAAAAAATTGTCAAAAAACATTAAAAAGGTAAAAGTCAAAATTGTTTTAAAGTGCAGTCGAAAGGTTAGCATGTCGACATAAATTTCCAAAATAAAAAATGTCCAATACAAAATTGTCACGTGACAAAATTGTCACAAAAAATGTCCTGTTGACAAACTTGTCACGTGACAAAATTGTCAAGAGAAAAAAATTGTCCAGAGGACAGAAATTGTCAAAAGAAAAAAAGTCCAGTGGACAAAAATTGTCAAAAGAACAAAAATGTCCAGTGGACAGAAATTGTCAACAAATTGTCAAATGGACAGAAATATATTGTATAAAAAAATTGTCAAAAGAACAGCCCAAGTTAACTTGGGTTGTCAAAATCTCTGCTCAAACCAGTCAAATTCTCTGCTCGAAGTTAACTTAAAGCAGTCAGAATCTCTGCTTTTCAAGTTAACTAGCATGTTATGTTAGGACTGCACCCAACTGTAGGTCTTAGAGTCTGAATTTAACTCATTTTAGGGACGGGAGTATTCATTGTGAACAAAGCACACAATACCATAATAGGTCTAAGGAATTGTGTTAAATCAACACTGAACAACATTAGTTTGATTCTGTCGCCTATTTGTCCTAAATCAGACTCCAAATGCACGACTTGTTGCAGAGCCAGATATCGGAACCAGTTAAAAGAAACAGCTGACTTGTTTTCTTCAAATGCCTTTTTGGTCGTGGTTTCAGTAAAACTCTTTTTTTTTCTTATAGGACTCAGGACAATATATGTTTTCATCAATACTAAAATGAATAAATTTCTTTGCGGGAACGCAGCTGTTTTCCTAGTCCTGTGTTATTTGCATGAGACAAAAGGTAAATATGATTTTAATATTGAATTACTAATGTCCAACAATTAAATATTTAAATACTGTCTATAAATATGATCCGGAATATGACAAGTACCAGCGGCCATAATGGAAAAGCCCAGCAGCTCTTTTGGTCGAGTCCTGGGAACCCTTCCAAATATGCAGTATTATTATGTTACTGTTATAACAGTTATAGAAGAGGTCTTCACCTTTATCGTGGAGTCTACATTTTGTTGAGGGTGGAAGCTGAATTGCTAACTTCAATATTTCTATAAGAAACATATACAAAATTACTCTAAAGGGAATTATCTTATATGCTCCAAAATGGTATAATACATTATTGATTACTTTGATTATTAGTCAAAGAATTTGTCACCGATGTAAAATATTAAGGGTTCACATGCATGTTCTCTTCAATAAAGGATACTTGGTTATAACTGTTGGTGAGACTGTACCATTGTATTTCTTGGGTTATAATTATATTGCAAAATTGTGCATTATTATTTTGAGGTAGTGATTGAAACAGAATAGGCAGGCATCTAGCATCGATATTGTAAGTATCAAATGCTGAGCCACGAGCTGTTATTAACAGTTATTTCTTAAATAGCAAGGGAACACTTGGGTATTCAATGCAACCAATGCATATTCAAAGCAAAACCCAACTTGTGGGGTAGGTAATAAATAAAAACAGATATATATTGACTACATATACATTTATGAAAGAAGCTCACTGCTTCTTGCGTAACTTATATCATGTCTAATATTTAAAGGTAATGAAATATTGCAAACTAAAGAGAAAGTAGGTTTTATTTATTCATTCATATTTAGGTACACAACCTCTAAAGATCACTGTGGTAAATAAAATTCGATATGGGGAAACTTTAAAACTATTTTGTCACATTAAAGAGTGTTGCTCGCCTAAGTCGACTGAGTTCGGATGGGGAGTTGACGGTAACAAAACAGTCTTAGACGTCAAACAGATACGTCCATTGGATCCGTTGATAGGGTACCCCAGATATAAGGCAAGTTGGTATGCAAAGAATGGAACGATGCTTTGCATTTACAATTTTACCGAACATGACCTGAATAAGACATATGAATGCTTCTACAATGGTGAGCATGCCAATACCACCCTACTTAGAGATGATGTGGTTTTAGGTAAGTTATATGTTTTCTTTTATAACATTTTTCAACATAAATTCCATGAACATAGTTTGATCTGGATAAGAGATATTGTTTTCTGAGACTTATAGTACATACAGTTTAATTGACTAGAATTTCGTTTTATTTTAGGAAACACATTTTCAGTTGGTGGATACAAATTTTGAATTCAATTCTAATTTATTAAATTAAATGTTTTAGGTGAAAGCGGTACAACGACAACGGCTGGAGGTAAGTTTTTGTGGTAAATCAATATATATACATTTAGAAATTGGTCTCTTCAGTAATTGCAGTACGGTCTCTTAAGATGTTTTAGGTAATTTTGAAGAAGACAAATATGACTTCTAAAAGATAAAAGTACAATTTTCTTGTATCCTATGTCTATTTCAGTCATTTTACATACGTCCGGTCATTCATCATTACATATTTCAACCAACAGTTCTCATTATTCTTATTAATTCTTCTGAAAATAAATAGATTAGTCGTCTCTTCTTATCGGCAGCATGTGCGTTTTAAGTTTAGCGTCCTCACGTGACATTAAAAGTGGGCATTGATGGTTGGTATTTATTATTTAAAAATGATCCACATCACATTTACAAAAACGGAATATTTGTGTAATTTACCTGGTCAACTGCATACATTTAAATGTCAATAACCTATTTTTTTTCTCTTAGTCTCGTTGTCCAAGCTTTTCAGGCTCACGTCAAGGGTTTGCAATACAAAAAATAGTCTTCTACTCAAATGGTTAATTCCGTTTAGTGTAATATATACTTCTCTATAATAAAAATGTAATTAAAATAACATTCAATTAAGATCTTTCTAGTTTCAATAAACGATGCATTTCGCCACATACAGTCTCAAATTCATGTGTATTATGTCATTACATTAGCTATAAAAGACATACTATGTTTATTTCTTATGTACTATTAGCACTATGTTAAATTAAATTAAGTTTGTAAAGTACAGTTAAAAGTAAAGGCGTTGATAAAAACTTGCTAAGAACATGACTTCTTGTAATACTAGAATTCATTAGAAAAGAATTATTGGTGTTTGCTTATCTACCAACGCACCACGTTTATTGACAAAACTTACATTTTATCGAAAAACCTTATACCACCAAACACGATTTATATCGTAGATAAATATTTTCGAACAGAATAATTCTGAATAAGAGAAATAAATCGGAATCCTTCAATAATCAACAATTTGTGACCCTATCATTGATCAATTTTTTGTAGACACATTCGTGAAGTAATATAATGAGGAACTGGTAGTTGTATCCCTTATATTATGACATTAATAATCTAAAATGTTCAAAATTGTATAATGTTTCATTTGACAATACATCTGTAGTAAATGACCAAAGTACTGATTTGAGGTCGATGCTAGAAGTTTCGGAATTTTGGTCTTCTTAGTAACCAATCAATTTCTGAAACTAATCATTCATCACTTTATGTAAACATAAAAATGACATAATATTTATATCCTACCAATTATGAACTAATAATTTACTATGTTTCTTTTGAAGTCAATGGATCTCCAGCAAAGTACCAAATAACTTGGATAATGTATGTATTTTCGAGGTGCCATTGATGAATTGGCAGCAAGAAGTTTCAACCCTATCTGTCTTCGGACGTCTTAACGGTGTCTTACTGTTTTAACCCTATTCAGTTTGAAATGTTTTCCTTACATCTCTTTTTCTGTCCTCCTTTTCCTCTTCCTGGCTCGGCATTGTGTTTCATGCCCATACCATTCCAAGTTTCGTTCCTTTGCTGTGGTAAGTAGGTCTTCATAACGTCTTATGCCTGATTCTGTTTTGTACTTTCTCAGTATCCTTCATTCGAGATCTGTTGTGAGATGATTTGCACGCATAAGGTCATATTGATTGAATTGTTTACTGCTTGCAGTTTCTGCCCTTCAATCTAATGTCAGTGTTAATGGCATTGGTGTGTTGGTTTTAAGCTTAGTCTTTTCTTCATTGATTTCTTTGTCATATGCAGAAGCCGTCTTATCAAGGAAGATACATACTCCAACTTTCGTTCAAACTCAGTCCAACATAAAGTACAAATGTACATGTACATTGCACTCATTTTCTTACTATGTGACGAGGATCAAGTTGACAATAAAGTTGTACTGTTTCATGGTCAACCAGAGGAGAGCATGAAAAACCATGTCAAATAGTTTCTTGAAGTGTACACTGACATTATAGAGATTTTTCAGTGTAGGATGTATTTTTCGCATAATAATATAATGCTTAAGATTTGCTCTGTTTTGCTTCGCTGTGATCTAAAGTCTGGTTGTTCCTCAGTAATGCTCTTTTCTGCCTGTAACTTAAGTCTGTTTTGACATAATTTTGTTCAATATGTTAAGATCACTTGTGACTACATTGTTGTACAGTTCTGTGTCCATCTACTACAAATATTCCGGTCTGCTGTGAGACAAGTCCTGTATCCAATAATTATACCCCCGCAAACTTGTTTGGGGTATAAAGGAATCACCCTGTTTGTTTGTCTGTCTGCCTGTCTGTCCGTCTGTCCACATCCCTTGTAAGCTCAACTCCTCCTAAGCCGCTTGATGAAATTTAATGACACTTAACACAAAGGAAGTACATTTTATGTAGGTGTGCATGACGGATTTTTATTGACCTCGAATATCATTAGGGGAGACAATTGGACTTGAAGTCGAAGCTGGGGTATCCATTTGTGAGCGTCCTCACAGTCCACACATGTGTTCGTTGACATTGGTGCAACTTTCTATTAAATTGCTATATTTTTTTATTCAATTGGCATTCTTCTTTATTATTTGTAATAAGTTTGCGTTTATGTCTATAGTTTTTGATGTATACTCTATATCTTTCATATATAAGCAATACATTTTATTTAGTTGGTATATTTGTTTTTTATGCGATATTTTTGGTATGCAATACATTTTATACAATATGTATAATTTTTCATTTATATGGGATTTTTTTTGTCATATACTATTAAAGCATGATGGGTAATAGTTTTGACCTTAAATTGACAGTTCAATGATTATTAAAAAAATGGACAATCAAATCACCAAAAACATAATCGAGAAGCAACAGAACGAGCGAATACCAGGGCACAAAGACCTGGCCTAGAACTGTCACAAAACATTACTGCTCTCTGCAACAGTGCAATTCAGTCAACATGCTGTAAATACTTTGATTAAGTTTCGTTTTATTAAACATTTCAGACCAGTTGGTATAGCTGTGTTATTAGTGTTGATTTGTACTACTGGTGATATGTGTGAAGAAGACTTTAAGCAAATCCTCAGGTATTCTATGTCTTGTCCAAGTATAATAATTTTAGACAAAAGAGCAATCTTTATGGGTTTCATTCTAAACGAACAACTAGATAGAAATTGGAAAATTGTGATACCTTTTTGGTTAAGTTGGATAAAATTGTTAGGCAAAACGTAAATACATTTTGAATTTCTTCTCAATACTCCATCGAGTTGATTTAGTTTGAACATAAACATTCAGAAACGGATAGTAATGTCCTATTGTTGCGGATGGCTAGATTTTAATACAAAGGGCAAGACTACGGATTGTTCATTGTATCATGTTAAAAGACTGCTATTATCTTACACTCAATTATCACTATGTGTATTGAAAATGTCAAATGTAACGCACGGTCGACACTTCACTTGTTAATATAATCTTTATTCCGGTTATCTTGTTTCTCTTGAACGTTTTTTCTTTGACTTACATATTCCTTGCAACACAATAATAGTTTTCCTCTTCATTTCGACTTTTATTTGCTCTTCGTTACAATATGACATTACGACGTTGTCAACATTTCATACTATTTTTTTCGCTACGTTTTCTTACCTTCATATTTTTCTACTGGATTTTGAAATCATTATTAAGTTTGTTTATGATTGTAATTTGGGATATGTGCTCTCTCTCTCTCTCTCTCTCTCTCTCTCTCTCTCTGTCAACATATTAATTGAATTATATTTTGCCCTTTTTAGCGGAGACCCCATACATTTAATTGTCTAACATAAAAAAATGTTAACACTTTGCACGTGTTTTGTATACGGCATATGCATCTAAAATTTTAAAAAGTTTGTGTCTAATTCAAAGGCTGTGTGATTAAAATGTTTCTTTTGTGAATATTAAGTATTGTTTTGGCACGTAGCTCTCAGAAAAACATCTTTGCTTTTAAGCATATTAGATTAATTCCGGTGCGATTTCAAGATGATTGTAGTGTAGAAACACGGATGTTAAAGAAACGTGATGGGGAAACTCTTGTACACCGACGCAGAAAATAAAAAGTTTCTATTTCTGTTGTACCTAGGAAGTCGATAGATCGGTGGACGTAACGTTATGATGTGGGCATGGTCCATGCAATTTAACAGCATAAAGAAGATAAAATTGTCCAACCTAACCAAATACGCGTAAATGACCAAAAGACAATGTCAGGCCTAACACGTGGCGCTTAAAAAATAATGTAAACATTTCCATAATAACATTGATCTACTCTATGTTCAGGAGATGGAGAGCAGTGTTGTTAGCTCGAAGTGGTCATACTCGGTATTAACTTAAACGTGACCGGCATTATCCTTAAGTGTAATGACCTTTTATTTACCAACCTCTAAAGAATTGACTGTATTTTTTCAATTCAAACCAGTTTAGTAAATACCTATATTTTTAATAATAAAATCATCCAAAATACACTCACTTAAATCTGTAAAAAAATCCGCTATGTGTTTTATTTTTTGCAGAGTTATGCCCCAACTTCGATTTTTCGCGAAAACGTATTGAATTCAAACTTATACAATTTAAATACATTTTAATATGCAACATTACACAACAATGTGAAGGCAATTTATGTTAATATTTGACTTGATTTAAAACCCAAAATGTGTCAACTTCCTCCAGATAGTTCGCATAAAAACTATATAATAAAAGTTAGAAAAGAACTCTTAACTCAAATAAAATTATATTTATCAGAACTGTGATAAAATAAGAACTATAATTATTACATTTTAAAATTCATTTTTGAGGATGTTCGTGTTGCTCGATCTTCCTAAATAGGAAACATGGAATTAAAATAATATTGAAATGAAATACTCTTTTGCTTAGTTATTTTGTCAAATAGAATATCATTTGATAAGTGTGCGATGCATATGTACTTCTCTCTCATTGCGGTCAAACAGGCATAACGCAATTGCATTGTCTTCAACGTTCTACACGTTTTAATAGATGTACTAGAATGGTGCACAATTTTTTTACTAAAACTGAAAAGGAAGTTATTAAAAAGAAAAGAAACTGCTATACGAAAAATAACATTATTATAATTAGTTACATCTCTTTACAACAGTTTTTGTTGTTGTAGATTGTGAATACCCATCTGGAAATCAGTCAACAAGTAGCCTGGTTACATCTTCGTTGGAGTCTGAGTTTAAGAAACGAATGTTTAATATATGAAATAACATTTTAATATTTAATTTTGATTAATTCGGTACATGGTGTTTAAACAAATGATTGCAAAATTATAAGTATGGTCAATAAACCGCAATTCTGATCCTATAATTAATCATATAAACCTCTTAGTTGTATAACACTTATTTATTATAAGTTAGCAATAATACATTTTTACAAAATTGAAAATATTAAATTTAAATTACTTGCTGTGGGCAAAAGCTATTTACAGTGTAACTTTGGACACGAATATGTCTAAATAATATATAACATTTTTTACTTATTGCTTCCGTAATGAGCCACTGATTTTGTTCAATTCATAATATTGTAAACTCAGAGATTAGAAATAGAACGTTTAAATTATATATGTATATATATATCAGAAGGGTTTTACAGTTTATGTGTATATTTGTTTAAATCTAGAAATACACGTATTTCCTTTTAAAGAATTTTGTACTTATTTATAAATAGGGCTAATAGTATAGTGTTTATGCTCTGTACCTTTTATGTTTTCTTTTGTATATACTTATTATGTTTAATGGTTTTTCTTTAAATTACTCGTCTTATTACTTTGTTACATATTTAAGTCTGTCAGCGAAACTATTTTTAGAAAGATGGCGACCTCCAAAAACAACTTGTATAAAAAGGTCACTGATAAGTTTTATTATTAGGTAAATGTCTACTAGAAAAGGGTTAAATGTGGCTAATATACATGTCAAAACAAATGTCTTAGGTAAGAAAAACAGTCACTTTGCATCATCGTTGTCTTTTTTTATTTTATTGATTGACAATGTTCACTAAAACCCAGGTCATAAAAAGAATAACAACCTTGGCATAACCATGGTCCCTTGAATATAATATATGTATATGTATATAGCCTCCTACCCAATCTAGATCTGATTGAAGCAGAGCTTTTTGAGAATGATATTTTTTTAATATCAAAAACTGAGTGATGATATAATGACAGATGATATTGTTATAAATGGTTTTCAGAAACCAATTTTTGAAGATAGAAATTGACATGAAGGGGTGTAGCTATAAAGCTAAAGAAAATCTACATGTTTGTTAGAAGACCGAATTAAACAACGCTGACCTTAAAATTTTTTGAGTAAAGATTATTATTATGTCAACTAAAGCTCTGACTGGGGCAAGGTATAGACCACCTAATTCACTTGTGCCTTATTGGCAGACCCTAGAGAAAACATCGACTTAAATGTTCTCATTTTTATTAGAGGAGATTTGATTGTAGAAATACTCACGAGTTCTGGTGATAACTTGTTAAGAAGACTCAACCTTGAAAACTTAGTTATTGAGCCTTCAGTAATATATCCTATACATGTCTAGGTCTATTTGGTTTCATCATACTGATTTTTGAAGTGACAACTTCCATGTAAGTATAAATATCAACATAAATAATGTAAAGCCTAGATGTTATAACCATTCTGTCCGTATATATATAATTGTGTTGCTATGTCAGAGAATATAGTAAGGAATGATTGGAACACTCTCTTTAAAAATAAGACTGTAAATGAAGCTCTTCAATATTCAAGTCAAAACTGACTGACGCATGACGCATGTAGTAATCCGTCCTAATGATAAACCATTTATGATTAATAATATAAGATGTCAATCCGCAATCCGGAAACCCAGATCATTGGGCTATATGCGACAACAACAGTCGTCCATTAGTCAATAGAGAAAGAGTTATTGTACAACCATCAAGAAATGTTAAATTTTTAATGATATTTTTTAAATATATCACAAATAAAACATGAACCTGACCTCATGGCTGAGAATCATATTAAACATAAATTATCTTATTTCAGAATAACTGAACAAAAAGTTAGAGATCAATTGAAATATTTTAAAGGTAATTAAACTCAGTGGCCCCAATGGTATAGCACCAATTATACTAAAAATATGTTTTGGTTAATATATTTCCTTTACTTCTGAATAAGTCTTTGCGACAGGGCAAACTTTCATACATTAGGAAAAGATCTCATGCAAAAAAACGGGTCAATATCAGATGTTCCCATTTTCGCCCCATTTCTCTCTAATAAAAGAGAATATATGGCGTTGTTAATTTAGACGTGAAGCTAGCAACCTTAACTCTCATTTGCATCTTCACTTCTTGATTGATGGTACATATTGCCCACAATGTAGAGACTCTGTTGAAGATAACTTTCATAATTTTATATCGTGTTCGATATATAAGCTTCAATGTTTGTCACTGCAACGTAGTTCTTCTGTAAAACATGTGACAGTTTATTCGAAGGACCTTCCATAACTTTTATTAACGGTAAAACGTTTACCGTAAAACATAATATGTCTTGTAAAACTAAAAATGTTATATACTCAATTATTTGTGCAAAATGTAAAAAAAAATCTATATTGGACAAACTAAAAATGAATTACGGAAGAGAATTACTTTGCATCGTCAACGAACGTCAACAGAAGAACTACGTTTCATGAAAGTGAACAAACATTTACACACATGTTCAAACGGAGAATTTAACATTTACTCATTATATAAAGTTTTGGAAGATTGATTGATTGATTGATTTAATGTCTGCTTTACGCCCAGCGAGCAGTATTTCAGCTATATTCAGGACAAGAACAAGTTAACAAACAATAAATCGACGGAAAATGGGGGTGGGAAGGTCACAGGGAATACAATTGTGACTGCCACTGGAAAAGTATGGAGTTTTGGGTAGTGGTGGAAAATTTAGCCTTTTGTAGCGGCTACAATGAGCCTACTCTTTTTTGAAATCTACAAAAGGGGTCTTTATCGCTCAAGAAGCGTAGGACTCTCCAAACACGTTACCCACTACGGTCCGCGTCAGGCATTCCGTATTATGAACTGACAACACCCCAACGAGAGGGTCTCCCCTATCCGCCACCCGTGGACGCGATGGGCTAAAACCCTTGAGAAACAAAAATGGCGGATTTTCTATGGAAAATCGATCTATCAAAATGACAATTCCGCGTTATTTCAAAAAAGCAGATTAAATGTGGAAAATAATTTTTGATTTCAAGATATGATAGTTGGGATCTACAAAGGAATATAAACTCGACCAAACGCGGTAAGCTGTTTCATTTGTCAGACAAAAACCGCAGCACCGACACGGTAACTTCTTTGTTAAATACAGGGTTCCTGGTTGTGCAATAAATTGAAATTTATTACATATTACACAGTTATTAGGGTTTTGTGAAGTTCATAAATATAACATATGAGGTTGCAGTTTTTATTTGTAATTCACTGAACCGTTCATCCCTATTACATGTACAAGGTTCCTGGGGGTATTGTGAATATGTGGGGTTCGAGATTATTGTAAAACTAGTCCTTATTAGTTAATACATTAGGTATTCAAGAGTTTAAGTCAACCAATCTGAACTTTTTTTCTGCCTTGGAGAGGAGTTAGTTAAAAAGTTTCACGTTGAATGTAATTCGTACGTGAGCTTGGTAAGCTACGTATGTCAGGTTGTTTAGGTAACAGTAGGAAATGTCGGTTAACACGTCGGATTAAGTAATTGGTACGTGTTTTCGTTAGGCTACATATCTCAATTTGATTTTAAGTAGAATTAGTATTCAGTCCGTAGTATAAGGTAAACCCGCGAAAAAGTCATTAGCGTTTTTAGTCATTCTGATTGATGTGGCGTACAAATTCATTTCTAAATGCGGTCTATAATTAACCCCATGTACTTGGATATGGTAAATTGGCTGAAGTTCAGTGCATTAATTACTCCAAAAAACCAAAACAAATATGGAAACAGTTTGTGGTGCGTGTGATCATTGGTCACATATGTTGGATTGGCTTAGAAGGTTAGTTTTCGGCATGTTGTGGTTACCAAGTAGATAAGATAATTGTACCGACTATACAATTTTTAATGTTGGTTAAATAAATTTGCGCGATTAAAAACTCTTATCTCATTAAAGTCCATTTAACGCAATACTAGAGATAAACATACATGTTATTTGCTTCCAAAATTAGGCACAAATTAATATTTAGATGACAAGAACCAAAACTACAAATATTTGGGCGTATCGGTAAAATACACAACCTATGCATAATTCTACATTCGTATTAAACAAATAGAACATTTAAAATAGATTTTGTGCTGGAAACTATGGTAACCTGCAGTTATTAAAACAAACTTATATTAAAACATATCTTATTGACGCCGAAATATAAATCATTAAAATATATTATAACAAGATGTTGTAAATTGAATTTGTGGAGAGAGCTTTTACGTAATTATGAGGTTTGAACCACAATTAATAAATGATATGTTTCAAATTGAAAATAAAAACAAATTAGTTTTATCCCTGTTGGAATACTAACTTGTCAATAAAGGTTAATTTCATTATATAAGTGTCAGTTTGAAAAAACATAAATGAATCTTTTACTTTAAAACAAAAACAAGCTATGCATGTCCCTTTGTATTGGATAAGGATATCCTTATTGTGATTGAAAAGCTAAAATAAAGACCGTGGACAGTAGCAGAAAACGCGATTGGAGAATGCCAGGACATGCATAGCTGCTTTTTTGGTTTGACTGCTGGGAACCATCCTAGAATAGTCCTAGTACAATTAATAAAGCATCAGAAAAATGTTATGTTTGAAATGACGTATTGTGCAAAGGGTCAGACACCATACATGTGTGAATATAACAGATATCCGATTGATTTGTTTAACGCCTGCCTAAGGTCCAGTCTGAAATATGTCAGTCATATTCAGAGAACAAATTTACAACAAATCAATAATTAGGAAAGTGGATACTTACAAAAATAATGACGGATAAATTACGGTTAGGAGCTTCGAAGCGCCTACTCTGTATTATGCAAAAGAGTTTCGGTCGTACAAGCAGCGTGGAACTCATTGCTCACTACTGGCAGCGACCAAACGTACCGTATTACGTAACATTAGCTAAAAGGAAGGGCCGCCTCTGTCTGCCAAGTGGACACGTTTTAGGCAGCTCTGTGGATCGAGCATTGGGGCTGCCTGAGTATAGTCCCAAAATATTACACGGAGGACATTAACTATTTCAGCAAAGTGCAAATAAATCGTTTAAAAACTAGCGAGAAATGCTTTCTGTGTCAGTTTTGTTTTACTTCCAACAATAGCTTTTTAAAATATTAGTAGTACAGTTAAAATTTACTGATAGAAACTGCTGTCCTGGCACAAAATGTATTGTTGCATGTTCTGTCTTTTAACGGCTTTTTGATTGGATTCATCAGATGACGTTATAATGTAAGTTTTAAATTCACCGTACCTTTTTGCATATTGTTACATAGTAGCAATGAATTTTTCAACAATTTAGCATAATGATTAAGAGAAAGCATCAATTCATAATTAGTTAATAATTACTATCATCATGAATTTAAGACAGAAATGGGCATGCACATTTAATCTTTACTGAATTGTCCTATTAAACAGAAACACATCTGTATAGTATTATATTTAAATGTATCGTCTATTGTAATAATACTAAAACACTGTTATGCACTGAACCGATTTATATAATCGTCATAATTGCATGTAGTCATCTATGTTACTTTCAAACACTTGTCTGATTATAACATTTCTCAATTAACGGCGCTTTCATCAAGTACGATGTCTTTCTCAAGAAAGAACGAACTGTTGCTGTCACTCAATTGCAAAGGCTCAACACTGACAGTTTGGTCTATATTTATTACTGTGCTGTAGCTGTTTAAATATTCCATGTCGTTTACATTTAATGTTGTATATGGATGAAGATAGTCATCTGATTTTAAACATGTTATGTCGTCACTATCATCGGACAATCCGTAACTGTCACACTTATTGCCTACTTCCAGACATGGTACGTTGACAGTATTTGGATCAAGTTTAGTTTCCAATAACATATTATTTTTTACACTATCCAGTGTTCCTAAATGGTTTAAGTTTATAAGTTCAATGCCTGGTTCCTTCAATATATTTTGTTTAACTTCATCTTCGATGATTTCATGGTACAACTTTTCTGATACAGACGAGCTGTGTTTTGGTATATTTGTAATATCTGCTACCGCTGCAATTACATGTATGGGAAGCATTTCACTTTCGTTAATTGTTACATAATGGGTATTATAATCCTCTGTGTCATCGTCGTGTCTTTCTACAACATCTATTTGTTCAGGGTAATTGCATTGTGTGTTAAGATCATTGGTCTTGTGAACATTTCCCCTTGTTTTTACGACAACAGTTCTACATTTCGTATGTATGCGCGTATAACACAGAATTGCTAGACAAATTAAAACCAACCCTACTGCCGGTAAAATGTAGTAGAGCACCTCGGGAAAAGATAGCCCTGTAAAATAAACATGTCGTCTAATTTATATGGTTTTCAAAATAAATATATGAGCTATACTATGATGATATATGAATAACTTAATTATAAATATGCCTCAGACAACATTTACACTAATTGGATTTGTCACACGCATTATTAAATATTATTCATTGATGACCAACCGAGATTCCGACTGAGTAACCTGCTGCTAGCTGAAAGCTTTATTTTTCTAACGTTGTATTATTATGCAATATTTTGCAGTGATTTAAGGATAACACATAGTGCATAGTTCTAAACTCATGCATTGTTATTACAGTGTAAAGCTCATTGAAGAACCATATACAAATGTTCTGTGTGTACAAGATAAAAGATATTTTATTAGCAAATCACTGCGTCCAATATTGATCATATAATAATCATTAAAGAAAAATATAAATATGTACATAAAAATAAGGTTAAGAGAAATAAGTAAACTTTAAACATATGTATGATTGGTAAAATTATAACAATAAAATAATAATCATAATAGTAATGCAAACAATAATAAAAGCAACTGTGTATAATAATAATAATAATAATAATAATAATAATAGTAATAATAATTATAATACTCCATGGTTAAATATTTAATATTTTTTTCTGATATTATTAAAAGTAAATGTTATTTTAAACGATAGTTTTATTATATCTTCATCTTCTGCTGACATGAGCCAAATAATTTTTTATGAGAGACTTTCAAAATTCCTATATGTTGACAGTAATACTACATCATCGGCAAACATCAATGCATTTAATTTATTTGAATTTAAAAATACTGGATCACATGAATTATTAAAATATTCTGTAAGATCATTCATATAAATGTTGAATAAAGTAGGACTTGGGTTATCTCCTTGTCGTACACGTATTCCAACGTCAAAAAAAATCTGATCTTACTGATTCTACCTTAACACATGCCCGATATTTTTCATACATACTTTTAATGATGTTGTAGAAATTTGATCCCACTCCTAACGATTTTAGTTTGTACAAAAGATTAGGGTGAGGCACAGAGTCAAATGCCTTTTTAAAATAAACAAAACAGGCATATAGTGGCTTCTTATTCTCTTTAACATATTTTTGTATGAATGTTTGTAAAACAAACATATAATCACTTGTTCGAAATCCTTCAACAAATCCAATTTGTTGTTTTTTTAATAATATTTCTATCTTTTAAAACTTGTGTTAGTCTATTATTTAAGATTTTATTAAAAACTTTTCCCATATTACCTCCAATTGAAATTCCTCTTTAATTTGATGAGTCTAATTTAGATCCAGATTTATGTAAAGGAGTAATGTAGCTAATATCCCCATGACTTTGGGAACATACATGAGAAAGAACAAGATAAAAAAGATCTTTTAATGCTGTATGTAAATAAGCATGGCTACTTTTAATCATTTCATTAGAAACAAGAGATTTTAATTTTAAAGGCTTTTTATAGTTTTGGTTATTTCAGAAACTTTAATTTTATAATCTAATTCATTAAATATTTTATTATTTTATAATTTATTTAGTTTTTCTAAGATTAATCTATCCTGGTTCTGAACTATGTCAGTATTCAGTGTTTTAAAATATTTAAACTAATCATCTACATTAATATTTGACTCTGCTTTGTTTGAATGACTTTCTTAATTTTTAGTTGATCTAAAAGTGCCCAATAGGTTTAAGGACTTTCCTTATGTAAGGTTTTTAACTGTTCAATAAGGTTTTGCTTATAATTTCTGATCTTGCCCTTCTTATTTTCTGAAGTTTTTCAGACATTTAAAGAAAGAGCCTCAAACAATAGGATCTATACTATTGTTTTTCTAGTAAAGCTGACTTATGATCCAGGTCTTTTTGAATGTTTTCAAGTCACTGTCATACCATGGTTTATCTTCTTTCTTTTTATGTTTTCTATTAGAGTTTATTTTTTTCTTATTCTGAGTATTCTTTGTGCTGCAGAAATGTATATATTGTTAAGATCTTCAGCAGCATTGTTAATATTATTAAAGTCATCTGATTTATTATTTAACCAGAGATTGATTGACATTCGAAGTTACTTCAGTTTGAAATTTTAAAGTGGACTTTTCATCCCAGATAAATTTGTCTGGCATTTCCACTCCAAAAGAAAGTTTCTTTTCAGTATTTAGGGAGCGTTTGATCAGACAAACAATTTGACAGTGATCAGAACGGCCAGTTTATAAATTGTTAACTTTAGAGTAAACAACGGAAGAAAGCATATCTTCAGATATTAACATATAATCAACTGTACTACTGCCCATGGGCTAATAGCCTGTATTGGAGCCTAAAAGATCCCCAAATGTCCTACCATTTAGAATTCTTAAATTAGAAGAGATACATAAATCTATTAATAGCCTCCCTCCAGGATTTAAAATTGTATCCTTATTTAATCTCATTAAACGATTTAAGTCGAGTTTATAGCTATCAAAGAGTGGCACATGTTTATCCGAGTCCATCTCAATATGGTCCAAATCGTTTGCAGTCCTCGCATTCAGGTCTCCAGCTAAAAGGATTTTTCCACACTGTGAATATTTAACAATATCGTTCTCAATAATTTATAGCATATCATAATCCACCTTTTTACAATAACTCGAGTTTTCTGGGGGATCATAAACAAAGCAAATTTATAAGTCATCATGAAATCCAAAAAAATGTTGTCTAGCAACTACAACCAAATAAAATTATTTGTGCTGTGATTTAAAAATGTGATGCCTGATCTTATGTTATTTTTAACATATATATAAAGGCCGCCAGATCTTTTTCCTGTTTTTCTAGATTTTCCACGAATGAGATGTACTGGGTTTGGAAAGTTTTGCAGTTCTAAACAGTTTTCAAAAACACAGTGTGTTTCCTGAAGACAGAATATGTCATGGTTTTCTATTTTGTTAATAAAATTATCATCAGTAAATTTGTTATAGTTTTTAGATTTATATCCTTTGATATTTCACATAGATATTTTTAATAAAGATTCAGATCTTCTTTGATTATGAATTTTGTTTATGTTTACAATTTTGACTGAACAAATGTGGTTGATATATAAGCAAATTAGTACTTGAACTAATGAAAAATGGTTTTATTATAAACTTTTCTTTCATATATATGAACTTTAGTAAACTTGAACTTATAAAAACATGTATATTAGTATAAATTCTATTAGACTTCAGTAATTTGTTCACTTTATATATTTTGAGTTCTCTTCCTTTCCTTAATATTAATTTGTTTCATTTTGATTCACAATAACATAGTTATGGTACTATTGACAAAGGTAAATACATAGTTAACATAATAATACAATATTTTTTGTAGTATTGACAAAGGTAAACACATAGCTAACATAATAATACACCATATTTTGGTAGTATTGACAAAAGTGAATACATAGCTTACATAATAATGCAATATATTTTTGGTAGAATTGACAATGGTGGATACATATCTTACAGAATGATGCATTATTTACATGTATATACTGACAGATAGAACCATTCTTATGTTCATACAATATTATTGTCATATCTTGTAAACAGAAAGATGCAAAATCTATTTTACAATATTTAATTATTACCATGACTGTCATGAATCAAAGTAGTTATGATCGCTACCCCTTCATAGCTCAAATGTACATTGTCTTTACTCAGAAATCTATAGTTAGCTCTACCATTGTAACTCAGTTTGTATACTCACAAAGTTGTACACAATATTTGTGCAAAAATTTATGTTTCAGGATGATATTGAATTCTTGTATTTTGTTATTAAGATTGTAAGAGTTGACAAATGCCCAGTGAAATGATGACTGACGATGAGGGTCATTTTACATGTATGCCATTGATAAGACTCAAATTCATCACATACCTTTTCCATGTTGTTATTATCTCTAGCATCGTTCGTAAAAGATGCACCACAATACAATCATAGTTTTTTGTACATAACTGTATATGTGACGAGGCTTCTTGTGTTGTGTAACATAATTGTTTCTGAACTGTGTGACATTTCATTATTTCATAGGTTCGAATTGGTCGAAAGTGTGAGTTTCCCCTTAATAAGATTTTTTTGTATGTGTTGTTAATTCCTGGGTTTTTTTAAGCTTGGTTTTGTTTCACTTGTTTTTCTAGATTTTTCTTTGTATGTTTTGGCTGTTTGACTTGGTACCTTCTTAAAAGGAGATTTAGGCATACTTTCAAGATTGTTTTCAGATACATTATGCTTAATTTTGGATTCTTTCGTTTGACTTGATACTTTTACAAAAGTTACAATACTCGTTAGGTACATGGAAATTATACATATTATTAAGATTTGGATCAGTTTGACACATTTCATCATTTTCTAATAACTCAAATCGATTTTGTACTTTACACGCATAGCTACATGTAAGCTTGCTCTCCTGTATCTCATGTAAGGTGGTATTCATTTCAGTTAGTTTCTCCTGGTGGTCCTGGGACACACTTGTGATTTTATCATCTAAGTTTTCTACTTTTTGAGAGATAGCATCTTTTTTTTCTGTCATTTGGAAAATCTTTAGCCGCATTTTTGAATATAGGAATAATCATACAGCTTTTCTGAATGAGGTCATACAGCGAGTCATCACGCATTTCTTTGGCCAAAGATTTGAGATCTTTCTTAACCTGATCAACGTTATTTGACATTATAGAACTCTGATCGGACAGTTCTGTTATGTTGGTTTCCATTTTATCTTATTTTTCTGCTGAATTGTGAAGCAGTTTTACAATTTTTTCAATCTTCCCGTCGAGATTATTCATTTTATGTATAATTATGTACCCTCTCTTTCAGCGTTGGATTTATTCCCTTTATTTAAGTTGTTAATCGTGGAGATTATCGCTTCCTGAAACCTTTCTGTTAGAGTTTCTAAGAGGGAGGAGTCAACTCTAGTATGTGTTGTTTCAGCAGATGTATTGCTTGTGGTATGTTGTCTTAGTTTCTCCATTCTTTCTTCAAACTTTTCGGTCATTGAAACACAGTTTTTACAAGAAATTATCTTTGTGTGCTGGTAAATATGAAATATGAATAACATATAGTCCGGAAGATAAGAAAGGAGTCCATTTGAAGCATGTCTTACACTAAATCATACTGGAGTCGGTTGGGGTTTCACATCTTGTACATGACCTTGTATTGTTGTCGTCGTTCCTTATTTTGAGATCTGTTTGTTCTTTATCAACATTGTTGTCACTTGTATTTTCATGTTGGTTATTATTATTGTCAATGTCAGTTGGGATAACAGTATTTTCAAAGTTCTCATTGGCATCATATTCTAAATCACTGAGATCAGACAGGAGTCTGCGTCTGTGTCGTGTAGTTCTGACGTTGAGGTTTTGTTCGTGTTGTTACTTATTCTACTAATCATGATCAGATCATTTGTTTTGTTTGACACAATTTATTTATCACACTTTTGTCAGGTGTTGTAATCTTTCACAGTTCTATTTCTACCAAGGTTATTGTATACTGGGATTGTTAAATATGTAAATGAAAAGAGTTCTAACAAGTTTATAGCGCTTTCTATGTTAGGGAACCCTTTGAAATCTTATCCGTGAAATGTAACGACATTTTTTCACATAGACTCTACGAGGTGAAAATTCCTGTGGTGTGGCCTTATGCCACTGCATAAAAGATCTTTCTTATTCTTCCTGTTCTTTTCGAAAGCGTGGTTGTGTCTGAATCTGTCATTTTTTGTTGCGTTTACTACGACAGGGAAGTTTGTTTATATTACGCTTGGTTGGTCAAATATGACGTTTCTAGCGTCCGGTTTTGTAAAAGGATAATGTGCTCTTATTCTGAGAGTAGATAGTTCGTAATGTTTATGAAATACATTCTCTTCATAGGTTCTTTGTACTTATTTGTTCATGTTTTCGTTTCTAATCAAAATCTCTGGGCACCGCCATTGCGAAACCGGAAAGAAAATACTTAGTTCAATGGAAAGTAGAATGGTTATATATACAAATTCTTGCTCATTTATTTTTAATGTTACAATTTACCTGTTTCATGATGTTTTTCATTGTTAAAGTCTATTTGGCTGTGTGAAGCTGTACTCATGACAAAGAATGGATTACCTACAGAGTAGAACACACAAAATAAATAAAATGTCTTTCTGTCGACTTTGACATTTAACTGTCACAACAAAAATATATATAATTCATAAACACTAATAATTGTAACAACAAACACTATTATCTGTTTTAATGGCATATTTCTTAGGATTTTAACCCTTTAATTAACTGAAAATTAGTTTTTAAGGAAAAATACAGATCTAACGTTATTACTATAAACAGGCGTTTTTTTATTATACTCAAAAAAAAAAAAAACAAACAGATCACATAATGTAATGCAAACACTGACCAGACCAGGTAATTTTGTATGTTTATGATAATTACCTAGCTATATATATACTACATGTAGCCCCTTTGACATTCAATATAATACATTTTTTTATTTCTGTTGTAGCCGCATACATCAAAATTTGTCTTTACTTTGACCAGTAAGGTTCAAAGTGCATATAGAAAGCTAAATAGAAAAACACGCACCCATAACTTTATGAAAAACATTTTTCTCCTCCTCCTTAATTTGACTTTTTTCTAGTCATGACTGAGATATTTAAGTAGAGGCATGCGCTGTTTACTAATCCGAACACCTGATTGCACCAATGGTTTTCATTGGGTTGTGATCGTTCACTATCTTTGTTTTGTTTTTGGTTTTGTTTAATTACTTTTCTTTGTTTCATATGTTTTTCGGAATCCGGATTTGTAATCATCTCTTGACTTTGGACTGTTGTTGCTGGGTCGGGTTTCTTGATATTTTTCTTCGATACTGGCCCTAGTTTATTCAAACTAAAAGCGATAGGACAAACAGTTTTTTTTTTCAAAACAATAAAAACTAATAATATAATTGAAAAAGAAACGGGAAAATATTTTTCTGACATTTTATCTCAAAGCCAAACTACTGTAATAGAACAATTTAATAGTTTATAATTGTAACCATAAAGTTATTCTATAGATAGGACACCCAAATGTTAATGCAACTGTCTCAACAACATCTCTTTAATATTGACCGGTCCCTTAGGGAAAATTCTGCATTTTGAGTTGTCAAAGCCGTCCTTAGTAGAGTCAATTACGTTCCGTTAACAAGGCATTCAAATCTAAGTTGTTGATCACACTGTTTGTGTAAACAATTAAAACAGACAATTGATTGAATCACGTAGTTGATACCCGGTAGTGGTCTTGCACTGTTTAAACGTTAGTCTGGGTCTCTAGCTGTTGTTCGGCATTGGAAAATTAATATAAGTATGACTTATGGAATGCATTTTTGTTCAACAGTTATGTGTTTGTCTTAAATCTCATAATTCTTATTGTAATTATTGATACGAAACCTAGTTATTTAAATTTGTTGCGTCGACTTCAAATATTTGTAATTTATCGTAGTTGACGTATCAAATGTATGATTGGCATTCTGTTTTAAAGCATCTTAGTTTAACTTTTCTTAGTCTTCACGTTTTAACATCTTAATACCAATATGCGCAAAGCATCACAAATAATTGATACAATTGATATATGAACAGCACAACTCCATACGTTTCATGTAT
The DNA here is from genome assembly GCA_944474755.1 of Limnoperna fortunei. Classification (NCBI taxonomy): domain Eukaryota; kingdom Metazoa; phylum Mollusca; class Bivalvia; order Mytilida; family Modiolidae; genus Limnoperna; species Limnoperna fortunei. The sequence continues at coordinate 30,554,328 of OX104112.1, read as the reverse complement.
AACAGAATGAATTTCCTTTGCATTGTTTTAAAATTTAAATTGTATAAAACTTGGTACAAAAGTATTACTCGGGTTTTTTTCATTTGTATTGTTATCTGTTATGCCCTTTTATATGAAACGGTCGAGATGATTCAAACCATATTATATCTGTACTACCTGTTGCTATGTAATCTTGTGTCGAAATAATTTCTGTTAACGCTGTACTTGTGTATTCTGTAATGTAAATACATATATTAATAATAATTTCCAGTAGTTGTTTGAGGAGGTACAATCAAGTATTGTAAACAACTCGTTCACTATCATTACTTTTGTGACATCATGCTATTGTATATAAAACATTAAAGAGGACAATATCTATAGTGTATATGTTTTACCTGTTGCTGGGTTATCTTGTGTTGACATAATTTCGTTTAAAGTTGTACTTTTGTATTCTGTAATAAAAGTACATTTATCTTTAATAGTTTCCAAAAGTTGTGAAGGGAGGTATAATCAATTTGAATAACTAGTATCAACTAGTTTACTTTCATGACTAAGTGAAAGTTTGTATTTTGTGTATGCAATTTAGAATTCCGTCAAATGCAACAAAGTTATTTAAAATTAACAAGCACATAAAATTAAGATAAATAATGCTAGGCTTGTGCCATCTGACTGCTTAAGTGTCTATTATCGTTTCTAATGGTTGGACCTGAACATTCCTCAAGGTTAAAAACAGGCGTGTATCGTGTTGTTAGTATGGAGAAATACGATGCAATCTTGTTGGAAGTTGAGAGGGAGGTTTGCTATGTTTCAAAATTGTAACCACGAACATAATGAGTGTCTTGGTATAAGAATGCTCTAGGGCCAAGTGGTAAATGTAGTTCGTCTACTATTGATCACGTGGTCTGCCAACACTGAGGTTGCGGATTCGAGTCTCACTGCGGGCAGAGTGCACTCCAATCTTAGTTGACAAGGATTGCCAGTTTTCCTACTGCAGGTCGGGGATTTTCTCCGGGTACTCCGGCTTCCTCCCAAATGCAAACTGGATGCCATGATATAGCTTAAAAATTGCTGAAAGTTGCGTTAAACATATATCAAACAAACACCAATAAGAATTCTCTAAAAAAGTACTTGTTATACCCATCTAAATGTCAAAATAAGTTCATTTTAGCCACTACAAAAGAAATAATTTGTAGTTTTCTACCGAGCGTACTATATTTGTCTCTTGTCAGTGTTTTTTATTTTATTTTTTTTTAGCCATCGAATGTGAATAATTGGTGATAACTTGTATTCAGCCTGTATATAGCTACATAGGTACTCACTAAGCATCCATTAAATCAATTCATCAACCAATATACAAGTTAAAAGAGTAAATAAGATGGATAATTGTTGCATTATTTATGCTGACTGAGAGTAAATTAGTTGAATAATAGTTGCATTATTTATGCTGACTGCTATGATAAATGCATCACAATTTCATTATGTCTTTTTCATGTTTACTTGTGATTTGTGAACTTAAAATTAACATTTCAGCATTGATATTCAAATACTTAGATACTAAGATACAAACCTATAAGTTTCAATATATAGTTTTTTTGATTCACCCTGTTAGAAATCTGTGTTTCACACACATATTCTCCCAAATCTTCCTTTGTTATATTCGATATTTTCAAAGTATACTCTTTTTTGTATTGATCTACTACTATCTGAAACTTGTTATTCAGAAAACTTGGCATGATATAACAACCTCGGGCTATGAGTGTATTCCTTCGTTGCCACATGAAAACATCTGATGCTGATTTGAATTCTACTCGGCAGTTAATTTCAACGGTATCTAATAGACTAGCGTATATTTCTATGTTGTTGCCGTGTACTTGTTTAACAACTGAAAATAAATTATAATAAAACGCGTTACAAGTAAATCGTAATAAAGAGTATCTTTGTTATGTACTTAACAATGATATACAATATACAAGAAAAGACAGAAGGAACACCATACTATTGATAAAATATAATTGACTTTCCAATGCATGCATGTCATTTAATTACCGAAATGAGCATGAATGTCACTTAACAAAAGTCAGACTAAAGAATTAGAGCGGGTAGTTTGTATCATTATATTGCACTCAACATTATATTATATCATATTATATTTTTTTTCTAATTACCTTTGTGCAATGCCAGAAAAATGAACAGCCGACGTAAACTCTTCATGGTACAACGAGTTATAATACCGTCATAAAACGACAATATCTTCATGCCTTTGCACAAATTCAAATTCGAGTCTATAAATAAACCAAATCGAAATAAGTAAATACAAATGTAAGGTATTTCATCATCATTTATTTGAACCGTAATAGACTTTGATTTGTGAAACATCTGTATCTTATTTAACATGACAATAATATGAACATGCAGGGACAATACAATTAGCTATGCATACTTATGTTAAATGAAATCTAGTTATTAAAATTCATGTTTCACTTCCCATCTTTTTTCTATTTTTAAGACATATTTAATTTGAAATAGATTAAATATATGTTTTACTTATGTTTATTACATTACATTCTATCGTGAATTGCTGTACTTCGTCGTTGTTTTGCATTACCGTTCAGTTTATTTCTCACGTATCTTTGTTCTTTTCATGATTAATTGAACAATACAAAATGTATCCTTCATTTTTTTTCTTGTTGGCTTTAAAAAGAAACTCTGTGTACTTGTGTGTAAAAATGGAATACACCACGTCACTACTCAAGCTGTGACATAATTTGGTTTGAACAGATTATAACTATATCATTGAAATATTTTGGAAAAATTCTGTATGGTATGTTTGCCAGTTGAAATGTTTTTCTTTTCCTAACAACATAGATCTTAATATCGTTAAAATATTTAATATCGTTTTTATACTGTTATTTAAATTGATGCTCTTTCCCGAAAAGTTACTATGAAATATGCAAGCATTATTATTTCAATTGTTATGACATAAGATATTTGCTTTGCAGATTGCGCAACTCTTCCCTTTCCACAAAAAATGTTCCATTAGCAATTTATCAGTGGATACGTCAAAATAAGAGTAATCTGTCACTTATTTTGCATATTTGATATTTAAAAACATTTCTTATTCAGAAAGTGACAAAAACTTTAGTGACACTTAAGGACTTAAAGTAAAAACAATCTCATGTTTTACATTCTTGTTACACCAGGAAATAACAAAAACAGGATACGAATCAAATAAAATTAAGTTACGTCATGGATTGTAACAGTTATCCTACATGCAAATAAAACATGGCAATATAAGTAAACACATTTGTTAAAGGAATGAAATTTTGTGTACTGCTTAATCATCTCGCGCCTACTAGTTGAATGTCAAAAAGATAGCATACAGACTTAAATGGTACCGTTATAAATTTGCCAACATGTCTGGTTATTGATATTGATGAACAAGACGAGTTTGATTTTAAAACCATTGCACTATCGCCGCTGTAAGGAATCAAGGCTAACGAAGCAACTGTTTACACAAATTAACTGTGACAACTAGTCTTTACATTACACGTTCGACGGCCGTCATCATGAATAAGGTAATCGCAACACGTTTTAGAAATGATTCAGGATATGTTTTGCAAGTCGCCCTTTTCTTTAAAAACCTCAATAAACATGACTTTCCTCATACGAATATGACCTGTTTACACTAGCTGATAAATTCATTTTACTATAAACAGTTTACCTACGGTTTCTACAGTTGTCCGTGTTTGTTCCAGAAGAAGAAACAAGAATAAACCTTCCGAACTACTTGGTTTAATAGAAAAGTTATGTAAAGTTTAACAGTTTCAGGACAAGCCCATTGGAGGCTTCGAAGACGTCACAGTTTTAAGATTTACTACGTCAGGCGTGTATAGTGAATCATTTTAGTAGCACTCAAACAAATAAGTCCCATAAGTTCATGTATACACAAGGAATAGAAAACAGTTGCTAAATGTGTTTTAATTTATTCCTATATTTAACTATGTGCTAAAGAGGCTTCAAAAATCAAACATATAAGTATAACAATAAAATATTTGTCATAAGAGAAAACAAGCAAATTTCAGTAAATAACAAAAATACTGATAGTAAAAAACAACCTGCATGAAAACCATTACAACAAATATAAAATTTGTTTACAAACTGCTGACAGCTATACAATTTAGAGTGCAATAACATAATTCCAGAAAACTTCAGTCAAAATAAGAAATAGACCTACATGTAACCATTTGAAACATAAATCGCAAAACCTTCAATTGATATTGTTCTTATCTCTTAAGGGTTTAGCGGTATTATGGTTAAAATATTTATTATCATCCATTATTCAATATTAAAGATACAAAACGTTTCCCGCTATTCGATGCTGATTTTTTTGGGAATCTTATAAAAGAAACATTCAAACTCAGGTGCGAAATAAGAATTTCGAACAAATGAGAAAATTTGCCTTTTTGTTTGTATAACAAATACTACAACATTTACATGAACAATACATACGTTATATTTGTGTAAAGAAAAGACTACTATAAAACCAACAAAAATCGGATCCTAATTGTTTTTAAATGTCTCTGTAATTAACTGCATGTTTCTCGAATGTCTCGCACAACTTTTTTTACCCCTTTTCTTATACAGAATATAGAAAAATTACGATAGAATATTCATTAAAGAATATGTTTTACACACATCAAAAGTATGTATAACTCATGTTAAAAAAGCTCTAAAATGCAAAAATCCGATTTTTTAAATCTAAAACATAAAAACTTTTAATAGTCCCTGTTTTTTCTAAATTGATTTTTCCAAGATATCCATTACATGTATTGGCCTTCTTGTCTTACGAGACAGATTAGAATATTTCGAAAACAATTATTCAACTAGATCCAAATGAAGATTCCAAACACTGACCTGTGTAGCAATAAGAAAGAGAAGGCAAGTTATTCGACAGATAAACAGAAGCAACCACTTCCATCGATATTGAAATAAACACTAAACATATTTTCACAACACAGAGTTGTTATAATGATAAATGTACTATATTTTACTATTGTAAATCAAGTAACTAAATTAACCCCATGCACTTCTGTGAATACTTAGAAATGATAAGTCTCGGTGGTTGAGTATATCAGATTGTTAGTCATCAAATATTGAGAATAAGGTTGTCAGTTGACTCAAACTCTTATTGACACGGATGTCCAGTTTTCCCTGTCAACGATCGAAGGGTTTCCCATGTACTGAGGATACGGCGTTAAAAATACACATACTTAAGCATGCCATTATGAAAGTTTTAGTGTGAGGATCATTTTGCTATAAATATCTTGTACTGACTAAAAGTTATTAGAAGCGCACAGTTGATTTAGTTCATTTTCAAGAAGAAACAATGATCATATTGAGTAAAAGTTTATTTGGTAAAGATCGCTTTATTAAAATTAAAAAAATATTTCCTTGTTTGAAGTGGTCACGATAACAACATTTTCCTTTTATCGACATAAAACTTAACTTTAAGAAAGTAAGCATAAGTGTTTTTTTCCAAACATATTATCATTATGAAATATGTCCTATTTGTAATAGCTTTATTATTTCGTGTCTTAATAGCTTAACTACTAAATACACAAACATGCAAGCCACATTGACAAGTATAAAATCACATAGATATGTTTTACATGCTTCATAGTCATATGACAATGATGTGATGGAAACATATGAATCGTCTGTGCACCTGGAACACATAAAATTAAGACAAGTCTCTCGAAAGAACCGTCAATCCTTAGTAGATGAATGCTTAAGGTTGTTAGTCATCAACTATTAAATACGTGCCTGTGAACATTGAGGATACTAATTCGAGTGTCACTGCCGTCAGGGTGTGTTCTTTTTCAACAAACTTAATTCACTAGAATAGCCAGTATTACCGGATGCTCCGGTTTTCTCGCAAGTAAAAACTGGACGCCCCAATTTCGCTAAAAAATTGCTATAAGTTGCGTTAACACAATTAAAAAAATAAACATAACATTACTTTCGAGTAAAATATCACCTTTCCAAGGTAAAATATTAAAAATAACAGAACTCATGGTTCACACATTGATAGAAACTGATGAGGTCTTGCCTTTATACAAAAGAGAGTGAACTATAACAAAAAACACTATTGACCTGTTTTTTTAACCTGGAAATGAGCACTCCTTGAAGGATTTCAAATATAATGCATAAAATGAAAACATTCTATATTTTTACCAACATGGTTTAGCAATATTTACTCTTGTAAACACAATTACTTAAATTTATGGATGATTTATCTCAACATCAAAAATCAATGAAACAAATTTTCTTTTAAGGCTTTTAATAAAAAGTGCTTTGTATTAAAATACATAAAAGCCAATAAGATAGGGCGATATTTTGTCATAGCATAGGATTATATTGTAGGAGCATATCACTATAAAACATATAGTTGACATCCCAGGAAGCAAACAGACCGGGCATTTAAAGAGTACCAGTCTCAAGTACCCCCACATGTGTTAAATGTAAAAGCAATAAGAAGTTTTCAAATGCAATTCTAGAAGAATTAGAACACACATACTCTTTTTTATCTTCAAAGTACGATAACGAAAGACGAAAGATTGTGTTGTTGAGGATAAAACAATTTTTAAAAAGTTCTTACGATGTGTGCAAAGCGCATAATACATTGTTTCATTATGTCGCTTATACGTAAAGTAACAGAGGGCATACATTCATCAGAAAAAAGAAAGATCTCGTGCACTTTATCTTTAAACGGGGCAACAAATGGAAAATGATTGCTCCGTATCTTGCCACAGTCACATAAGTAGATGACTAGCAGTATAGACTTAAAATATATTACTACTTCATGCGTGAAACTTTAAAACTTGAGATTTTTCCAATTGTTTCGTCAATAAGTCGTCAAAACTTTTATACTTACATTTTGGTTTAAACGAAAACGAAAAAACGAATTACTTGATATAATTGCTTTACGTATACCAGTGGAATTGAATTTGTCTTTATAAACTCATGATTTTTTCGTCCTAAACTACTCGATTTTAATTTAGTTTGTCCAATACACCCAATGTTTTCTCTATGCTTTGAAACACATATCTCATATGAAATGAAAAACACAATTTATGCAAGTCAAATATCTATTTATTTTCAAAGTAGTCGCTAAAAATAGACTGATAGTTTTAAGTGTTCTGATCATGCGCAATATTGCATAATTGTCTCGTTTAAAAGAAGTGGAAGGCACGGTTGAACTCGGTCGTAAACGCACCGGATGAGAATACAACGACTAAAACAATGTATGTACAGTTAATTATTGTAAGCACATAGCTGACAACGGCCTCTTAATTATTTCCGTATTGGGGAAACTATAACATTTTTTGCTCCGACTCGGGCACTAAGTTTCGTTGAGTAATGAGAGTCCCCTCAAAACGACCGAAATCATTTCACTAACATCACATTAAATTTTCGAGGTGTCATGTCAGATAAAATTTATCGCGAATTAAGAAAAACCGAAGGGTATTCAAGGAAACTCACAAACACCCATACAATAGTCAAGAAATGGGCACAATCAGCTGAAAAATATCCAATACATTTAACGAACTATATAAAAAAATGTATTTATCAATTCTGTATGAAACTGCTTTTTAAATGCAGCTCTAATATCTTAATTCCACTGAATAATAAATCCACTGTCCATGCTACAGCTCGGCGTAGCCAAATATAAAAAAAGAAAGAATTTCCTCTCCCTCGGTCAAAGGTCATTTACAGAGCCGTTGCCAGCTGTCATTTATAGAAATATGTATGCACAGGCAAACAGATAAATGAACACTGAGGCAATCACAAGTTCAGCAAAATAAAGAGAAAAGCGGTGGACGATTGGTTGAGGCATTTAATTATCTACTATTGATCAAGTGCATGTCAACACTGAGGTTACGGGTTTAGGTCTGCCTGGCAGGGTGAGCGCGACTCCAATCTTGACAATGATTTGCCAGTGTTTTTACTTTCGGTCGGAAGTTATTGGCCATATACGAGATTGCTATATCTTTGTGTCTTCCAGTGGTATTCATCTTTACATTACAGTACTTGAGATTGAAAACGCAACACTTTTAGCAGTCCGTCAGCGATCCGTCAGCGTTCCGAAATCCGTCAGCAATCAGTTATCAGTCAGTCAAATCGGTCAAAAGTTCTTATCAGTCCGATCGTTCTCAATACGTCCATCCGTCCATTGACGGATTTGAAACGATTTGACTGATGGCAGATTGATTTGGACTGAACGCTCCAATCCGTTCATTCAACTTCAGGTCAGTGCAATTAATTTTTCAAAATGTGAAAATTCGTTTCTCTCGCAAATATTAGAAGTAAATATGTCAGCTGTTATTTTCTTATTTACGCCTAAACTAGTCAAGTTATAAATAATATCCAAACATATAACCAATGCATCTGTGACGTAATATAAACATCAAATAGTGTCCTTTTATAAAAAAAATAATATAACAAAATTAATTCAAAAAACACACATACACAAACACTTCAAGAAATATTTGACCTCGCGTGCAAAGGCGAACATCTCGTATTTGTTTTTTTTTTAATTTTATCAAACCGAAAAAGCGCAACAGACAAAAACATGGTGGCGGAATCGTATTTTTTTTTCACTTCGCGTTTTCGTGTTACCATTCTTTTTACAAAATTATCTTACGCTTTATAATATGGTGCCGAGTGATTAGGGGAGAGCTGGAGTACTCAGCAAAACCGCCAGACTTGGACTTACTCTTTACAAATTTAGGGATGAGTCGAGTTTACCGCGTTGGCTGTGAGGGTCGAACAGACAATTTTGGTGGTCAATAGTATATTACTGCTATCTTAATCACCGAGGTAGAGTTTTTTAATATTAAAAACGCTTAAAATCATAAAGGCATTTGTCGCGGTATGATAACAGTTTTATTTCTGTGCTACTATTCCTAAGAAGTTCAAGGTATAATTGATTGATTGATTGATTGGATGTCTGCTTTACGTCCAGCGAGCAGTATTTCAGCTATATTCAGGACGGGAACAAGTTAGCAAACAATAAATCAACGGAACATGGGGTGGGATGGGTCACTGTGAATACAATTTTGACTGCCACTGGAAAAGTATGGAGTTTTGGGTAGGGGCAAAAAATGTAGCCTTTTGTAGCGGCTACAATGAGCCTACTCTTTTTCGAAATCTACAAAAGGGGTGTTTATCGTGCAAGGAGCGCGGCACTCTCCAAACAAGTTACCCACTACAGACCGCGGTCAGGCTTTATATATAATGACCTGACAACCCCCCAACGAGATGGTCCCCTTATCCGCCACCCTTGGACGCGCTGGGCTGCTCTGTGGGTCGAGCACTGGGAACCCTCCCAGTATGGTCCCAGAGTTCAAGGTATAAGAGTTACGACAAAAGCGAAAGTATATATTTTGTTCACTATATAATTTTTGTCACACGAATACACAAGAATTCAGAGTGTACAAGTGTACGAATACTACCAAATGTGTTCAATGTAAAAGAAAAAAAAATAGAATTCTTTTAGAATCAGAACACAAATACACATTAATATGTGTTTTTTTCGTCAGAGTACAATAATGATTAAAGAAAGACTTTGTTGTTCAGGATAAAACAATGTTAAAGCTTATGATACAGTGTTTCAATATGTCGCTGATACGTAAAGTCACAGAAGAACTACATTGATAGGAAAACAAGAAATTATTTTACAAGAGCAATAAATGGAAATTGATTATTTGGTGTCTTGCCAAAGTAACACAAGTACATTACTAGTAGTATACACTTAAAAAATATTACTACTTCATGCGTGAAACTTTAAAACTTGAAATTGTTTCATTTGTTCCTTAAATAAGTCAAAACTCAAGTAAACAAAAGACTAATTATTTTATGTAACTGCTTCACATATACCAGTGGTATTGAGTTTTCTTCTTATAAACGAATGATCGTTCCTTCTTAAAAAACACAATTTGTGCAGGTAAAATAAGTCGAATATATAACAAAGAACAATAAAAAATCGCTAATTAATAGTAGACTGACTATGTCTACCACATGAAAGGATTAACAAGCCAATCTACTGTTTGTTTGGTGAAAATTAAGACCAAATAACGAAATCTAACCATCTAGGAAATATTCCCGTCCAGAAAATAACTGATTGCAAAATGCAAGTATTAATATTAGTGTAAAGTATATTAGCACGAATTAAAAACAACAGAAATTAGAACTAACAAAAACTATTTTCCAGCTGCCTTATGTTAGTATGTTTTTATTCCAATCATCTACACTTCCAATGGTTTTAACGAGAAAACATAAGCAATATGGCCCGTTTGTAGGAGTGGCGAGTGTAGTTATTATCTCCCTTGCATTGTATGTCATTGATGTTTTTAATTAAACAAGTTAACTCAAATGTATTTGATTCGTTTATTTTTAATCAATAGTATGAATAAGGACTAGTGTATACAACAGACGTAAACGATAAGACAATCATTAAAACACATCGAAAACTCAAGTGTGCTTAACGTTGCTAGTAGTCATATTAATATTACATGTATATTATATTAAACAATTCTGTCTGAAAGACTGTCTAGGGTGGTTTGCCTCCTAAGGCCCTTTTTCTTTACAACCATTGATTGGCATGAACTTTAAGCGTAGTGATGTAAAATTGGTCTTCGGTTAGATCTCACGCAACTGGGCTAGGATTTCTCCATTGGCATAGCCTTTAAAGTTTCTCAGTAGATGGATCGGCGACTTGGTCGTCGTTGTCGTCTAAGGGTTCATGTATGTTGATGTTGACAAGTTCTTTCTACAAATGGACGTAGTCGTCCTCTTTAGTTCAGCTGAAATCAAGGCATGAATCAATCTCGTTAAGTTGCTACTAAGTCGGAAGCATGGCTTTAGTTTATGCAAGAATTTACATTGGTTCTCGTGTAGATTTCCCCAAGCTGTGCTACGATTCCTCCATTGTCATGATTTGTTTCAGTTCCTAAGTAGGTGGATCGGTGCTTCGTCGTCGGTTTTGTCTTCGGGTTCATGTTGCTTGTTAACAATTCTTTTCTTAAACGGCAGAGCCTTAAAAATGGTGCTATTATAAAAACACCGACCATTACTTTTACAGAGATAGTAGGGTCTTTTAAATTTTCTTTTCTTTGATAAGAATATTTCGTTTAATGCCGCAAAATCCCATTTTCAATTACATTGTGTCTCCTAAAACAATATTTCAATATCTTTTCTGTCAAACTAATATCCAAATCCACTGTCACATCCAATCTGATATCATTTTGTACTGAGAAGTAAGAATACTGCAAACTGAACAGATCATGACACAAAAGTAAGGTGTTAGAGCAAACAGGTTATAGAAATAACTGGCACTTGACATGTGCTTTTCACAGGCATTAACAACCTTTAGATAATAATTGGATAATATGTTTTAGAATACATCAATAGCGAAATTGTTTCTTGAAATTTTATTTAAAAACTCGGTCCATTTATTTAAAAATATGTCTATTCATATCCGATCACAGTCTTAACAGAATAGAAAAAGAGTGTCATGCTATTTTTTGTTAAATGTATTACATTTGACTACTTTCGTTTGTTCTTGAAAATGCTGCTAATAAAAGACTCACCCATTAACAGGCAATATAATCTTTTGGATTCAATTATGTATCTAGATTCTCCGAAGGCTTCATTATACTAGCAATAAAAGTGTATTATGAACTGAAATCACAAATTTGATACTATCTATCCTTTGTGGAAGATAAAAATTACAAGGTCACCATAAAAACAAAATTTAATTAGAAATTATATAAGTGCACATTCCACGTATTAAAATTTTCTTCATGACAATGAAGTGAGATAATGAGAAATAATTTTTCAATCTGCCACTTGAAATAAACACTAAACTTATTTTCAAACATAAAAATTTTGAAAACTTATGTCTCACAGCTGTCGTAATGGTAAATTTACTATTTTTACTATAGTACATCAAGTAACTAAATTAAACCCATACATTTCTGTGAATGCCTCAAATTGATTAGTCTCTGTGATTTAGAAAATAAGATTGTTAGTCATCAAATATTGATCACATGACCTTTCAACAAAGAGGTTGTCAGTTCAAACCTTACCGCGGGCAGTGTGTACGTTGACTCCAACACTTATTGACACGGATGTCCAGTTTTCCCTGTCAAAGATTGAGGGGTTTCCAAGGTATTACGACTACGGCGTTAAAATCACACAAACTACATGTATAGCATGTAATTATGAATGGTTTGTTATGAGGATTTTTTGCTATAAATATCTTGTACTGATTTAGTTCATTTTCAAGAAGAAAGAATGGGCATATTGAGTAAAAGCTTGTTTGGCAAAGATTGCTTTATTAAAATTGAACTAAATTTCCTTGTTTGTAATGGTCATGATTACATCATTTTCCTTCATCGACATAAAACTAAACATTAAGGAAGAAAGCATCAGGGTTTTTCCAAATATAAATTGTCATAATCAAATATGTCCTATAAGGGATAGCTTAATTATTTCATGTCTTAATAGCTTCACTACTAAATTAACAAACATACAAGCCACATTAACAGATCTAAAATCACAATGATATGTTTTACATGGTTCATAGTCATATAACTCATTTCGTTGCAAACATATGTATCTCTTTTGCAGCTGGACCACATAATTTAAGCCAAGTCTCCTGAAAGAACCTTCGATCCTTAGCAGATGAATGTCTTAGGTAGTTAGTCATCAACTATTGAACACTTGCCTGTCGACATAGAGGATACTAATTCGAGTGTCACTGCTGTCAGGGTGTGTTCTACTTAGTCAAACTTAATTCATGAGAATAGCCAGTTTAGCCGGATACACTGGTTTCCTCCCTAGTAAAACCTGGACTCCTCGATTTTTTGAAAAACTGCTGAAACGGGAGTTAACCCCGTAAAAAACAAAGATAACACAGCTATCAATTGAAATGTCACCTTTCCGGAGTACCATGCCAAAAAAAACAGAACACATGATCCACACATGAATAGAAACTAATAAGGCCTTGCCTTTATACAAAAGAGCATAAAATATAATCACGAAAACCATTGACATGTTTATTTAATCTGTAATTGCGCATCCTAAAACGATTTCAAACATTATGCATAAAATGAAAACATCATCTATTCTCTTCAACATGGTTTTTCAATAGTCACTCATGTAAACACAGTTGCTTGAATTTATGTACGATTTAACTCAAAACTTAGAATCAACGAAAGAAACAAATGTTCGTTTAAAGCTTTTGATAAAACATGCTTTGTAAATTAAAAAAAATAAAAACCAATAAGATAGAGCGATATGTTGTAACCGCATACAATTATATTGTATGAGCATATCGCTATAATGCATATATTGACTCATCCCAGGAACAAACATACCGGAGATTAAAAGAGTACAAGTGTCCGAATACCCCCAAATGTGTTCAATGTAATAGCAATAAAAAAAATTAGAACACACATACTCTTTTTTCTCGTCAAAGTAAGATAACGGAAACGAAAGATTGTGTTATTGAGAATAAAACATTTTATAAAGTTCTCCTGATGTGTGCCAAGCTTATTATACATTGTTTCAATATGGCGCTCATACTTAAACACACAGAGGAAATACATTTATAAGGAAAAAAGAAAGATCGCGTGCACAATATCTTTAAACGGGGCAATAAATAGAAATTGTTTATTCGGTATCTTGCCACAGTCACACAAGTACAAGACTAGCAGTTTAGACTTAAAACATTTTACCACAAATGCGTGAAACTTAAAAAACTTGATATTTTTCGAATTGTTTTGTAAAGAAATCAAAACTTTAATAATTAAATTGTCGCTTAAACGAAAAAAAAATATTTCATATAACTGCTTTACATATACCATATATAAAAATGTTGAGTTTTGTCCTAAAAACTCCTGATCTTTTCGTCCTAAACTGCACAGTTTTAATTTAGTTTGTCTAAAATGCCCAATGTTTCTAGAGACTATGAGACACATCTCATATGGAATGAACAACGCAATTTATGCAAATAATATAACTTGAATATACAGGGTGAACTCAACTCCAATCTCGGTTTACAATGATTGACAATTTTTCTACTTAAGGTCGGACGTTATTCGACATGTACGAGATTGCCATATCTTTGTGTTTGCCAAATGTATGCATCTGTCCATTACAGTACTTGAGACTATAAATGCAACACTTTACAAATTCCGTCAGCGATCGGCCAGCGTTCCACAATCCGTCAGCAATCAGTTATCAATCAGTAAGATCGGTCAAAAAGTTCCTTATCCGTCCGACCGTTCTGACTCCGTCCATCCGTCAATAAACGGATTTGGAACGAATTGACCTATCTGGCGGATTGATTTAGACTAATTGCGCCAAATCGTCTTTTCAACTTCGGTCAGTGAAATTATTTTTTTCAAAATCTGAAAATTCGTTTCACTCGCAAATATAACATGCATAAATATGTCAACTGTTATTTTCTCATTTAGGGTTTTTTGATAAGTCTAAAGCTATAAATATTATCCCAACATATAACCAATGCATCTGTGACGGAATATAAACATCCCATAGTGTCTTTTCATTAAATAAATAAAAGTAATTAAAACAGCACATATACACAAAGACAATTTAATTTTACGTGACCTCGTGTGCCAGGGCGTACCTCTCGTTTTTGTATTTGAAATTTGATAAAGCGGAAAAGGAGTACAAGACGAAAAAGTTAACATGAATGCGCAATCGTAATTTTTGTTCACTTCTAGTTTTTGAGTTATTTGTATGTATATTTGTTTAAAGTTTGTTTAACACCATTTAAACAAAATTATATAACTCTATATAATTGGGGTCGAGAGTTTGGGAAAGAGATGTAGTTCCCAGCAAAACCGCCGAACTTCGACAAGAAACTGGCGCTCTTTGCAAATTTAGGGATGAGTCGAGCACAATCTCGCTGTTAGGTGATTATTGCTACCTTCACCACCGACGTCGAGTTTTTTTATAATAAACGCTAAAAGGATTATTTGTCGCGGTTTGATCGAAGTGTTCTTTCTGTGCTACAATTCCGAGTAACAATTATATTACGCTCTATAATATGGTGTCAAGAGCTGCTGTACCCATCCAAACCGCTGAACTTGGACCGAAAACTGGTACTCATTACAAATTTATGGATGAGTCAAGCACACCCCGTTTGCTGTGAGGGTCGAACCCACAAATTTGGTGATCAATAGTAGATAACTGCTATCTTAACCACCAAGGTCGAGTTTTTTTATTATAAACGCTTACAATCATAAGATCATGTGTCACAGTTTGATCAAAGTTTTCTTTCTGTGCTGCAACTCCTTAGAAGTATAGGGTATAAGATTGAAGAAAAACATCAAAAGTATCTATTATATATTTTATGCACATCATTTTGTCGCATGAATATACACGAATTAAATCTCAAAAAATAAACTGGTAAAGATGATTTTATATAGACACTTCTGGGTTAAAGCTGCGAACGTATAAGCATAAGATAAAATTCAACTCTGCTTTTCTCATTTTTGCTTTCACAATTTCAAGTTGTCGTTTGATAAAAAGCGAAGTACTTTTAATACTGTGAACTCTTCTTTGTTATTCATTCGGTAAAACTTAAATAAGATTAGTATATATTGCACGAACGGAGGTTTTAAACATCGGAAGGATTTTTCATAGATTAGTTTTGTACCTTTCTGTTTTGTTTGCTCAAAAGAAATCATAACAAGTTGACGTTCATGTAAAATGATATTTTAATTATTGTGTGGCTTTTTTCAAATTCTGTGATATGTGATCGACTATATTTAATGATATATAAGTATAAATGTTTTTCTTAAAACCCGGAGTTTTTAAAATTAGCTACTTGCTAGTAAACAGAGTTTCCCAGCGTCCTCTAGTTTTCACGGTTCTCATGTCATACTGCGGAAAAGGCTGACCGCGGACCATATAGTGTGACGTGTTTAGAGAGTCACTTTTCTTGAACGTTAAGGATCTTTTTTTAGATTTCGAAAAAGTGGTTTCATTATGGTAAATGTTCTAGTGGTATTAACAAATTTTGCCTTTGGGTTATCTTTTTCTTAGTGTTTTTAATTAGTAGCTAGTATTTAAGACATTGGAAAACACAGATTGTTTAAAAAGTTTAACACACAAAATGTCAAAGAAAAACCTCGTTCAGTTCTCACTTTACTTTATGCTAACAAATGCTGGGTGCTATCAATCATGGCAATATCTTGCATCACAAGTCTTGTACTTCAAAAATTCAACCATACTTCAAAAAACAAATCCGTTCCTATACTTTTTTTCAATTACACGCGTGTATTGCAGGAGCTTTTGATCAATGACTTCTAAGCCAAACCCCCTACTGCTATTACCACTATTCCCCATTTATATATAGTTCTTCAGGTAACGTGATAACTGGGGATCGCAATATTGTTCACAATGAAAGATTCCTAAGGTTTTTGTCCAAAGGACCAGAATACCGTGAACCTATATACCTCAACTGGAGTTATAACTTTAAATTATTGATGGATGCAAAGCAAGAGGACCAGGAGGTTGCAACATTGTTCGAGTGTGAAAAGGCTTTATGGTCATGTATTCACATAAGAAAAAGTCGTTTAAGAAGGTAATGAGTACTAAACATCATCAATCATCAGAAATCCAGGAAGATCGGAACATTTTGTCCGCCATACATGACAAATATGGTGTTGTGCAAGCAGATGAAGGGGCCTAACCACTACTTTAAAAACATTAAAAACGGGAATAGATGAAATATACCTAATAGATATCTTGAGGCCTGGATCTATTTCCCATTGTAACAGCATTGAAACATTTGATTTTTCAACACTCGATACGGCCATTCCTCTTACCTCTAAACCAGTCTTAAAAATTGTTCAAAAGGCAGCATTTTCAAGTAAAACGGAAAGAGACGATATATCGTGCCTTAACCTGTTCTCGATAGTTATCTATTCTCGATAGTTATGCGCAACTCGGTTTTGACATAAAACGCGAATTTGCACGTGTCATATGTTCGTCGGCAATTTTGCTAGTAGAAACACTGCTTTATTCAAAGAGAGAAAAAATTACCATGTTGCGAATTAAGGTACGCAAAATTATCCCAAATAAACCTCAATGTATCTTCAACTTAGATGAAAAAGGTATCAATACAGACCAGAAACCTTCTGAGGTTGTTGGCGATAAATATTCAAAAGCACAATCGATAGCATCTGGACGATCAGAAACTGTCACTGTAATAGGAGGGGGAAATGCCTTGGGAACACACATACCTCCATTTTTCATCTTTAAGGGGGAGAGGATGAGAGAAGAACTGCTCGTAGGAAGACTCCCTGGTACTGATGGAGTTATATCTCATACTTGTTGGTCGAACGCAGATATTTTCAGGTGTTATCTGAAGGAACATTTTATTAAGTTTATCCCAAACCGGGACGTATCTTGTCCAATTCTGGTAGTTTACGACGACCATGGTTCACATTGTTCTATTGAATTGATAGAATGGGCAAAGGACAATCATATCATCATACAGGTGTTGCCTGCATATTGCAGTCATTTTCTACAACCTTTGGACGTTTCATGTTTCAGGCCCTTTGAAAAACTACAACAGAGAATGTCAAAAATTTCTTCGGGAGAACATTGGTCGATTGATAACAAGAAATGAAGTTTATTCGTTGGCTTCTACTGCATACTTGAAATCCGTTACAACCGCGAATCTTATTTCTAGCTTCAGACGAACAGGTATCTATCCACTTAATGCAGAAGCATATGACCCGAGTCTGATTATGCCATCAGTTGCCGTGAAAGAATTGACAACATGCTCTCAAGGAAATTCTGCTGATTTAAATAGAGAATCATCTCAACAGGAAGTTTCACAAGATTTTCCTCAGATTGTCAGAAATACAGACAATAGGTCGAATATTCGTCAAACAGAAAATGATCGTGACATTTTTGAAGAACAGGACATTTGCCCAATTGATGACTTCCTTGACAAAAGACAAACACAAATTCAAAAAGTGACAGAAAGCAAAAAATAGAAACCAAGAAGAAACTTATCCAAAGTCACAAGAGGAAAAACAATTACAGAAGATTCTACGTTAAAGAAAATTAGAGAATTCAAGGAACAGACAGTATGTAAAGGCAAATCAAACACAAGAAATGTTCAAAAGAGAAAAGGCCAAAAAGTTGTGCGAACTTACTCTAAGAAACAAAAATCTGGCGCAACCAGTCGTCATGAGAAGAAGTTGATTGATGATGAAAGACCTTCTTCATCAGGTGTTGTTTTTGGACCACAGGCCCCGCCGGATGTGGAAGATAGCATATAGTTTTCAGACAGTGAAAACGATACAGATGAAATACCATGCTGTGTTTGTAATCAGCGATATCCACCGCAATTAAAATATGTTGTGTCACTAGCAATTGTCAACTGGGCCCAGTGTAAAGCATGTGAACATTGGACACATTTGCGGTATTGCTCCCCTATTAATGTTGTGAGGTCAAATACAAAATTCAGATGCCCACACAGTGATAGTATGACATTACAGTTAATGAGAACATATAAGAACTTGAAAATATTTTAGACATAGCCAAGCTGCTTTGTTTTTCATATGTTGCTGACTGTAACTGAATATTTTGTAACAAAGAATTGATTTATTGTTCGAAAATTACATGAATAATAATTTTAGTTACGTTTCATAGAATTTTATTGTCCGAATTGCCCTCCATAGTCAATTGCACATACTTATCGAGAACTGGTGACGTAGTACACACTTTGTCAAAAATGAGGTATATAAAAAAAATTCGTTTAATGCCGTAATATCTTAAGCTATCGAGAACCGGCAAAAACCAGGATACATACCTGGTTATTTATCATGAGAGAACTTACTTCGTAATCAATGACTCTAAATCTAATACTAATTATACTGAAGACCAAATCGGTTAAATGTTGGACTTTTTTATTGATAACATTTCCTCATTTTAGAGGACTCGTTTTTCAACAGACTGTTGGCATTCTACAGTCCCTGGAACGCATAAGTTAACAAAACGCACGATGCACGAACGATGTACGAACGATGAACGGACGATATACGGACGATGTACGCACGATATACGAACGATGTACGCACGATGCACAAAACGATATACGATACGATATACGATAGAAAGGGTGAGCAGCGTTTATCGATTTAATAGATCGTTTCGTCTATCGTATGGTATATCGTATCGTGCAACGTTTTTTTTTTTCGCATGGTTTATCGTATGGTGCATCGTTTCTTATGTCGTCATTGCAGGGTTGAATGATTGTTCTTGGTATAAATGGTTTATTTTTCAGTATTTTCTTCAGTATTGAAGGCATTTACTATTTTAACTGGATACATAATAATTTAAACGGTTCTTAATTGATAACGGAGCACAATCGTGTGCCTAAAATTTAGCATCCTTATATAACGCTATGTATTTTGTAATGGAACGTCGTTGATTTATAACATTACTTTGATCTCTGTTTTAAATAGTTTAAAAAATAACTTAAACCTTATCTACATGTACATTTCTTAATAAAAGCGTTTATATTCATTCGATTGAAAAAGCCGACAAAGTTAAACAATTCTGTCTATATGTTTTAAAAGCAGTAACTCCTATACATGTATCTTTCATCAAGTTCCTACCTTACTAAATGCGCCAGTCATTTACAAATAATAACATTGTTGCGGTTTAAAAAAATTAATAAACTTTTTCTGTTGCGGTATGTGCAGCTGAAAATTTCCTTTTGTGATGAGGGTAAATTGATTCAACATAAATCTTAGATCCCTATCATTAAATATGTACTTTGTTTATATGTAAATTGAAGTATTCATGTCCCGAAAATAAGCAAAAATATTTCTTGCTTGAAGTCAAGCAATCCATCAATCACATATTCATATATTCAGCTATAATACATGTAGTATATTCTTTAAACTATATTTTTATATATTAATATTACCGAAACCTCTTTCTAAAATTTAAAAAAGATCTTAAAATATTTTCACAGACGCGTTTTTGTACAGTAGTACTAAGTGTTAAACTATAAAATTGTTATCACTACATGTACTTTGTTTAAGTTAGAAGTATTTTTGTTTTCTTATCTACATCTACTGATTGTTTATATGTCTTAGGTGGTAAATAAGTGTGCGTCGCCGCGGGAACGTACTAATGGTAAAGAATGACACATTTGTTTGTTTGTTTGTTTACATGTATTTGTTTGTTTGTTTGTTTGATGGCGTTTAACGTCACTTTCAGCAATTTTTCAGCTATATCATGACGTCCAGATTTTATTGGGGGAGGAAGCCGGAGTACCCGGAGAAAACCCACGACCTGCGGTAGGAAAACTGACAATCCTTTTCAATTAAGATTGGAGTCGAGTACACCCTGCCTGCAGTGAGAATCGAACCCGCAATCTCAGTGTTGACAGACCACGTGATCAATAGTAGACGAACTACCTTGACCACTCGGCCAACGAGGCCCCTGACACATTTGTATACTAGTATTTAATGACAGGTAATTTTGCGTGATCATCCAAGACAACGATTCAGATTTATACTTTATAATGTAATTCATCCATTTGCAGTTATATATTTAAAAGACGCGTCTTTTATGAATTTAAAAGATGTGTCTTTTAACAGGACGTTTTTTCGTCCCTGTTGTAAATATCGTAAAACTGTATAGCGTTGTGAAGGTCAATTCTTCTTTATTGTCGAAAGTATACCAAACTAACTTTAAAATCGAACACTTTAAATCTTTCCATAGGACGACAGAGAGAATCACCGACCCTGGACAAATACCTGACAAACATGAATTCAAATCGAGTGCACCTTTGTATACACCGTACAATGTCACGCACGAAACAATACGTATGCATTTATAACATAGAGAATTCAGTTAGATAACATATGAGCTAATCAATCAAAGTTAAAAAAAACAGTAATGTACTGCGATTTAAGTGAGAATTTTTTTTTAAGATTGTAATTATCTCTGAATCAACAAAACCCAAGACGTATTTCCAAACAATTCCAATCTCCACAATGTCTTTTAACAGTTTAATGCTTTGTTAATACACTTTAAAGCTCAAAATATTTGCACTTAATTTTACCACGTTTAGATTTTTGATTTCCTGAAAAATAATTTGATTTCTTGCTTGAAATTATAAGCCACTTTCAGCACTTTTAAGCAGGCGGGAGGTGGGGGGGGGCTCCAATTTTTAATGGAGAAGGAATAGCGAGAACCTGATGGAAGCCCCTAACTTTTCGGCAAGGAAAGAGGAATGAAGTCGACCACACACTTTTTAGTTGCACAGTATTTGCATATTTCTTTACAGCACTTTAATAATACAAGACCATAGATGCATTTTGTGTTCCAAACAGACGATTTTTTTTAAATTTCAATTTAAAAAAAAATTTAAAATAAGCACGAGACGCGTGATTCGTCATGCACGATAGAGTTCGAAAACGTAATTTTATTGTTAGATTGTTACTTTGTACAAAAGGATGTATACGTGTCATTTACGTGTAGCTACTTGGGGTGCAAAGTTGCACAAGTAAGATACGTTAATTGTTAATATGTTAATTGCAATCACCACAGGTAATAGAGGATAACGTGTCCCTTTGAAGTGATCTTATTACAGTGTAATTAATACAACAACTTTATTATCTTTTGATAAGTACTCTAATTTCGAAGTAACGATGTCATACGGCCGACATTATATTTAGTTGATGGAAAGGTGGAGATACGTGTATTTATTTTAGATATCTCGTAAATCATCTGTTAGGGAAGAGAAAGAAAAAACTCTTCATTGTCGGTATTTATATTTCATCGTTTAGATAAAATGCTTTTATACGAGTAAATATTGTGGATTAATGTTATAATTTTTAATCAATTCGGATGCAAGCGGTCATATTCATAGTTCGAACAAATAAATCAAGTTTTTGTTAAATTACAAACTAACATACACTTATGAAAAATCCTTATATTTTAACAAACATAATATACTACATGCGTATGCAAAACCAGGCTTCTACATAAATGTACAAATACTCATCCATAAGACAGCTCAAAATTAAATATAGAAAAAATATAAAACAGTATTAAATCCTTTTGAAATAGGAGTGTCTCATACATGCAATTACGCACAAAAGTTATATTAATTAACTCCTTTGAACATTGTTTTATGTCGGCGGAGCTACATTACTGTAGCTTTTGTACTGAAGTGTAATGGTTACTGCTATCTGTAGCATCTACAATTAATATTTTATTTATAATTTTTAATGAATTTATTTAATTTAAAAAAATTAGCATCATATCTCCTGTTCAGTGTACCTGTTTATTACTTGTATCAATTAAGTGAATATATACACTACACATAAATGGTCATGTTCCCCAGGACAATGTCGGTTAAAAAACTGGTGTTCTTATTTTATAAACCATATTGACTTTAAATAAAACTTTGTTGTATGTTCCGATGTATTTGTATCGGCTTCAAGATTATTTATTTATTTATTTATTTATTTATTTATTTATTTATTTATTTATTTATTTATTTATTTATTTATTTATTATTTATTTATTTATTTATTTATTTATTTACTTATTTGTTTATTTATTTATTTAAGACACCTCAATTGCAGTTTATGTTATGAAAAAAGAAAATCCAGATCCAACTGAATGCAATAAACTTTTTTACATCAATGATTCAAAGTTATTTAAAAGCAAATGCACAGTTATATGTGATTTAATGTTGCAGTTTACTAAACGTAAATAAGGATGTACATGTAAAATCAAATTACCCAAGCATTATACAATGTACGCTAATTTGACAGAACAACATTATGGCGAAGATAACGCAAACGATAAACCATACGATGTACGATAAACCATACGATATACGCTAACATAAACGGAAAACCATACGATAAACGATAGAACAATCGATCCACTATACAATGCACGCTGGTGCAAACGATGCACGACATACTATACGTTATACGGTACGATATACGAACGATATACGCACGATGTACGAACGATGTACGGACGATGTACGAACGATAAACGCACGATGTACGAACGATAAAATCGTTAACTTATACGTTCCAGGGACTGTAATTGTGCTCCTCTCCTCGCCCACTTGTTTTTGTACTCTTATGAGGCTGTGGTCATAGAAGGCCTGCAAAAAAGACACTGGCAAAGATATTCAATTTCGCATTCCGTTATATTGACGATGTTTTGTCCCTCAACAATGATAACTAAATTGATAATTACAAACTAAACCCTACGACAATCGTGATGACCAACTCTGAAATTGTCAACTTCCCGTTTGTCGATATCAACATTCCAGCACCTCCAGCGTATGGTGTGTACATTTCACATCTTATACGTTATTCTATATCATGCGCTCAGTACTCCGATTTTTAGACCGATCACTCTGTTGACTACTAAACTACTCCAGGGAGGGTACCTATGTTGAATTTATCTCTCCAGAAGTTCTATAATTGTCAACATGACTTAATTGATCGTTATAGAAAATCTGTCTCAAATACGATCTGACATTTTCGCTGAATCATATACTGTATGTTCTCTTTTCCTGAATTTGTCTTTTTCGTAGACATGATAATGAGTAACTCCAAGGGTGTCTTATTAGAGGCAGGCTTTACTTACTTGTCCGAGGGAGCTGACTGCACCAATGATTTTTATTAGGTTTGGCTGACACTCTTTACGTGTTTTGTGTTTTTGATTTTTGTAATGCGGTTGTCTTTATCCGGATTTATAACTGTCCATCGTATTTTGTTTATTGTTGTTCGGACAGTTTTCCTTGTTTTTTTTTAAATTCCCGAGTAAAGTTGAAATACTGCTCGCTGGAAGTAAAACAAACATCGAATCAATCAATCAATCAATCAATCAATCAATCAATCAATCAATCAATCAATCAATCAATCAAGCAAGTTATTATTTACAATGTAAATAAAGGACGCTATTTAAAAGAGCAAGTTTTGAAAAGATACTGTAATATTAATATGACTGTAATGACAATGTTTAAACCGATCTTTATAGACCTAAAAAATTAAGGACATTTCATTAAAAATTACTAATCCGTACAATAAAACGTGTTTAACACATTTTTACGGGTAAAAGCAGTATTCGCATACTGTTCTCCCCGGCGTTATTGTGACCTCGGTGGCCATGATTGCTGAAAACCCTAAACAATCAAACAATCCAGCGTAACTGTAAGTATAACTTTTTAACTACTTTTATTGCATATCAAGTAAAAACTGCTACAAGAATCGTTGTATATTGTACAATATTTTTAACTTTATGTTCATTAGACAATGTATTTTGATTTCCAAAGCTTGTTCAACAGTTGTTTATACATAACAGTGATTTAATTAAATTTAAAAAAATGGTGTAAATCAATTAGGAACATGCAGTCATACATTGAAGTGACTCTGTCTAACTGCATGTAAAAATGAAATCCGTAAAAAAAAGCGGTCATGCCACGAGTCGCGGAAATACAAAAGAAAATCAATAATGGATTATGAAAATAAAACATTTACCTCGTTGCTACTGATGTGCCTTAAATGGAACGTGTTTTTTGACAGTTTCCAGGGCTCGACCCGCAGATATGCCCAGCCTTTAAAAAATTAATTAATTATATAATAGGAAGAAAATATATGTTTTTTGTTGTTTTATTTATTTATATTTTTTATATTTGTTTTGACGAGACATTTAATTCACTATATTGTTTAAATGCTTGCCTTTATTTGATTATTAAAATCATATATAATATACCAATGACGCAGAATTTTTTTCATTTTAAATTTATTAAGTTATGCTTTTCCGACAATAAACTGAATGATTTGACTGACCACACTGACCAATACCTAGGTACTGACGTATTCATAATTTTGGAAGGATGTATTCGTTATCAATCAGTCAGCGATACGTAAGCTCCCAAAATCCGTCAGCAATCAATTATCAATCATAAAAAGTGTTGCGTTTACGGGTGTGGTGAACATTACTAATTAATCTGTAAGATTCCAACATTCGGATAATATTTTTTCAATACTTTCTCCGCTAGTCTAACTATTTATTAGTTTCATTTATATGATGTTGGTACCGTTTTTTGTATCTTAATAAAAGATGTATGTCTTTGGTACTGATGGATTTATATTATAAGGGCTTCATTTGTCTAATCTCTGCTACACTACTACTCTACATAAAAGTTACTACTAACAATGCTTTATTTCAAGAGACGCAATTTCCTTAGCATGACTTTGCAACGGAGGTTACAAATAAAGAATTAAATGCCATTAATCGGCAGAGGAACCAGATTTAATGGCGTTGAGAATAGTCCATAAATGTGACATTGGTGATACATATACAAATCTATTGATGGAATGATGTTAACAATACATAGGTGGGTGAGTGGGACATTTACTTAATCATCTACCATCGGTCCCCGGCAGGTCAACATCGAATTTCAAGATCAAAACTACAGTTTGTTATATTCTTCTGATGGAATCATGAAATATAATGTTCTGTAAACGTAACAGCAGACTCCTATCTGCAGGAAACAAGCTCATTGGGAATTGTGGGTAAAGAATAGTCAGCAAACTTACATTCGCCTACCACGTCGACTTTACCCATTCTTTCATTTTGTACAAAGCTTCCTATTTAAAACATCTGATCAGTCAACTACATCATTATCGTATTATTTAAACTTAGCAGAAAAATGCTCTCTTTTATCATAGGTTAAAATTGGTGGTACAGCAGTAAGCAGATATAATTGTATATATATTAGTGCCCTTTTAGTTATGCCTGAGTAAAACTCTTTGTACACAACACAAAAAACAAGCACTTTGTTATTCAGGTCATCCAGTAGTAAAAGATAATATATACATTAAAAAACACCACAATAAAAAAGTGCACATTTCCTACACACAACTATGAAAAATTAGTCTATTCCTGTTATACTTTGTTTCAATAATGTTATATTCGACTTTTAAACATGTTCCTCTTTTCAAACTTGTAAAAGTACTGTTTTAAGAGAAGAAGAAAGCTTGAATACTATGTCAAGTGTAAAACCGTCGGCTGGAACACCGGAAATTGTAATATCTTTATTTAAAAAATGGAATCGGACACACCCTACCGGAAGTAAGACACAAACTCACAACCAGAATGTTGACACACCAGTGAAAAATAATAAATGTCATAATCGTAATATTAATCTTTAAATTACTACTAGTCCTTTGGGGCCCCTTGTGACTTCACATTCAATGAAATGTTGAATGTAAAAATGATATGTATTTGCAGTGAATTCACTGATTGAAGAGTTTTTTTGTTTTTAATTTAGGTAAGTTTATTAATATAGGTACCTGTTGTATTATTATTTTGAACTATAGCGACAAAGATAGTGTAAGGGAGGTAACTTCAGTTTAAAAACCATCGTCGTGGACGAACCAATGCCATGAAGAACAATCACCTTTCATTAATAATAAGTACTACTATTACGAGTGTGGAAAAACAATTGATTTAATTTTAATTCACAGAATTTAAAGACAATTCAGTTGTTCATGAAATATACATGATAAGGTATTATTCAGTTTAGACCTTGACAAGTGCGCAACCTTCAGTGATATTTCAGTTTGGTTTCATATAATTGACTCGGTTCAATAGGGAAGCCTTTTAGGGTGCTATGTTAAGTCATGTTGCTGTGGACAGTTTCAGATAGTCATAAAAATGTTTTTACAGAACTATCTGAACAATATTTTTGCAAATAATTTTTATTTCAGACGAGAAGGCTTTTAAAACCTTTTTTCCCATACGGCTTTTTTCTTAACTATGTCATGTTAAATTTCCAATTGACATAAAACACAAACGTGATACTTTATAGCTTTTGGACTAGTGCAGGCGATTTGGTGCCACAGTGTCACAACTGGTAAACTTGAATTTGACAGTGTTAAAAATCTAATTCTAACAGTGTTGGGCTTGATTTGTAGACGTATATATATATATATATATATATATATATATATATATATATATATAAAATATTTTGAACTACCTGTATTGTGTTTTTACACGATCCCAGTGGACTTATATTATTCCATCACCGAATGAAAAAATACTTTAAGCATTTAGAGTTAAACGCCACTGATGAGTCTTAAGGAGACGAAACGCGCGTCTGGCGTAATGAATTTGTCACCTTGGTAATTTTGATTACATCTTGTTGGAATATTTGAGCAAAGCAAAGTAAAGCACGGCACGTCCGCGACTGGCGGACTTGTGAAGCAACTATTTTGGGTTAAGTTGGAAATGAGAAATTTCAAGATGAATATGTTATGACTTGTTTACGTCATTTATTTATATTGAGATTCAATGACTAAGGCCATTCGTTGGTCAGTCTTTGTTTAAATTTTTGACAAGAAACACCGTCATTTGTATCGTTGCATAATCTTCTAGACTTGTATATTATTTTTTGTTTATGCTGTATCGTCATGTTTGTCGATCCGATACTTAATAAGTTTGCTGGTTGGTAGACTCTGTAGACTTTTATATAATATTTTGAACTACCTGTATTGTGTTTTTACACGATCCCAGTGGACTTATATTATTCCATCACCGAATGAAAAAAATACTTTAAGCATTTAGAGTTAAACGCCACTGATGAGTCTTAAGGAGACGAAACGCGCGTCTGGCGTAATGAATTTGTCACCTTGGTAATTTTGATTACATCTTGTTGGAATATTTAAGCAAAGCAAAGTAAAGCACGGCACGTCCGCGGCTGGCGGACTTGTGAAGCAACTATTTTGGGTTAAGTTGGAAATGAGAAATTTCAAGATGAATATGTTATGACTTGTTTACGTCATTTATTTATATTGACATTCAATGACTAAGGCCATTCGTTGGTCAGTCTTTGTCTAAATTTTTGACAAGAAACACCGTCATTTGTATCGTTGCATAATCTTCTAGACTTGTATATTATTTTTTGTTTATGCTGTATCGTCATGTTTGTCGATCCGATACTTAATAAGTTTGCTGGTTGGTAGACTCTGTAGACTTTTATATAATATTTTGAACTACCTGTATTGTGTTTTTACACGATCCCAGTGGACTTATATTATTCCATCACCGAATGAAAAAATACTTTAAGCATTTAGAGTTAAACGCCACTGATGAGTCTTAAGGAGACGAAACGCGCGTCTGGCGTAATGAATTTGTCACCTTGGTAATTTTGATTACATCTTGTTGGAATATTTGAGCAAAGCAAAGTAAAGCACGGCACGTCCGCGACTGGCGGACTTGTGAAGCAACTATTTTGGGTTAAGTTGGAAATGAGAAATTTCAAGATGAATATGTGATGACTTGTTTACGTCATTTATTTATATTGACATTCAATGACTAAGGCCATTCGTTGGTCAGTCTTTGTCTAAATTTTTGACAAGAAACACCGTCATTTGTATCGTTGCATAATCTTCTAGACTTGTATATTATTTTTTGTTTATGCTGTATCGTCATGTTTGTCGATCCGATACTTAATAAGTTTGCTGGTTGGTAGACTCTGTAGACTTTTATATAATATTTTGAACTACTTGTATTGTGTTTTTACACGATCCCAGTGGACTTATATTATTCCATCACCGAATGAAAAAATACTTTAAGCATTTAGAGTTAAACGCCACTGATGAGTCTTAAGGAGACAAAACGCGCGTCTGGCGTTATGAATTTGTCACCTTGGTAATTTTGATTACATCTTGTTGGAATATTTGAGCAAAGCAAAGTAAAGCACGGTACGTCCGCGGCTGGCGGACTTGTGAAGCAACTATTTTGGGTTAAGTTGGAAATGAGAAATTTCAAGATGAATATGTTATGACTTGTTTACGTCATTTATTTATATTGACATTCAATGACTAAGGCCATTCGTTGGTCAGTCTTTGTCTAAATTTTTGACAAGAAACACCGTCATTTGTATCGTTGCATAATCTTCTAGACTTGTATATTATTTTGTGTTTATGCTGTATCGTCATGTTTGTCGATCCGATACTTAATAAGTTTGCTGGTTGGTAGACTCTGTAGACTTTTATATAATATTTTGAACTACCTGTATTGTGTTTTTTCACGATCCCAGTGGACTTATATTATTCCATCACCGAATGAAAAAATACTTTAAGCATTTAGAGTTAAACGCCACTGATGAGTCTTAAGGAGACGAAACGCGCGTCTGGCGTAATGAATTTGTCACCTTGGTAATTTTGATTACATCTTGTTGGAATATTTGAGCAAAGCAAAGTAAAGCACGGCACGTCCGCGGCTGGCGGACTTGTGAAGAAACTATTTTGGGTTAAGTTGGAAATGAAAAATTTCAAGATGAATATGTTATGACTTGTTTACGTCATTTATTTATATTGACATTCAATGACTAAGGCCATTCGTTGGTCAGTCTTTGTCTAAATTTTTGACAAGGAACACCGTCATTTGTATCGTTGCATAATCTTCTAGACTTGTATATTATTTTTTGTTTATGCTGTATCGTCATGTTTGTCGATCCGATACTTAATAAGTTTGCTGGTTGGTAGACTCTGTAGACTTATATATATATATATATGTATATATGGTTTTGTTTGTTAGTTTGATGGAGTTGATCGCCACTTTCAGCAATTTTTCAGCTATTTTGAGGAGCCCGTAATGCCGGGAGAATTCGACCTGCACTAGGAAAACTGGCAATCCTTCTAAATTAGACTTGGAGTTGAGTACACCCTGCCTGCATTAATGTATACATATTCTTACCAACACATGTTGCTATACTGAGGCTGGTCAGATCATCTCTAATAAATACCTAATGTTGACAATTACACCGAGTAACATGGGAGATGTCACATTGGGTCACACGTGGTGCAAGAAACACTTACTTCTCTTTATAACTTAAGTTCATCACCAGAATTTGCCGGGATAATTGCTGCTTTTATCTTTAGTTCTGTTTTGTTTTCGGGTCATCTTTTTCTTTGAACTGGCCACGTGTTTCGCATCCTGTATGAACAAAAAATGTCCAGCAGGTCTTATTATTTTGCGTTTTCACTTATTTGGCTGCTTGATTGATCAAACGATTGGTTTATTGATTTACTTTCTCCGGCTGTACTTATACTATGTTCAGAACAAATGTCTATTTACAACAAACGAATTTTGGTAAAATTGTTCATGTAATAGAATTACTGAATTAATTTCTATCTGATGAGGTCAGCTGGATAGAAACAATTAAACGTTTTCTATTTATTTGGGTTTTTTTTAATTTTGTCAAAGCGTTGAGTGTTACTTTCAACGAATTAATGCAGTTTCTGGTGCATTCAACGTAAAAACGTAAAAGAAGATTCTTTGTAGTTTACCTGTTATTACTTAAATTGATACGAAGAGATGTATGTTTTTAACTACAAAAGTTGTGTTTCCATTATTGTAATGATTATAAAAATATTCTTTGAGAGTTTTCACCGATAATGTGCTCAAGAATGTCAGATACTGAGAGAGTGTGTCCCATGTTAATCCAAATTTTTTATATCCTTCAAACCCCTCCAGAACACACGCATAGACACTAACTGCGTCAGTTCAAACGTAACAAAACTTGAAACGAAAAAGGGTAAAAAGGTAAATAACACAATAAAATGGCTATATATCGTTTGCATGATTCCAAATATTTTACATTATTACAGTTATGCCTCAACATTTAACAGAACATAATTAATTGTTATGTATATGTTGTCTAGAAATTGTCCTTGATTACTTTTACTGAAATAAAACACAATGCATTATCAAACTAGGGTTTAGATAAAACCTAATGATTTGATGATGAAACAATTCTGCATCGTGTTTATTATCTATGCTTTACAAAATCTGAGAAAGCTCGAGATCAATAACATCGACCCGAGTTTGTCACCACCGGATGCTGATGTACAAATAACCAACTTTTATCATTTATTTATAGATTGATATTGATATAGCTCGATTAACCGGGGTGAATCGTAGAAAAAGACACAATGAAGCTATATTTTAGCGGATTAGTCCGAGGGTCTAGACCGCTGGACAAAGTGCAGGCGAATTGGTTCCACAGTGTCACAACCGTGTGAGTTCGAATCCCTCTTAGGGTAAGCAAACGTTTGAAAGTGTTAAAAATTCAATTCTAACAGTGTTGGGCTTGATTTGTAGACGTATATATATAAATTTGATATTAACCCTGAATTTCTTATTGCAGTTCCAGAAATTCGCTGGATAGATATATTATATAGTTGTCACAATACTTAGACGTTGGTATATATATAAATAAATATATAATTGTCTATTTATATATGCCATTAGACACTTACATACATAAATGTAGAAGATTATGCAACGATACACATGACAGTGTTTCTTGTCAAAACCGTAGACACAGACTGCCCAACAATTAGCCTTAGTCATTGAGTGTCAATATAAATACAAAACGTAAACAAGTTATAACATATTGATCTTGCATTTACATTAGCTGCACCCTTAAACGCAACACGTTAACTTCCCCCCTTAACAACTTTATATACATTACTTCCCCGTCCACCACCCGCGGACGCGCTGTTACTTGGCTTTGATCCTTTAACTCTAAATGGTTGGAGCATTGTATAGAAGTTTTGAGTTCAGTTAAAGTAAGAATGTGAGTACTTTTGTTAGACTTTTAATATAATATTTTGAACTACCTGTATTGTGTTTAACACGATCTAAGTTGACTTGTAATATTACATCCCCAAATAAAAAAATATTTTAAATATTTAGAGTTAAACGACACGGATGAGTCTTGAGTAGGCGAAACGCGCGTCTGGCGTACTGAAATAATCACCTTGGTAATTTTGATAACATTTCTTTGTAATGTTTGATCAAAGCCAAGTGACAGCTCGTCCCCAGGTGGGATAATGGTTGGAGCAATGTTTAAAAGTTTTGGGTTCAGTTAAGTGAGAATGTTCAAGACCAATATATTATGATTTACGTAATTTTTTTAAATTTGACATTAAATGATTGAGGCCATTCGTTAGTCAGTTTGTGTGTATAGCCTTGACAAAAACAACGTCAATTGCATCGTTTCATATTCTTCTTGCCTTGTATATTAATTTTGTTCATGCTGTATCATCATGTTTGTCGAACCGACACTAAATAAGATTTTATACAGATTTATATAACAATAAAATAGTATGTTTGCAATAAACTATATTCCATAATGCTCTAAAAATCGCATGAATGTTTGCTATCGATTTCATGCCTCTTGCCACTCTTTGGGCGAATGTGATGTTGTCCGTGACGACGTCGTTTGAGCTGACGTCAGTGACGTTTAATAATAATAAAGGGGAATAATTACAACACAACAAAATACAATACATAAGTTTTTTTCTATCGTTTAATAAATAAAATGAGCTTCTTTTGCCAGTCATAAGATCTTAATAGAAAATAGAGTAATTAGTGCTCCGTGTACAAATCTCCAAATGTTCACTTAGATTAATCTACGGTTTTTTTAATCCAGGATTTGTTGTCTGTGAATCGTGTTCGCAGTGAGTTTCCAGTTTGACCAATGTTCCACTCCTTTCAGTTACTGCACATCATGTCTTGCTGTTTATATTTATTGACTTTTGCAGAAAATCTTCCTCTTAGGTTAAGTTATGAGAATATTGCGAGGTGAGGGATCTAATTTTATCCATAGTTTTCTTGTCCATACTTTCATCTATTTTTCTGTACTATGCCCTGTCATTTAATTGTTCTAGAATTTAGTTTCTGTAGTATTGCGCGTCTATTATAACAATATCACCTCATTTGTCGGCTTCTGGTATAAGAATTGTTTTCCCTTAGCGCATCTTTTTGTGCTTTCGATACAATTTGTTTCACTTTTTTCATGTCATGTAGAATTAGTGTAAACGATCGACTGTGGTTATTATGACGATAAAAATGAATGTTTTCGCCTGTTCTTGGATTTAATATAGATTTGTTCCACGCGATTTATTCATCGGTATAATGTTCCCATTTTGAGAATAAAATTGAACGTGTGATTCTTTTATTTCAGGTTTAATATTATGTGTAAATTTGAGACATTTTAAAAACACTATATTTGCATATGGAGCAAGTGTTCTTGACGATAAATTGATAATTTTTGCGGATTTATTTTCACCTTCTTCAGACTTATTTCCTTTTCGTTCTCCGTTTGATCCATTGTTCTTCCAAGACCAACTCCTAAAAGATTTTTTTAGTTTCCCGGTTCTGTGATTTTAGAACTAATCGATTGTGGTTTGCTGTGGTAATGGCTGTGTAACTAATTTTTTCTATATTTATTTGACCATGTATTATATAAATATCGGATGACTTAACCTGTTATTTCCACTCTTGAAACAATTTGTGAACACAGATTTGATTTTTATTTCGTCCCACCTCTAGTAAATGTTTATATTTTCCCAACATATGAAATTTTGCAAACAATCTCTTAGTTATGCAACGTTATGAACGTAACTTTCCGGTTCTGCACTATCACGTAATCTTTGTATTGTTTATTTAATCAAAATGTAAAGATTGGTATCGCCTGAAGAGCTGCAGGAAGCAGAAAAAGTATGGAAGATAAGATACAATCTACTGATATTTTATCTGCTTGTATATGAATGCTTACGTGTAAATTCATACATTAAAAACAAATATTTCCACATAAAAAATCTATATTCTGCAAACCAAACAAATTAGCAAATCAATGTACTTTAGGATAACAGATATAAACTTGAAGATCAGTTTTTATAAGTTAGAATGATATTCTCCACTTCTAGCATTACTAGATATATACAGTAGTGTTTTTCTTACCTTCAACTTCTTAATCAGGTGGCAAGGGTTTACTTCTATGAAAAACCCATCAATAACATGAAAATAATTTTTTTGTGTTGTAGTCTGAAAACAAAAGAACTGATTACATATACACGTACAAACCAGTGATTTCTAAAGATCCAAAGTTAACATAAAATCAAATGTATGCATATTTAAATGAACTACTACAATTTGAAATTCAAAAGGAAACTATATGCACACATCTGTTTAAATTCTAACAGATTGTATGAGGAAAGCCAGATTTTCACTCATTACTGCAACGGAGCAACAATGTTTTAGCCGTGTTATGAGCTATTCAAGATTTCTCTAACCGACGTTAGGATGGAACTAAATTTTTTGTTCGGGTGAAACAATATTTCTATAATCAATTAAATGCTTGAACTAGATTTATGTCACAATAAATATTATCGAATCAGTTTTATTTTATAATTGTAAACGTGGATCCAGTTTACGTGTACTCTACTAAAGGTGGAACAAGTTTTTCCTAACAATAGTACGGTTTGAACCAGTCTTTTCTATCCGTTATTTGGGTAAAACTACGTTTCTCTACTTGCGTACGTGTGTAATAAAAATCTCAACAATGAGATTGTGAAACAAGTCTTGTCCCATCGTTCTAACGGTGGAAATATTTCACTACCTGCTATAAACACTGAACCAGATTTTCCCTCACTTTTATAAGAGTGTAAGGAAATGCTCCCTTACCGTTTTGAGAAAAAAACATATTGTCTGTAACGCTTTTACTGGTGGAACCAGTATTTGTTGTTAACTGGTTGATATTCAAATTTATTCCTAACGGGTTCTATTAGAATACTGGACCTATTCTGATGTCAAAAATGTCTTTAAGTATAATATACATAAACATAATACAAGCCGTATTTCATCTTGAATACAGATTAATAGAAACTGAAGGGTGGGTTTCTATGTTTATCCATCTTTACCTTCTTTATATAAAAAATCTCGTCCTGAGGCCTAAACTAATAAATCAGTCAAATTAAAAATATATTTAAAATGCATACATCGTAAACTACAACAAAGTCCAAAACTTATGCGGCATCCCCTTTGTAAGCCTCTTCACCCACATTTTTTTTATAAATTTGTGTCATTATTATTGACCATTTGTTTATCATGGTTCACACTGTTCGACAAGTTATCAGTTAAACTTCAAAATTAGTCTATCACAAGTTTGTATTTTTAACTCAAGACGAAATATTCACAAACGGCCACATTTTTATCAGACAAGTTTTTTTTCCGATTAGAAAACTTGTGTAAATAAAATTATCTATGTGTTGTAGTTTGATTTAATTAATAGTTGGCTAACATAATAAAAAAAACTATAATATTTTGAAACAACATTTGAATGGCGTCCCGTTTGCGTGCATTATTCTGAAATGTGAGTCAACTTTAGTAAATGTTTGATTTACACATACTAGCATGCGTGGCTATTTAAGACCGCAAAATCACCGATTAACGAAACGATTACTCTATAATATCATCAAATTGTTGTTTTTTGCTGACCTTTGACAGGTAAATCTAGAAAGTATCCGAAAAATGGATACCCTTTGTATTTTCTGTCTGCGATCGGAATAGAAACAACTATAAATCAATCAGGGAGCAACTTTTTATATGGATACCCGCATTAGCATCTTTGGGATGTGGGAAAGGAAAGGCGGATTCAAACTCCCCCTTTTTAACGTTATATTCGCATTTAATGTAACCTTGTTTTGTTTTCATACGAGTCAACGTTTAATCAAACCAAAATATGTATATTTTTTATATGTTAAGTTGGTTGAAACGTATAAGGAAGAAGACATCTATTTGCAATATAAATTGAAAAAAAAATGTTTCTAAATTTTGGGTGCAAAAACAAAACAAAGATAAAATCATATACACAAAATATTATTCTAAATAAATAGAAAATAGGGCCAAAAGAATTGCTCGCAAAAACTAACAAACTTTTAAACCTGAAAAAGGTTAAATGTGCATGCAATTAGCAGTTTGTAATCTACACAAGAGGCTTGCAACTATAATGTCTGCAAATGAGTTCCATAAAAAAACACAACATGACTTGATGCTTGTTACATCTTCTGATAATGGGGTAAATGTTCACAATGTGGTTGGTACAACAGTTTAACCTTCATAACATATCGGGAAATTTACTTTTTAAAAGAGGCACTTGTTGGTAATATATTTTCGCCATATTGATTTTATATGAAGGCCACAGGACACATGTATACCCTACACTCACATAAAAGGACAAAACGCATAATATTATTATATTTGTTATTGAGGCTCTGAACACTAGCGGTTTCTTTCCACTGAAGAAGACTTACCACGAAGACTGTCAAATTATTTGTGACTAAATCCTGGGATTAAAATAACAAATGTTGGTAAATTGTCTACAGCTCCATACTGCTAAAGTTTATTGTAGAATTTATCATCTACAGTTGGGTACAGTCCTAACTTAACATGCTAGTTAACTTGTAAAGCAGAGATTATGACTGCTTTAAGTTAACTTCAAGCAGACAATTGACTGGTTTGAGCAGAGAATTTGACAACCCAAGTTAACTTGTACTGTTCTTTTGACAATTTTTTATACAATATGTTTTTGTCCATTTGACAATTTTTGTTCTTTTGACAATTTCTGTCCACTGGACATTTTTTTTCTATTGACAATTTCTGTCCTCTGGACATTTTTTTTTCTCTTGACAATTTTTTCACGTGACAAGTTTGTCAACAGGACATTTTTGTCTGACAATTTTGTAACGTGACAAGTTTGTCCACTGGAAATTTTTAATTTTTGAAATGTATGTCCACATTGTCAACTTGCTAACCTGTCGACCGACACTCAAAACCAATTTTAACTTTTATTTTTTAATGTTTTTTGACAATTTATTAAGGAAGACAGGCTGGTTGTGTCGCACTTCGATTATTTATTTTATCTGCGCGTTGTCGGAATGGAAAGTACACGAAAGATGAAAATAAAACCGTTTGTCGTTTTCCTATTATCAAAACCAACCGATATAATACAAATTATTGTAATGAACGAATTTTATATTGAAGATTTGTTTGCTATTTACGTGTTTCTGGATATCATTGCGGAGAACAAATTTTTAAATCTTACGTCTTGGAAACATATTACTTATTTCGCCGTTGTTTCTTTTAATTAAGTATTTATGTACAGTCCAATAAAGTGAGATACATATTTGTTATCTATCAATCAAGCAATTTTTCGATATCATAATATTAGTTAATACAACAATTGAACTTAGCAATGCTCGTTCAAAATATAAATTAATTCTACATATATCCAACTGAAAGTACATTGCAATAACCAAATTGTGTGATAAAAATTAAAAAAGGTTACAAATCTACTAGAGTTCTGTATTTTAACCACTAAATCTCATTATAGTACATAACTACTTATTTTTCAATGCGAGTGTTTAAAACATGTTTTTAATTTCATCTCTGGAGTCTTGAGATTGAGTTTATTATGTAATATTTTTTTAAGTTGCCTGGATTAGATCTCGCAATTAAATTTTAATGTTAAATATGGTTTTTAATTGCATCGCTACAGTCTCATGACTGATTTTATTCATGTAAAGTGGTTTTTAACTGCATCGCCAAGTTCTCAAGATTTATTTTATATGTGTAACATTTTTTTATTTGCAATGCTAAAATCTCAAGCATGTTAATATTGTTATAATTGCATTTTCAATTCTCAGGATTGATTTTATTTATGGAATATTGTTTTTATTGCAGAGCTAAGATCACTGACTTAATTTTATATGTGAAATATGTTTTTAATTGCATCACATAGGCTTTCTGAGTGATTTTATAAGTGTACTATGGTTTTTAATTGCTTCATTTAATTCTCTATGCAATTTTATCCTTGTTTGTATATGTAAAATAGGGTTTTAATTCCATTACCAATATCCCCAGAGTGGTTTTTAATTTTATAGCTCATGCCTCAGGATTGATTTTATAGTATATTATCACATTGAAAGATTCTCTTGTACATGTACCGCATCTGTAAAGTTGTCAGTTGTAGAATCAAACGAGTATTTCAAATGGGACGACATAAAAGGGTTTGAGTATTGCCATTTTACAGAGTAACCAATTAAGTCTTTTGCTCAGAGTCGCGGTGCTTTCTGAGCTACAGCGGCGGTCTATTATTCATCTTTGACAATTCAACTTTCTTCCTCCATTAATTCAAATTAACTTGTAGATCACACAAGGTCATTCACGGTTACTGTCAAAAATGGTTAAGAAGAATTAAGGAGCAATTCAAAATAAACTTTTATGTAAAAATAATACTATTTTACAATACTATCGATGAATTTTGTTTTCATCCCCACCGCTGTGTTTAACATAATTGTCATTATAAAAAGTTAGTTTATAGCTTTACCATCAGCACTATGTAGAAGGGAGAAATATATTTTCGTTCAGCAACAGATGCCTTAGGTGCTTCTACATTGATGTAGACATTCAATAATTTAATTTTAACTAAATAAGCAAAATGAATTCAACACAAACGGTCATTGTGCTTGTTATATTCCAGAAAACAACTAATCAGGAAGTTACAAGCATTAAATATGTATCAACTAAAAATTTAACGGTATCCATCTAAGGTAATCAACATTAACCTATGCGTTTAGTTTTAAAAGTCAATTAAACAAATACAGATTATTCAGTTAATTATATTAACAACATTAATGCTACAGGGTGGCCTCGGTGGCCGAGTGGTTAAGGTAGTTCGTCTAACATTGATCACGTGGTCTGTCAACACTGAGATTGTGGGTTCGAGCAGGGTGCGTTCGACTTCAATCTTAATTGACAAAGCTTGCCAGTTTTTCTACCGAAGGTCGGGGGTTTTCTTCGGGTACTCCGGCTTCCTCCCCCAATAAAAACTAGACGCCATGATATAGCTGAAAAATTGCTGAAAGTGGCGTTAAACAACATTCAAAGAAACAAACAATAAATGCTACAGATTGCATTCCAATAAATTATATCTAACTGCAACGGATAAATTTATCAATGTCAGACCCATTATTGCTGATTTTGAATGGTTCAGAAAATTATAAAATTATCAATCAAACTCGTTTCGGTCAGCGATAACCGTCAATAAGCACACAACAACGTTAATGTTTATCACAGAATAAAGAAAATTTGGTGGCAAAGGTAATACATTATAGGAAAAATTCTAAGGATTGAATGTATTGTAGAATAAAAAAACAATCGCATAATGATGCATTTTTCCTTGGCCATATAAGACGTTGTTTCTTAAAATGACAGTTCAGTTAGTTACAATTCAATAAATTATTTTCACTTTTGTATGCATTGTTTTAGCTTGATATAAAACAAACACTCAGTTAATGGTGCGTTAAAACCGAAATTGTGTGGTTTTCTATCAATATAACTCTTAAATACTTAAGGGTTTATTTTAAAGTTATCGTTATTAAATTCCTTTAACTTTAGGCCTAAAGCACTTATCATAACTTTCTCCAATTACCGAAAGTGTAATGAACGTGTGGAAAATATAATAAATAGTGTAAGAAATGTGTATGTGTTATAATAAAATAATCTTCCTGTAAATTCAACAGTTTCCAAGTATGCCTTTTATACGGTGTTCGGATTATGTGACATATTTAAATAATGTTTTAGTATTGGAAGATATATCACTGACTGGCCTTACTTATTGGCTGTTGTCACAGTGTATCAATCATTGTAAAAGATACAAAGCAGATACAAAAACAAACAACCAAACAGACTTTCTCTAAGTACGACCTTAAACCTTTATGCTGATTATCCTCTACATTATTAATATGCTCAATCTTTGTAAATAAAAAACTTCCCTGTCACAAAAATATGATAGATTTATTATTTGTTGTTTTAATTTGTTGAACATGTTCTTCCTTAATGCAAAATAATAATGATTTTCCGAAAGCATCTCATAATATGATACACTTTACGTGAAGTGCTTTGATCTTGTTATGGTTTTTTTCTGTTTCCGATCACGCAAATGTTTAAATCGCACAAAACACAGCAAACGTGTTTCTAACATAAACTAAATCATATAATCATTCTTTACCAGTCCGTGATTATTTTTTGTGAACGATATTTAATAAAGTATATAGATAATTTAATTTTTTATAAGTTACTTTGACGTTTATCTATTACTCAAATATTACAAGCTGTGATAAGAAACAACATTCTACTGGTCCCAAAATTACACGATATTCCTGATTAGTTCCTGTGGTAAAGGTCAACGTGTTGTCTTATAGATTTTTGCGTCTAAAATAAAAACAAAAACTGTTAACCGCGTTTGGTTGAACTTTTGCTCCTGTTGAAGATGCACAAAATACATTTTGAAAGCAACAATTAATTTCTTGATATATTATGCGTTTTGAATTTTGATAAAGCGATTTTCCATAGTAAATTTTTATCTACATTAGAACGGAAGTGTGACGTAGGTGCAATCTCTTTTTTTGTTTGCAACCCTCCAGGCTTTGTCGTTGACACCGCTTAAAATGTGATTGTCTGAATGTCATTGTACGGCACGAAAATAGACAAACATTTATTGAAAATATGAGATCCCTTTAGAAAACAGGCATGGCGAAATTCAAAGATGATTTGTAGACAAAAAATGCATGGTATATATATGAAAGGTTATCGAGAATTTTCATAGTAAAATAGTACATGAAATGATGAAAAATGCAAGGCAATAATAACTCGACAGGGTTGTTACTTTAAGATTAGTTAAAAATACTTTATTATAATTTGAAGACTGTTTTCTAAAACAATTAATTTATTATACTATATCGACCATAGTTATCACAGTATTATCTTATAACTGACATGCGAAACCATAAAAAAGATTGGTGATTGTCAGTAACCTTTTTATTTAGCATTGGACAAAAAGACTATATACAAATTAACTTATATTAAAGATGTAAGAAGCAACCATTGCAAATCACATGTATTGAAGTTTCTTTTTAAATTCATGATTTATAAACTACATGTATATTTACTTTATTCCATTGATAAATACCATATTCAATATTCAAAATCGGATTATTTTAACTCAAAGAGAATCATTAAACCACTAATCTTTTAATTTTAGACCAGATAAAAACGTGTTATATTTTGAATAACATTAAGCCGATGAATTTTAAGCCACATCATGTTTTTTTGTATTAGAATATCTTCCTTTTTAAACCTTTTTGACGTCTTTTTTTGAAAATGCAAGACCTGATTTAACTCTACTACGAAAACGAATTGTATAGATGTATATGTCATATTCTTCTCAAATATTTGTATGACCACGAATTGATCTTTATTATATTTTAAAAACCTGAGTTGTTGGTCATCTACTATCTGTCAACACTGTGTTTGCGGATTC
This sequence comes from Limnoperna fortunei, assembly GCA_944474755.1. NCBI lineage: Eukaryota > Metazoa > Mollusca > Bivalvia > Mytilida > Modiolidae > Limnoperna > Limnoperna fortunei. The sequence goes on along the minus strand of OX104112.1, from coordinate 30,512,993 downwards.
GAATCTCACTGCTGTGCTCGACTCAAATTGTTATTGATGAGGATTGCTAGTTTTCATACCAAAAGGTTGGTGGTTTGGGGATGGTTTGTCGCGTACTGCTCCCAATTAAAATCCAGACATGCCGATAAAGCTTTACAAAATGTGAAAGTGACGTTAAACTCTCTGTAAGAAAACAGAGAAATATTCCATAATTATATCATTTTAGAAATGTAACCCTCACAGATAATAAGTGGACAAATATCTCCCATAAAAATCAAGGGGGGTTTATCTACTATCAGAGGAACAAGAAAAAATTAAATTGAGTGTAAAAATGTATGTTATAAGGCATTATAAAAGACAACTTTCAACCTGTACAAATCACTGTATAAATTCTTTCTATCAAGACCATGTATCTATATCAAATTACAGCCTAGACACCCTTTTGTTAATTTTAAAAAAAACAATATAAGTTAGAGTCAATCGCACCCTACCAAAAGTCCGGCTCAATCTCACAACATTAGTGTTGACACTCCATTTATCGAAGGTAGATTGCATCAGCTTTAAAACCGAGAACCCTTACTCTCATATAAAAAAAAATCATTTTCGCTAAATGCACCCCTTATGTATCAGATATATAGATTTGCAGAAAATTTCTATGTTGATGTCCATGGCTTTTAGGAATGTCCTATTTATTTATTTGACTGGCTTCTTTACAATATATTTATATAAAGAAACCCCAAACTGTCATAAGAAATACCAAACAAACTTTGTATGTATTATCAATTTTTCTCCTGTGTTTCTTGCATACATGAGCTTAAAATACTACATACGTGATAAGTACTAAAAATGAATGACAACAGGATGCACAATGCCGGAAATGATGTTCCTCGTTATTAAATCTGCATCCTGTTGATCAACAAGTATATCCAAAACTAACTTTTACGGTATAACACAGTCATTAGTTTGTCTTCATTTGTGCTATCATCATATGAGGGATTGTTGTGTTGTAACAACCTATAGAAATTACAGGTAACTTTTTAAATTTATTTATATTATTATTTGCTGGTGACTGGGAAAGGTCCGATTGTCGTGGAGCTTAAAAAAATTGAAAGCATCAACAGAGGCAAAACATCGGTCTATCTTTTCATTTCTTTACTTAGTAATGTCACATGCAACCAGAAAAAGAACGGAGACGATTCCACTGATCAGATATTCGAGTTGATTACGGGTTAGGTGGCTCTTTTTGCATTTCCAAAATAAACTAAAAGTAAGGCCTTTTTATTGAACGATACATATAATTAGGTAATTGTAAATTATTTCAATATATCAATGTACTTTATTCATTTCTCATCTAACGCTAAGGAGGTAAATCACAATTACTGAACAAATGAAGTGTTTTGTATAACTTTGCATCCATTTTACAACGTGAAAAAGTATGAATAGGTTTGGTTTAAATCTCATTGTCCGCATAATTGTACCTAAACGTACCCTTAGTTACTCCTTCCTCCGTGATTTTAATTTTACCTTTCCAAATACTACCATTGTTTTTGCAAATTTTGCTTTATATTCATGTTCAAAAAAGCTGTGTGAGATTCACATATGTAACTTTTTAGAGACATGTTTTTAATAGTAGCTCTTATCACTATTTTAAAACACAAATGGAAGGAAAAAAGTCCACGTCCACAATTCTCTAGAAAAACAAACAGCATTCAAACCTATAAATACAAAAATATCAAAAACAAACAGCCAAAAATATTCTAAATGGTTGCAAAATATCCCAACATTTAATTTTACATTAAAATTATCATGTCACAAAATGGTCTAAAAACTATCGCAACAAAAATTATCATTCTATACTTTCGAAAAGGATGTAGTACTTAACTCTGTTACTGGAAGGTACATAATTTAAGCATTTAAAATTCCGTATAAAGAAAAAATGTCATAGGTGTGAAATTGTCTGTTTAAGTGCATATCATCCATTGAAACGTGTAGATGTACAAAGCTGACATCGTACGAAATGTGTTGTCATATGTTCGATGTTTTCTTATAATCTCTTTATGCCATATAATTGTTTTTGGTTCGAATAACAGAAACCCTTTACAGGTCAACAAACTATACTCTACCGTATGCTTCATGTTGTAAGTAATATAATGGCTAATTTAATATTAAAAAGAAAATATTTTATTTACAGTTTGTGTATTTTTTTTAATTTTTTTTAAATACGTTGTTTTCTCTGGTCTAGGAAGGCGTCGTAAAGATTTACAAAATGGATATTAATGCGAGTTTGATCTCTTTTAACCTCGCTGGGAAGAACATCAATTTTATTCCGTGAATTATTTCATGGAATACAATTTGTGCAAAAGGGTTTTGATGTCCGTTTCGTGTTATTGATAATTAAGGGAAAAAATAAACATACAAACTTCATTGAAAAAAATGTAAAATAAAGTGATTGTAGGTTCTTTATTTGATGCTTGATTCGTATAAATCTCTATTATTATGCATATTATATACAAGAAGTACATTGCATACAAAGTATACATTAAAAATCTACTGCAGAACACATTACGATATTTTATCGCTGTTTTGCAGTATTTTCCGTTGATCATGTTGTGAAATATTATCCCATCTCACTCTATTACCATTAGACTGGCCCATATTAATTTGTGACGTCACAATGTTTTAAAACAAAAATAAACAGATTACTTACTTTTTTAAACTCGAAGCATTTTATTTTCATCTTATTTCGGGGCTTTCACCCTTTGATGTGATATGGACGGGAAATTACATTAAATAAATGTTAAGAATGATTGTTAGTAATATAGTTATGAGTGTCTATTATGAGTGGGTTTAAATTTCGTTACTAGGTGTTTTTATTTTATTTCTCGTAACACATTTCTGGACGTCTTCATTTTATAAAATGGACTGTTTTTAAAACTAGTCTCTCCATTCTAAAAGCTGGCTTAGTAGTATTCTTCGATATACGGGTATCTTATTTGTTGACGATGGACGTTATCGCATTACTCCGACCAATGTATAACTTAATACGATTGGTATACATGATACAATTACTTAAAATTTCACGTTTACAGGTCATATCTGCGCTTGTGCAAAGTTTACTTTCATAGTCTAATGTTATTTCATTTCCCATATTACCGTATTTTTTGTCACCTCATTTTCTCAATTAATTGATCCAGAAACGATATTTATTCATTGTTTATTTCCGATGTAAAAATTAAACTTGGCAGGATCCAAATATAATTACCATTGCAGATCTCCGGATGTGTAAAAAAGTTCTAACCGATAGAAAGAGTTATTTACGAAATATAAGGTAAACTACGTCGAGATTAAAGTCTATACTAAATCTGCTGTTGGATTTATCTCTATTATCTTATGTTTTCGACCAAATATTTAATTGCATGGAATCCTAGTTCATGCAAAATGTTCTGTATATAGACTCGAAACATCGAATAAAACAAGTTTAGAGTCTGTTGGTTTTGGTGTGTGACAGAAAGTCAATATCAGCCTAAATAAAGCCTGGTACGCAAAAACATAATGGTTTAAGGATTATATCCATTCAGTAACTAAATCGGTGAGTTGGAGATGCCGGCAATAATTGCATTTGAATAATTTTAGATGTTCGGATTTTTGATAGACATTAAAATTACTGGTCTTTACTTCAAAATTTGTCATATACTCCGAGTCTCTGTCTGTAAATGATTCGAAGTACTTTGATACCAAATGATGTAACCTCATTATTCGTCCATATTGTTAAGAATTTCAAAATTAAACGACACATTATTGAGTTGTTCCTTAACGAGTGTTTGATAATTGTTTAGAGTCGATGATACTGATGGCTACACCATCATCTGTATTCCTTTATTACAATTGGCTAGTCTGTTTGTAACCGTTTAGGTGCGAGTTGTTTTAATATTCAGTTATCTATAAGTATTCGTTTTAAGAGAAAGTTCATTATAACAAAAAATGTATGGATCTAATTCTTTGGGGTCAGTTATGACATATTTTTTTTATCAAAGATTCATCATCCTTGTCATCTTTTTTGGCCGCAAAATATTCACCTAACCTCAAATTACGACAAACTTTCTGAATATCCTCGTCTAGTTCATCCTTGTTAGGACATGGTGAATTTTAAAATTGTGAGTTATTTGGGTTCGTCATCATCTAAATTTCGACTTCACAGGTAAATAATTTTAGGATTTTATCAATTATTTCCCGAGTTTGCTTTCTTTCCGATGTTTGTTGTCTTGACTCTAAAAAATGAATCCGTCTTCGTCTTTTATTTTCTTTGTAAGGGTTTTATCTGTTGTACGATTCTGTGGATCATTTGCACCAGTATCTTATTATTACTCGAAGTTGTTGTTAGGTTGGGTTATAACTACATCAGCTAAAGTCTTTGGTTATTTTTGTTACATATTGCTTGACCTGTTACCCTTTTTTGAACCGGTACGGTGTTGTTGTTGGTGATAATGGGTCCTTGTAGGATTCTGTGGTCTGTTCGAATGTTGGAATGGCTCGGGGTTTTACTTTTATTGTTGCCGTTTGGTTTTCTTCTTAAAATGCATTCTTCTTATGTTATTAGCAGTTGAAGTTTCGTTCTGTAATTGTTAGCATATTCCACTAAAATCTCCCTTTGTTTAACTACAAGTGTCTTGACTTTTCCTCTTCCTTTGATATGTCGCGTACTATTCACTTAGTGATCTAACTCAATTGTTATATATTCCCGTTACACATATAATTGTATAGGCATGTGTGTTATTGTCATCATATTTTATATTTATAAATAGAGAGTCATCACGTATCATGTATTTTTTTCGAATGCAGGTTGCTTTTCCGCACATGCGTAACAAATAATTGCAAACAGAATGGATTTCACTTTATATTAAATATACGCATGTTTCAAATCATATATTTAGTGTGTTTGTAGTAATATGTGGTAACAGAAAGCCACCTTTTTAAAACCCTAAATTATTGTGTTGAGTTTGCTGACCTTAAAACCCTCGAAGTATAAAACACAAGCTAGTGTTTTTTTGTTTCTTTACCTACTTAAGTCGATGGTCAATAATAACTTTTAATCATCATATATGTTTACTATGGATACACCCATAACATATTAGTAAAAATACATATATTGGACATTTACATCGTTTTGCATTCTTTAACTTCTCTGCTATAATTAAATATGAGTTAGTTACATCATTAGTGGAATTCGGTGACATTTTTTGCACATCATATTAAAAGTGCACGACTTATTGCAGAGACAGGCATCTTCTCGGAAAAACAAACAACTGACATTCTTAAAATGTTACTGTGTTCCTAGAGAAAGTATGTTTCATTTTACAGGACTAAGGACTAAGGACAAGATTTAAAATTTGTTTTCATCAATACCAGTATGAATATTTGCTTGAATACTGCAGTTGTGCTATTCATGTGCTTTTTGCATAGAACGAAAGGTAAATTACATTTAGTTGCTAAGTAAATTATTATACAAATGATACTATAAGGTCGCCATTGCAAATATGTGGTAGTGGTGAATATTTTGTCTTATTCACTACAAAGCTTTTAACATTTCTTTTAGACTAAGTGATATTATATGCCTATTTAACGCGGTTTTAAAAATGTTAAATTGATAGATCGATTGCATGCACTATTTTTGATATGTCGTTTGTTGCAAGAAGAATGTGCCTACTCATTTCCAATATCCAGCCAAAGGGTTTTTATCGTGCAAAGCTATCTCACTATTACCCGATCAAGCTTTTCATATAATTACCTATCAAACCGTATCGTTAAAACACGATAAAGCGCTCAGCATCTCTTTAGGTTGAGTTCAGTGAATCTTTTACTTACTCAGCAAATACAATTTTACAGTTCAAACAGTTATAGAAACTTATTTCAGCTTTATCATGGCGATCGCTTTTTAATGAGGGAGAAAGCTGAATTGGATATTCCTGTAAGATACATCTAAAACCATTAATGTTAAAGAACATTATATATATATTTCAAAAATAGCAAAACAAATTATAGACTAACTCGATAACTAGTCTAAGAATGTGTCACCAATTAAATCCTTTAGTGTTTAAATGAATATATTCGTCAGTACAAATACTATTAGGTAATACGCAATATGTATTTTATTTAGCTCTTACATCGCTTTGCACACTTGAGGAAATAAAACAATATGTTTGTAAAATCCTGATTTATTATTGTTTTTGACATTTGGTTTTTGTTGTTAGGCTGGTTCCTTTCTAGTTTGTAACATCTCTGCAATAATATGTTATGACCTTGAATCAAACACTGTCAGAAGCGTTGATAAAACCTTTTACAACGGTTGGTGTGAGTTAGCTATTGTGTGTTCTTTGATAATAATTTCTTTTTATTATTATATATTTTTTCGAGAATGTAATCGGAACAAGAGGAAATATAATCTCACACAAACATTGAAATTTTCTAAAGCTGGGTAATGTGAAGTTACAGTATTTGAGATTGAAAACGCAACACTTTTTTGGAAATGCGTCAGAGATCCGTCAGCGTTCCAAAATCCGTCAGCAAGCAGTTACCAATCAGTCACAGTTCAGTCAAATCGTTCCCAATCCATCCATCCGTCAATTGACAGATTTGGAACGTTTTGACAGATCAGACGGATTGATTTAAACTTGATATGAGTCAATATAACTTCCGGTTAGTGTAATTAATATTTCAAAATGAGGAAATTCGTTTCACTCACAAATGTTAGAAGTATAGAAGTTTCAACTGTTAAGTTTTCATTTATGGCTGGTTTCATTTAAAAATGCTAAAACTGGTTAGGGCTATAAATGATATAAATGGAAATTCATCCAATCTATAACTAATGCATCTGTGGCGGAATATAAACATCACATAGTGTCATTTTATTAACAAAATAATTAAAACAACATAAATTTAAAAAACAAACAAATAAACAAACAGTGACTTCGAGTGTCAAGGCGTGCGTCTCTTTTCGTCTTTGAATTTTTTTTAAGCGGAAAAACTAAAGCTATAAATATAATTATCACAAAGTGTCATTTATTAAAAAAAATGAAAAAAACACATAAAAAATTAAAACACATTCACACAATGACTTAAAAAATACTGGTATTAGACTTCGAAATTTTTTAAAGACGAAAAAGCGAGAAAGACGAATAACGTGAGGCGGAACCATAACATTTTTTTTCCTTTCGCGCTTTCATGTTCGCGTTATTTGTATGTATGTTTAAAGTTTGTTTAACACCATTTTCAAAAATAAAATTAGAGATAAAACATGGCGTCGAGTGTTTACATGAACAAATGGAGTATCCACTCGCTGTAATAGTCGAATAAACAACCTCGATAATCAATAGTAGATTACTGCTGTCGTAACAACCGAGGTCGAGTTTTGTTTATTATAAACGCTTAAAAATATCATTTGTCGCGGTTTGATCAAAATTTTCGTTCTGTGCTACAATTCCTAAGAATGCCGGTATAATACTAAATAAGATTTACTAAAAAGACGAAAACACCTATTATATATGTTATTCACAACTGCATTGTATCACATCAATTTACACAGATTTAAATTTTTAATAAAGAATAAACTCCTAAACATGCTTGTTTTAGATGAATTAAATATGCGAACGTGTAAGCGTAAAATTAAATAGTTCAATTCTGCTTTTCGCACTTTAGCCGTCACAACTGGTTTATATTACGATGTCTGTTATATTCTCCGACTTTCAATTATATACAGGTAAAAAATGTTTTACTTAAAATTCAATAGTTTTCGAAATAAGTTACTAGGATTCACAGTATTGCCCAGTGTGTCCTCAGGTGGCTGATACGGGATGCCCTCCCGTTGGGGGGTTTTTCAGGTCAAAATACAAAAAAGCCTGCCTGCGGACCGTAGTGGGTGACGTATTTGGAGAGTGTCACGCCCCTAAACGATAAGGGTCTTTTTTGTAGAATTAGAAAAATAGTAGGCTAAAAAGGCAAATTTTTCGCCCCTACTCATACCCCATATTTTTCATGTGGAATTCAAAATGTTTTACCTTTGGTCCATGTTTCTCTAGTTGATTGTTTTTTTTTACTTGTTCTCGTCTGGAATAAAGCAAAAATACTGCTCGCTGGTAGAAAAGCAAACATCCAATCAATCAACGAAATAAGGACGCTCTTTTAAAGTTTTGAAAAGGTTTTGTTGCAGCGATATGACTATAATGGCAACATGTGCAAAACCAATCTTTATAGGCCCGAAGAATTAATGACGTTTCGTTCAAACAATTTTTATTTCGGACTATGAAACGTGTCTTTCTGCAACACATTTTGACGCTTAACTGCAGCATTCGCAGACTTTTTTCACCGGCATTATTTGGGCCTCGGCTGATGATTGGTTAGTCTATTAAATTGTACACGCCTGTCAACAGGTTACGAATTTTCGAATGACTGCAGGTAGCATGTACCGGACTCCAACTTCATTTATAAAGATTGTCGGTTTTAACCAGTACTGCGGCTTCCTCCCACCCACCCCACCCCCAATAAAAACAGGCCATAAATCACTAAAATGTTGCTGGTAAAGCCATAAACAATCACAAAATCCGGCGTAACTGTAAGTATAATTTTAAACTGTTTTTTAACGTCAAATGAAACTTTTTACAAGTTTCAACTTTTTGTTTAGGTCTGCATATAAAAATGATGCCAGTCAAAAAGAGGCCTTTGCTAAGTGTGAAATCCATCTGTACCTGATTAAGAGTGACGTGTCGGCTTAATATACGACAACATGTAAAAGGTCACAGAAAATAAAATAGGCCCAAATCACGAGTCGTGTAAATAAAAAAGGGGATTAATAAAAAAGTTTTTGTCAGGTTACAAGGCCCGACCCGCAGGTATGTCCTGCCTTTAAGAAATTTGATTAATTATAGTTTTTTGTTTTTCTTTATTGTGTGTATTTATTTTATTTGTTAGAACGACACATTTGCATTAACTATTCTTTTGACAACTTGCGTCTAATATATTATAAATTTAATTATAAATGCATATATAATATACAAATTACGCATACTTCGTTTCATCTTCAATTTATTAATTTACATGTATCCATCAATAAAATGACCGATCGATAAATAGCTAACTTATTCTGGATCGTACGGATTGGACAGATCGCAATGATCACTGATGGTAAGAAAGGTAATGACGGATTCATTATTATGTACATATGTCATCAATCAGTCAGCGATCCGTCAGCGTTCTAAAATCCGCCAGCAATAAGTAATTTATCAGTTAAAGTGTTGCGTTTAAGGTGCAAGTACTGTACCAGCAGCGATTGGGAAACATCAAAAGAGGAGTCAACCACTCTGATATTTAATGTTTTAATGAAAGTTTGCAGCAGAAAACACATTATGTAGTAGTTAATAATGCATTTCTAAAGATAAATGATTATTTTGTCTACATGTACAGTTATGTAAGGTTATCCGTGCATTTCGTATATCATAACTAATATTTACAAGTAATGAAATACTGCAAGTAAGGAAAAAGTTGGTTTTATTGTACTTATTTAGGTGGACAGCCCTTAGAGATCACTGTGGTAACAAAAGTTACAAAACCTGGAGAGAATGTAACATTGTTCTGTAGAATTGACAATTGTTGCCCTGAAGGTGCAGGATGGAAAGTTATCAATGAAACAGGACATCTAGAACAACTATTCATAGACTACAACACCAAAGATGATAAAGATTTCTCCGTCAGTTTCCCAAGATATCATGTAACCCACAACGACACTGGACTTATATTTGAAATTTCCCCAATCGACCAAGACTTGAATAAGACGCACGAATGCTCATACGGCTACAATGAAAATAAGAATATGACAAATATAACCTTACTTCACGATGCTGTGTTTTCAAGTAGGAAATGTATTTTTGTTATAAAAATTCCCAGCATAATGTCCCTAAATATATTTTGTTCTGCAATAAGGGACGCAGGACACCATTCGCAATTTTTTGTGAAAATTTCAAAATTGATAAAACATTTATGGTAAATTTATTAATAATTCTTTCATAATTAACCTCTTAAGTTCCATAAATTTTAAAATAATCAAAAGTGTTCGCATAAATGAGTGTTGCATTGGCAAAAATAAGGAACATGAATTGTTTAATAAAGGGGGTAATTGTAACCAGAGAATACAATTTTTTAGCACTTTTTGACCAGTTTTATTCCCAATGGACACAAATTAAAATCAGAGACAAGTATTGTTCTTTCCATCACTAAAATTAATAGCAGTTGTTTGAAATTGTATAAAGAAATCTGAAAATTTCATTGGACAGAATTTTTGTAATCTTTTAGTTTTGTGTTTTTTATTCACTTCTCTGAAACCTTTATTTTTGATTTTGAGTTATGATACTTTATATAAAAAATTGACTATATTTAAAGCAACTTTATTTTAAAAAGTATTTTCAGTGGTGTCCTGCATCCCCTTAGATAATTCTTTTAAACTTGTATAAAATATTTTAATTGTCTAACACACCGTTTTAGTTTTAGCAAATATGTTTATGTTGGGAATACAAATTTCCAATTCAATTCTTATTTATTACACTGAATATTCCAGATGCAAGTGGATAAACCAGAAAAATTGACGAAGCTACAACAAGGAAGCTTAAGTTAATTAGATCAAAGCACTAATTTAAATAATGCATTATGTCTGTTGTTGATTCCAACTTTTTTATTAAAAACAATTTTGAAAAAGAGACATATATAGGAATCGTCATTGTAATATCTGACGATTTTCAACGCTAATCATTCAACACGTATAAGCGTATACATGATGTAATATTTAGAGCAGCATGTATTTGTGAAATTACGACACAAACTATTTATAATGTTTCTTTTGCAGACAAAGTAGACATTGCATCTGCAGTAAATGACCAAACACCTAAGCTTAGCCTTATGTTAGTATTTTAGAAAATTTAGTATCGAAAGTAACATAAGATGGTTCGATAAGAGTATTGATCCAATACTAAACAAGTGTACTGGTTTGGTAGCTTACTTTAAACGCTTTATATGTATATATTAAATGGTTGTCTCAATACTTAGACGTTTGTGTGTAAGCGAATGCATAGTTAAGTCATGCTGGTCGATTTGAGGTAAAAGGGTTTTATAGTAGTCATAGGTTTCAATGTATGTTACAACATCCTAGCCAACCATATATATTATATGGTTACCACAACACTTAGATATTGCCCAAAATTATCCCTGCACAGAAAAGGTCAGTTTAAATTCTATTTCAATCATACTTGTAACATTATAATATCCAACCCTGAAGTTGTTCTATCTGTCCAATTTAGGGACCATCACAATTTTAAATTATAATGAGGTGCAGAAGATATTTACTTCAATTACACAATTAATATGTTTAGGATTTAATTCTCATTGAGTGTATGTTTCAATGCTTTTTCAAAATTAATTTTAAAAATAACCCACGAAAAGCTATGCTGAAATTGTATAGTTGCTGGGATGGCTGACTGGCCATTGCTTACAGTACCGCCTTTGTTAAAAAAACAAATGAATGTGAGTGTACGTTACCTAAAACGATTAACAGACATTAAATTGGCAAAAGCAATAATACAAAAATATGTACACAGTGTTTTTTTAATGTGGAGTGCATTAATTTATGTTGATAACCTGTATGCGACGTGTGCGCTATGACTTTGAAAACATTTTTTGTCTTCTCATATTTATTCGGCAAAGCTTGTCATCATATACACTTTTTGCAGTGTTATCGCAACAAAACATCAAAACGTCACATAAATCAACAGAAAGAGCAAATACAAATGCAGGCTTTAAGCAGTCAGTCACATAAAATATTATTCCACTCTTCAACATTTCAGTCAACATGTTGCGAGTACTGTTATTAAGTTTAGTTTATTTAAACATTTTAGGGCAGGTGTGTATTTCTGGTTGCTGCTGATATTTTATATATAAATAAGAGAAGCAGAAACAACAATCCAGGTATTTGTCTGTAGATAAGATGCACTGAATCAGTTTTTACGGCTAACATTTTAAATAACAAGCAAGATAGAAAGTTTTTTAAGCTTGCCACAATATGAACACTTAAAATAAAATGTTGTACATTGCTACATGCATTTTTCACGGAGTGTGTGTTCTGTTTATTTTTATAAGATTTTAGTCAATGCCTGAAACTTCCAACTAAGAATTCGAAAATGGATTATGGAAATCGTTTAAATTTGATATTACTTGAATGCAATATTGTTTATTTGCATTGATATGGAGGCTGTAGTTAATTATGTGTTGCAATCAATTCTCTTGAACAGTATCACTTAAAATTATTTATTTTTCAGTTCTATTAATAATAAGTTTTATACTATTTTAAATTTGCTTTGCACATGCATTTTTATATCATCACTTAAAACAAGGCTCGGTATTCCCTTTACGTTGGAAGCATAGCACATCGTCAAAAATAATATAAAATCATAAACAAAACACCGAGAAACAAAGAAAAACGTGTAAAGTTAGCCTCCAATTGGCAGGTTAATAACGTACTGAAGCTACGTTCCGGCTTCCTCGATCTTAACTATGATAGGTTTCTATACCGGCATTCATGCTAGTATATAATATGTCAATATGCTTCTAACATATGATGATTTTGGAAGCGGAAACCGAAAACCATGCATGGAATTGCTCAATGAAATTCTAATGTAGCAAACTTTTTTCGAGTATTCCGTGAGTCGCATCTTAAATTCCGGAAAAGCTTAAGGTTAACTCATTGTCTTACGTTTTTCGACAGAGTTGAAAAATTGTATGAATAATGTTGAGCAGTAAGTAGTAAATAAAATGTCATCACAATTACCATTGTCATAATATTTACTTAGGTTTTATTACAATCAAATAGGGTTGACTTAAGATACTGGTTTCAAATACTTTTTTCATGATTTACATTTTGATTAAATTACAAATTGACGATATAATATAAAAATACTGTTAAGAGGGTCTAATTCACGATTTGTATCGTGCAATTTAATACCAAATTTCAGTTTGTTTGCTGTTGACAATGCGTATAAGCAATAAAAAATATATTAATTTGTCAACATATAATTCGGATACTTTATTGTTTACATTGTTTAAGCATCGTTTGTATTTTATATGCCACTTTTTCTTTTTCTTTTCAGGATCATTAAACGTGTACTATGATTCTCACCATTGACATACATAAACTCTTAAAGCTACCTAACGCTTGATAAGTACTACTTTTGTTTATCAGGTGTAACGATTACTGGATTGACTTGAGTTATGTAATAATTATTATATGTGTACATAGTTCCTATTCTATCTGTTTTTAATTGTATTTCTAATCGTTGAAATCTGTTCTCAATCCTCTATTTCGGTTTTATTTTCGTGTGTTTTTTTAGTTTGTACTAATGAAAGATTACTACTGTTATACCACATCAAACATCGATGGAAATTGGCATAGATTAGTGGTATGAGAAATATATAAAAACATTAACTTTTCATTAGGGACGCAGCTGGAGAAGTCGGTAAAAACCATTGAACTTTAGTAACAAGACTGGCAATTTAAACTAGAGTCGCGTACAAACTAACCGCAGTGATATTAGAACCACTCTCCCCACATTTTCGGTCAAACGATAGTTTGTGCATTAAAATCAACCTACATATCAAATTTCATTGCAATCGGACAAAGTGGACATTTGGGGGAGGTTTGTGGTTAAAATGGAAGATATTACTAAATGGTCGAGTCAGATTTGTTCTGCAAAAATGCTCAGGATAGTCAACTGTATCAGTGTACTTATTTTTATGAAATGTTTATGGCCATTCCACTGATAGTCAACTGTATCAGTGTACTTATTTTCATGAAATGTTTATGGCCATTTCTTCATTTATGGTGTCCATTTTGAAAATGGCGGCAATTTTGAAAATGGCGGCAATTTTGAAAAATGTAAAACGTATTTGCACAACCAGACATAACATTCTTTATTTGTGGAAATTTTCATGAGGATCCCTCAACTCCTTCTACAAAAAAACAGGTCGAACAATCTCTCTGATAAGAAAGAAAAGAAAACAAAAAATAATTAGAATTAAAATAATTAAAAAACATGATTATGATCTTAAGAATCATAACTGGCTCCTAAGCCCCATCCCCCCCCCCCCCGTGGACCCTCTAGTTCAGACACCCATTTGCTGCAACTGTATTTAAGCAGAAAAAAAGTTGTGCACAAATTGTCGGCCATCTGGGATTCAAAATGACCGCCATAAAAAGTCGTCATGTGCGTCATATTGTGCGGTGTAACATACTCTACTTACATACCAATTTTCGTTAATTTACACAAACTTTTGGATTTTTAAGAATTTTTCATTTTCAAAATGGCCGCCATTTAAGAATAGCCGCCCTATCAAAATTCAAATTTTGATCACTAACATCTGAACTCTACATGGTAATTTAACTAAAACCCAAGTTTCGTGTTAATCCGAGCATTTTGCATTTTTGGCAGCCATGTTGTATTCAAAATGGCCACCAAAGAAGGTCAAACTGTTGGTCATTTATTGCGGTATAACATACTCTACCCGTATTCCAAATTCATTTTAAATCCGTTAACTTTTAGATTTTTTGGTATTCTTTTTATTTCAAACATTGCCGCCTTTTCAAGATGGTCGCTAATTTCAAAATTTTTAAACTTGAAGGCACCACTTCAATTCTAGACCTATTTTAGGTGAAGTTTCATATCGATCTCATTTTCAGTCTACGAGAAATCGGTGGGACAAAATTTTGGCTGAATCGGAAAAAAGATTATAATAATAATAATTTAAGATCTTTGTGTTAGGATGCCAACACAAAATTCGCCCAAAATCCCCATGGATAGTATTTCATTAAAATCAGTACATTAAAATATGCATAGAAATCGAATTTCGTTGAAATTAGACAAAGTTAACTTTTTGTGGGGGAGTGTGGTAAAATGGCCGCCATTACAGATTGATTGCGTTTGCGTGAGATTATTTTTCATAAAAATTCTTAAGATAAGTTACTGCATTAGTGTACCAATTTATGAAATTTTTCAAGACATTACCGAGATCTGAGCAATTTACTTTTATTTTTGACGGCGGCCATTTTGAAAATTGCGACCATCTGTAAATTTTAAAAGTGGAGTCCAAAAATAGTTTACAAAACTTCAGGTCAGCCTGAACATGCTCAAAAAGTTTCATATTGATTGTACATTGCATCTTAGAGAAAATTTGCGAACAAGATTGGGCGGAAAGAAAAAAAAAGAAGAAACCGGACAAAAACAATATAAAAACAACTTAAGTTAAAATGATAATGATCTGATGGATCATAACAGGCTCCCCAACCATTTTCGGACCCTATAGTATACAATTCCATTCATTGCAACTGTATCTACCAGAAAACAAAGTGCCGCGCAGATCGGAGCATTTTTTTCAATTGTTCCGCTATCTTGTATTCAAAATGACCGCCATAGAAAGTAAACATGTGCGTCATACGGTGCGGTATAACATACTACCACTTATATACCAATTTTCGTTTAAATCCGTTAACTTATGGATTTTAAAGGATTTTTTCATTTTCAAAATGGCCGCCAATTTCAAAATTTCAAACCGGCATGCACCAATGCAAGTCATGACCAATTTCGGGTTAAGTTTTATCTCATTCCAAGTAACGGTATCCGAGAAAATGATTAAACAAAATTTTAGAGGAAAGCGGAAGAAAAAAAATAATAGCGAACACAGCTAGCAGCGGGCAGCGAAGCAATTTTGACGCAACTATTACAAAGAAAAACGTCACCTGACCACTGGAATACGGAGGCACTGTTTTGGTGTTCGACAGTAACGTCAATTATGAAATGCACATTATATTTTAATAATTTAAAGTCCTGTTGCAATGAAAAAATGTGGGGTTAACAAACATGTATTGTTTGTGTACTTGATTTATTTTAAAATTTAAGTATCGCGCTACTACTAACCCAAAAAATCACGTCCTATTGTTAAACGTAAGGAATGTAGAAATTTGTACAAAATAATGTGTCGAACATGTTTATCATTAAATTAAGAGAATTCGTCATTTTTTTTGCATTCGTCTCTTCCTGTTAATTTAACTAAAATTTTAAGAAAATTATGAATTATTTTCTTTAATAAAAAAAGGAAACTTCCAGACAAACCTCTTAATGGCATAAGGCAAGCAAAACACTCAATTTTCCCACTTAATTCAATTTAGTATTTATCGCCTGTCTGTTTAAACCTGGGTCCAAAATTAGTATCATGTTTCTTTTAATGACTGCTGTGATGAAATTTCTCAACGGAAAATTGATGGGGCGGGACAGTCTGTCCAAAAATGTTTTATGTTCAGTATGACCTACGGTCATCTCCATCTAAAGAAAATTAAATTGTAGACATTTTTAACTTTATAGTTACTAATATTGACACTACTAATTTTATATAGATGATAGTGGAATAGTGAATTAAGGTACATGTACTCGTAAAATTAATGAACGAAGTAAAACAAGGACTTGTGTGTAAAAATACAATCTTTTAATAAAGGACTATATCGTATGTGCTCGCATTTTGGCAATATCTACTCCGTAAGAAACAGAGCAAAAATATATATGTCTCCCAAACCTTTGTTGCCAAGTTATAATAATAAGTAACTGGGAAAAACAAAAGTCTCCGACACTTCGTGGTCGGCCATTTTGAAATGGCGGCGATTTGTAACCAGTATGCACAATTATATAAACCCAATATATTCACTATGCCAAGTATCACAATGATTGCACAAACCTTTGTTGGTGAAAACTACCAGACAAAGTAGCGATCAATAAAAAAGAAAAAAAATAACAAGAAGAAGAAACGGTGTTAAACAGAAAGTCTCCAAAACAGTGAAAAAACAATAGGTCGCTAAAACTCTGTTTGGGCGACTTAATAATAATAAGAAGAAGAATAAGAATAATAAGATCATGGGCAAAAACAACAAGTCTCCGAAACTTTGTGGTCGAGGACTTAAATTTAAAACTTTTGTTGTTGGCGTTTTAACAAAAAATGGTAAAAACTTAATCATGTGCACATTGTTATTCATATAAGAATGTGGTAAGTCAAATTAGCATTTTGTGCGTTCAATGCCAACTCACTCAATATATCATACAAGCCAGTCGGACTTTAATTTTTATGTGTGACTTAGTCTTGGTGCAAAACTGTGTCTAATCACATATTAAAACAAGCAGAAATAAACTACAGGCTTAGGCTACTCGATTTACAAGGATTTAAGCCCACAAATTAAATTAAGATTTGTCATAAATAAATATCTGAATACTTGTTCTTGTCTTTATTTAGACACTAATTCTCGTAAACGAGGGTATACAGTTTTAATGGAACCTTTAACTCTAAATGTATTATACCTCCTGACATGAACGTGGTCTATATCTAAAAAAGAGATAATATTGTTCTAAACAAATTATGTATACGATTAACATAATACTTAGGACATAGTCGGAAGAACTTACTGCAGTATAGGAAAAACTACTTTTTATTTGTAAAAGTATAGTTAATGAATAATTTCAGACCAGCAACTACATATATTTTAATAACTTTCACTATTTGATAAAAGTCTTAAAAGTCATGAAAGATCAGTTATTACTCGTTAGTCATTTGTTTTTTTATAACTGTCTTTCTTTTTTCGTATATAATAGATACATTGTTTGTATTTGTTTGTTATGTTTCATATTACTTTGTCTAAAACACAGATACAGTTTCTATGTTTAACAGCGTTAGAAAGGCAAAGACAAAGAGAACAAAATGGGTGGTTACACATGATTTTGTTTGAATTATTTTTAACGCCACTTTCAGCAATTTTTCAGGGCGTCCAGTTTTTTATTGGTGGAGGACGCCGGAGTACCCGTAGAGAACCCCCAACCTTCGGTAGGAAAATTGGCAATCCTTGTCAATTTAGATTAGAGTCGAGCACACTCTTCCCACAGTGAGACTCGAACCAGCAACCTCAGTGCTGACAGACCACGTGATCAATAGTAGTTGAACTACCTTAACCACTCAGCCACCGATGATGAATTGTCTAATAGCCTTGGGTATTGTTTTGTTTCGTTTTTGTTTTCAATCAAACGAAAATAATATATCATTCACCATCACTTCAATGTGAAACCCAAGGATAATTTAATGTAATGTCCGTATTCGTTTAATTAAAATTAACCGGCAGGCTCTACGATAACAACACAATGTCTCAACGTTGTCCTAAAAGTGAATTTACCTTTTCTTACCTTTATGTTGAATATTATGATTCAAATAATATCAATTAGGTAGTATAAACTTGTTAATTACTGTGAATGCTAAAATGTCGTGTGCTCTCGGTCAAGGTTGTTGGTCATCTACTATTGATCATGTGGCCTGTTAACACTCAAGCTGTCATTTCGAGCATTACTGAAGGCGGGGTGGAACTAGCTCCAACCTTTTATTGGCAAAGATTTTCTTGCCAAATATCGGGGGTTTACATCGGGTACTCTGGTTACGGCGTATAACTACATACAAACAACCATATTTTGACACAGATAAAAATCATTATGTCATTATGAAAGGAATATTATGATGTCAACCAGTTGATTATTTTGCTTTAAATGTCTTGTTCTGACAGGAAAAGTGTAAAAGATGAGTACGGTTCATTGAGTTCACTTAAAAATAAACTATAACATATCGAGTAAAGGTGATTTGTTAAAAATAACTTTTGAAAATGAAAAATATCCTTGTTTTAAGTGGTTGTGATTAGGATTTTGTCCTTTAATCACTGTAAATCAAAAACATTAAGGAAGTCTGAATCAGGGTTTTTTAAATATAAATTTTCACAGGGAAATATTTCTTTGTTGGGAAAGTTTATTTCGTCTCGAAATAGCTTTACCACTAAATACTAAGAAATAAAAACAACATTGACAGATTATAAATCACAACGATAAGTTTCATATGTTACATAGTCATTTGACTCACTTGTGCTGCAGGACCAGTCAAAATCAAGCCAGGAATCATTAAAGAACTGTCGATCCTTCTTATATAAGTATTTAATGTAGACGAGTCATCTCCTATTAATCATGTGCCTGTCAACAATGGAGATTCTTGTTCGAATCTCACTGCCTGCTGGATGAGCTTGACTTCAAACTTAATTTAAAAGGATTGCCAGTTTTCCACCGAGGTAATGGGTTTCACCAGATACTCCGGCTTCCTAGCCAATACAAATTGGTTTCCGCAGTTTAGCTAAAAAGCTCTGAACGTGAAGCTTAATCATAGAATATTAAATTCAAAATGAAAAACACATGGCTAGAAAACTGCCAATGTCTCGAATGTATATAAAAAGGACCAGAAAAATAACCTTGAAAACTATAGACCTGATTCCTTAACATGTAATTGCTGCAAAAAAATTCTCTTTTCTATCCCACAATGTTTCGCAACGACCATTCATATAAACACAATCTCTTGAACTTATGGACGATTTAACAATGAACTAAGACTAGCAAACAAACGTATTTTTGTTTATAGGCAACTGTTGAATTTTGATAAAATGCAACATGTAACGAAAGCGACATAATTACAAATATACAGATATTTTAAGGGATATATATATATACAGCTTAATAATACAGTAAGGAACTTTGCCGTATGCATTTAATGTAAAGGCAGATTCAATTATCTTTTTAAATTACTTGCGGAAAATACTCTTAAATTTAATTCGCATAATTTGATGAAAATCATATGTTCAAGAACTAGAACTAATGACAGATTATTCCGTTTAGACCTTGACTAGAACGCCACCTTTTGTGGTGGAGACAGTAGAACTTCCAAAAATATTACACATCGAAGAATTGACTCAACTTAAAATTACTGTATCAGTTATGAAACATAAGAATCTTATATTGCTTCTGGAACTATTTTAATTTTATCAATTATGAATCAATTATATAGACAAGCCGTCGAGATACCTTTTAAATAGATATTTTGTCTAACTTTGCTTTTAATGCCCACTTAATACGATCAAACTTTTATTTTAGAAGAGGATTCGTACATATCGATGGATTTTTAAAGTTAGCATTTACATTTTTAATGTACCTGGCACTGGGCTAGTTCTTATGGTTTGGATCAACAGAGATGTACAACGCATCCCAAGCTCAATGATATGGTCATCTTATTGGAGCTTTGTCGGGTTATAATGCAGAAGGCTTCCTGCACAAAACATAATGTAGATTTAAATGGATACAAAAATGTTTTAGAGAGCCAAACTCTTTAAGAATAGCTTCTTATTGATCAGAAAGTTTGCATGATCTATACCGTGGATTCCAGATTAAATGGGAGGGAAGCTGAATATCCTGAGAAAATCCCTGACTTTCGATAGGAAATCTAACAATCACTGTCAACTTCACACGGGTTTTATTTTCTTGTTCTGTTGCTCATCTTCTAACAAGGCTGGAAAAATATTTTGCTTGCGTAAATGTAATTTCAGCCATTTACAGTTCCTGGATCGTATAAGTTAACGATTTTATCGTTCGTACATCGTGCGTTTATCGTTCGTAAAACGTCCGAACATTGTTCGTACATCGTGCGTATATCGTTCGTAGATGGTATTGCGCATCGTTTTCTACAGCGTGCATCGTATCGTGGATTGTTTGTTCTATCGTTCGTCATATGGTTTTCCGTTTTTATTAGCGTATATTGTATGGTTTGTTGATACAATATTGCATTAAAACAGAATCTGAATTGTTTTTACATAATATAAACTGCAATTGATAAATCAATCAATCAATCAATCAATCAATCAATTAATAAATACGAATACATCGGAACGTACAACAAAAGCTTTATTTAAAGTCGATATGATTTCTATATGTAAGAAACGAACACGTTATTCGTACATCGTGCGTATATCGTTCGTAATGGTATTGTGAATCGTTTTCTACAGCGTGCATCGTATCGTGGATTGTTTGTTCTATCGTTCGTCGTATGGTTTTTCGTTTTTATTAGCGTATATTGTATGGTACGTTGATACAATATTGCATTAAACAGAATCTGAATTGTTTTTACATAATATAAACTGCAATTGATAAATAAATAAATAAATAAATAAACAAATAAATAAATAAATAAATAAATCAATCAATCAATAAATCAATCAATAAATACGAATACATCGGAACATACAACAAAAGCTTTATTTAAAGTCGATATGATTTCTATATGTAAGAAACGAACACCAGCTGTTCAACCGACATTGTCCTAGGGAACATGTCCATGTGCAGTTTATATGTGCACTTAAATGATACAATGAATAAACAAGTACACTGAACATGAGATACGATACCGTTTTTTTTAATTAAATAAATTCATGAATAAATTAAATGTCAATACATTTGTTCAAAGAACAAATGTGAGGTCTTTCCCCGTAAATTCCCGGCATTTTGGTAGTGTTATGTCTAGGTATATGGTTGATAATGACTTTAAATCGAAGGGCTTGACATATCGGTCACAAAAAACTTATATGTTTACTATATAATCTGTAACGATTTTAAAGTTATTGACAAATAACGCAGTTTACGACATGTTTTTGGCCACCATTTTGAAACCACTCAACCGAATATGTACTTCTTGGGATCAAATTGTAGGAATTTTAATTCTCTTTCAAATGAACCATATGTTTCATTCATCATCTGTAACGTTTAAAATGTTATAAAGCAAAAACCATTTTCAAAATATGAATCAAGGGCAATAACTCAAAAAACAACAAGTTTTACGCTTTCATATATGAAAACATTTTTTGTACATTTCGATGTGACGAACATTTTTCCCTTGTATTGTCTGCTTCAATTTTGTACGGTTCAAGTGTCATTTTATAAAAACTGTTTACGGTGTCGGCCATTTTGAAAATGGCTGTCCGTAACCATTTGACTTTGGTCTTAAACTGAAGGGCTTGTTATGACGGTCATAAAACACCATATGTTCACTATATTATCTCTGAAGGTTTAAAAGTTATTAGCCAAAAACTGATTAGCCGAAACGTGTCAAGGGCCATAACTCGAAAACGGTTTGTCGCACAGTTTTTAATCCTTTAAATCAAATGTAGATCTCAATGAGAGGAACATTTTTCTGATATATTGTCTGCTTCAATTTTTTATGGTTTTTGAGTTATATTGAAAACAAAATTTAGCCGAAACGTGTCAAGGGCCATAACCTCGAAAACGGGTTGTTGCACAGTTTTCGACACTATATATCAAATGTAGATCTCGATGAGAGAAACATTTTTCTGATATATTGTCTGCTTCAATTTTTTATGGTTTTTGAGTTATATTGAAAACAAAATTTCAATGGTGGCCATTTTGAAAATGGTGGACCGAAATTTTTTTTTTGATCCGATATATGTAATTAGGACCCTCATATCTACTTGGAAACCAAGTTTTGTGTAAATCCAACAACTTTGACGTTTTCGACAAATTTCGCGTCAAAATCGCGTAAACAGGAATTGGATTGAAGAATTTTTGTTTGCATGACAAATCATGGCCATAAGTCAGACAACATTTTCCCCACTTTAGATTTTGGATATCTGTCATAGTTTGTGAGTTTATCTGAACACAAGGGTTTTGGGTTTGGGGCAGATAACTCCGTTACTAAAAATAGATCGGTTTCGCAGGGTGACTCAGATCGAGCCCAAGTAGTGTCGGTTAATTGTGCCAAGTTTCAAAGCCATACGTCAAGACACTTTTTTCCTTTTGGCGTTGGAAGATTAAAAGAATAATAATAATAATCAGACGAAATACAATAAGGTCTTTCCACTGTAGTGGGAAAGACCTTAATTATGAATAAAATATTTATAGCAGATGCTACAGATGCAACAACATTAACCGCTACACTTGTGTATATTATGTTTGTTAAAAAATAATGATTTTTTCATTAGTATCTATGTAAGTTTGTAAGTAAACGACAAATTGATCTATTTATTCGAAATTTAAATATGACCGCTTGCATCTGAATTGATTTAAAATTATAACATTTAACCACAATTTTTACTCGTATGCTTAATAAAATTTCATGAAAACGATGTTATATAAATACCGACAATAAAGATGTTTTTCTTTGTCTTCCCTAACATATATTTTACGATATATCTAAAAAAAGCATGCATCTACACCTTTTGATCAACGAAATATGATGCTAACCGTATGACATTATTACTTTGAAATTAAAGAAATTATCAAAAGATAATCAAGTTGTTATAAAAATTACACTGTAATTAAATCACTTCAAATGGACACGTTATCCTATATTACCTGTGGTGATTGCTATAAACGTATTAACAATTAATGTCTCTTGCTAGTGCTCCTTTGCACCCCATGCAGCTACATGTAAATGACACGTATACATAAAATAGAGAACACATTTTATACATAGTAACAATCATTACAATAAAAATAGTTTTCGCATTTTTAACTAACTTTATAGTACCTGACGATTCACTCGTATCTTGCTTATTTTTTAAATTTTATTGTATTTTGAAATTTATTTTAAAAAAACGTATGTAAGGAATACAAAATGCATCTATGGTCTTGTCTTATTGCTGTGCAGAAATATTCAAATACTATGCAACTAAATAAACTAACGAAAGGTGTGCGGTCAATTTCATCCCTCTTTCCTTCCTGAAAAGTTGGGGGCTTCCACCAGTTTCTTGCGATTTCTCCTCCTTTAAAAATACTTCTTGGGTTTTGTTGATTCAGAGCTAAGTACACACTTGAATAAAAATTAATTTTCGTTTCACTTAAATCACAGTACTACGAAGAGTATTAGAGACACATTATTTTGTTTTAATTTGTCGACTTTAATCTGGGAAATTCCAACTTTATTCTCTGAATTATCAACTTTAGTTTTGGAATTATCAACTTTCATCTTGGAATTATCTACTTTATTTCTTGGAAATTCCAACGTTATTCTAAGAATTATCAACTTTTATCTTGGAAATTCCAACTTTATTAATTACGTTGATAATTCCAAGAATACAGTTAGAATTTCCAAGATAAAAGTTGGAATTTCCAAAAATAAAGTCGACAAATTAAAAATTAAAAAAATTAATGTGGATCTAATACGCTTACGTACAGTACAGATCAGTACATGACTGTTATTTTTTAAAGGTTATTGATTAGCTTAGGAGTTATCTAACTGAATCATCTTTGTTATAAATGTTTACGCATTGTTCCGTGCGCATGACATTGTACGGTGAACACAAAGGGTGCACTAGTTTTCAATTCATGTTTTTCAGGTACTTGTTCATGTTCGGTGATTCTCTCTGTCTGTTTATGTAAAGATTTAAAGCGTTCGTTTCAAAAACTAATTTGGTATACTTTCGACAATAAAGAAAAATCAAACTTCACAACGCTTTATACAGTTTTCCGACATTTACATCAGGGACGAAAAAACGTCTTGTTAAAAGACACTTCCTTTAAATTAATAACTGCAAATGGATGAATTACATTATAAAGTTGATGAATCTGAACCATCGTCGCGCAAAATTACCTGTCAGTTAATATGCAAATGTGTCATTCCCCGCGGCGACGCACACTTATTTACTAGCTTATGCATATGAACAATCATTAGATGTAGATAAGAAAACAACAGTTTAATCTTCACACTTAGTACTGCCCAAAAAACACGTCTGTGAATATAGCTAACGTTCTTTTTAAACTTTAGAAAGAGGTGTTAGTAATATTATTGAATAAAAATATAGTTTTAAGAATAGACTATTATAGCTGAATATATGAATATTTGATTGATTAATTGATTGATTGATTGATTGATTGATTGATTTACGTCAACCAAGCAATATTTTAGCTAATTTTAGGGATATATAAACAAAGTACACATTTAATGATAGATAACTAAGATTAATGTTGAATCAATTTACCCTCAGTACAAAGTAGGCAATTTTAGGTACCCATACGACGACAGAAAAAGTTTAAGGATAGTATTTTCTTGAAAACCGCAACAATGTTACTGTTTGTAAATGACTGGCTCATTTAAGAAAGGTAGGAACTTGACAAAATGTATAGGAGTGCCTGCTGTTAAAACATACAGACCGATGTACAGACGTACGTAAATTATGTAACTTTGTCGGCTTTTCCAATCATATGACTTTAAACGCTTGTACTAAGAAATGTAGATTTAAGGGTTAAATTCTTTTAATTTTTTTTTTAAACAGAGGTCACATTAATGTTATTGATCGATGAAGTTCCATAATAAAAT
Organism: Limnoperna fortunei; assembly: GCA_944474755.1. NCBI lineage: Eukaryota > Metazoa > Mollusca > Bivalvia > Mytilida > Modiolidae > Limnoperna > Limnoperna fortunei. The sequence continues at coordinate 30,487,718 of OX104112.1, read as the reverse complement.
ACATAGTGAAATGTGAATGCTAAACTGTACGCAAATAATTGTGCTACGTTATTAAGCCTTTAAAATTATTATGAATCTTGCAAAACTAGTAAATGCTTTCAATAATTAATTAACATGCTGACAAATTTTTTTTCCAAGAATAATTATTAAACCTTTGCATTGACGGTATAGGAAAATATGCACCATACGATATACCATGCGATAAACAAAACGTTGCACGATAGATCTATCATACGATAGACGAAACGATCTATCAAAGCAATAAACGCCGTCTCACCGTTTCCATCGTATATCGTTTCGTGCATCTTGCGTATATTGTTCGTATATCGTGCATACAACGTTCGTATATCGTCCGTTCATCGTTCGTACATCGTTTGTGCATCGTGCGTTTTGTTAACTTATACCTTACAGGGACTGTAAGCAATATTATTACGTCCAGTTTTATTAAGGAAGGAAGCCAAAATAGCGACGAACCCCCTCCCCCCCCCTTTGACAGGAAAAGTAACATCAATTTTTTTCTGATGTATTGACAATTTTCACTCACAGATCTATTATATTGATTCCATCCCCGGCACGACGAGTCATCATAGTTGCATTTAACCAATTTTCACAAAAATTCCAGTTAGATTTGTACGTTGATTGTTAATATTTATTTTCGATATAATTTTTCTGCCATACGAAACTGCAACCCACTGATATTCAATTACTGGACGTCATAAGGATTGCAAGAAGCCATATCACGGTCTTGTAATCCTTTTTTAGAATAGTAAGAGATAAATTTTTGTAGCTGGTAATCATAATACATTATTTCGCAGCTCATTACGTCGAAATTCTTCCCGAATTTTAATGTTTGTCCTCAGCTTTAACTGTACATTATCTATTTTATGGAGTGATGGTTTAGCTGGAGGCCGATACAGTGCCGGTATTAGCCGTGGCTCAACACATGAAACTACTGCTTCTTTAAATGTTTAAATGTTTGCTGGCCGTTAAACATCAATCAATCAATCAATCAACCAATCTTTTAATGTAATTCCTCCTAAAGAGTCGATGGTTTAAGTGAATGTGTTTAATTTATGTTTGATTTGATCTGCTTTTCATAACTGTGGGATACTGTTAAGTTTTATTCCTTTTATTTCGTTCATGTTTTCATGATACACCGAACTCGAACAAATATTTGCAGATTGGATGAAAATGGTTTCATTTGTTGAGCATTGTCTTTAAATCCGAATGTTTTTGCATTGTTTTCAAGTTTCGTCGTCATCACTAAATTTCTTTCACGCCCTTTTCTGTCTTTGATTTTGGTTCTTTTTAGAATTTCTCCTAATCGCGATCTAAGGGTATGGTCAATGTATCATGGGTAGCAATCTGGTTTTAGCGACCACTGGTAAACAACGTATAACCTGGCCGTGTGTAGTCATCACACTAACGTACAGTCTGGTCGTGTTTCGTCATAAAATCTATATATGACGTCCTTATAGCGTTAAATGGTATATATATATTTTACGTGGAGTTTTTCGGTCTTTTAGTCAACATTCTTGATTATAATATGATGATATCTGGATATTTTTAGCTTTGTGACTTCTACATCCTTCTTTCAAAAACCTTCCTGATAGTCTAGACACCAATTGCTTGCAGATTTAGTAACATTTTTATAAAAATATGTCTCAAATTGCAGTTCGATAGATTCAACCATAGTCGTTGTTCCGTAAACAATTCAAACATAAATTAAATTTAAATTCATAAGGAGTTTGTTTCTTAACCACAAGTTACAAAAATTAATTGTATCATTTTGATCCGTATTCTGCGGAACCAAACACAAACAAAAATAACGCTTTAAGCTGGTAAGCGATTTTTCATTTCATTTAAATTTCTACACGTTTTGGTCACCCAGGAATCCGGAACTATATTAATAATGCTATGATTGAACTTAAATTGTCAGCAAACGGTTTTTTAATTGAGGATAGATGAACGATGTTATCAATAAAAGCACCCGAGATTTTATATTGTATTAGCAATTGTTTTATTTTTCAGCCTTTTTTGCTTGTTTTTGTTGTAGCAGTTTTGATTCTGTTTTAAATCATATATAAGAATGATTATTTCGTTTCTTTGCATAAAAAACTTTATCAAAGACTAGTACTTTCTTTTCTCGTCAAAAAAGCTAGTCTTTAGGTAGCAGAAAAAAAGGATTTAGTTATCAAGCAGCAAAGTGTTCTGGATGAACATACGAAGCATGATCCAAATCATAAGTTTGAAATATAAATGATAGCTTTAATTTACAAGTTAAAATTTAAATGAACCCGAAATATCATCAAAGATGCCATGGTTAATAGAATTTACTACGCTAGAAGCGCCTGTCGTCATCTAACCTCAAGCCCAAACAATTTTTAAAACCCAAATGATTAAGATTTAGAGCTTTTCCCACCAAAATTCCAAAACGTTAAATCAAACGCGCAAAGGCTATCAACACCATGACATAGAAAAAAACTTTGAATTAAAGTAATTTTCAAATTTTTGGGCAGCAAATGTGGACAATGACTATATCACTGAAGGAGTCAATAAAATGTAATCAAAGATACCGAGATTAATATAATTTAGTACGTCAGACGGGAGTTTTGTCAAGACTTAACAGTGGCACTCAACCCCACACAAAATGAAACCATAAATGGTTAAGATGTTGTAGAGCTTAAATCACTAAACATTCCAAAACGTTAAAATACTTCTGCTAAGGATACTTACACCTTGAAAATAGAAACACCATATAATTAAAATCATTTTAAAATTTTACAGCGTAATTAATTAAATAATTATTTAAATACCGAAAGATGATTCAATGATAAAGGCATAGAATCTAACATTGCAAAAATTATTGCACTATTATAATCAACCGCTCGAAATTTAATCACCCTCATGTGAAAGCTCAATTATTAAAATCTAGTTAGAAAAAAACATTTTTGTCAATATTTAACGTATTCCATAGTACAATCATCAGCTATTTATAAGTGTAAAACAAATCATTTTAAATATAGCAAATTCACACCAGCAGTTGAGAAAACAAGGTGTATTTTATTCATTTATGTATAGCGAGTGGTATTCAATAATACTAAATAAATTAGTAGTGGAAATTGTAGAGACAGAGTATGGAGACTGAGACAGTTTTTCCCCACTCTCCAAAATTGCTGAAAGTGTTGTAATACCTCAAACTAACATAATCAACAAAAATGTCTCACTCGTGTATGGAGCGTGACACTTTCCAAAAACGTTACCCACGTGGTTATTCTTACCTTAATATAATTTGCTTATCATAATAGATAATAATATCGTAACAATTTAACGTCTTAACTGATTTCACGTTATGTATGCTGCTTTAAAGATCTACTTTTTATAAAATATTCGCTATTGCACGAAGTATGTGATAACTTTAAAATTTATTCCAAAAACAATAACAGAGTTATAGACATCTACAAATTACAACATCTCGGAAATGCAAATTTTCACCATATAATACAAAGGTTAAATAGCAATTGTGTCTGCAAATATTGTAACCTGTGAAGTAAAAACATTATAAACGTGTGGTTTAAAATACCAAGAATAGGTCTCGCCATAATCATGAAAAAAACGTAAATTTATTTTTTGTCGCAGTAAACTTCCCAACAATAACCCATCCGGTACATCCCTTGTCTGGTGGTCGTCCTTAAGGCACTTTCCAGCAGCCTTTTCAACACTAATTATAAATAAATTCATACAAGACTTGTCAAAAAAACAGTTGACATTGAACAGCAAATTCATAGAAAATATTAAATGTGTTTCGCTTCAGATTTCAGGGACAGTACTCTCCTGTTGTGTTCCAGATTCCCATGACAACATAATGTATTCGGTGCCGTATCATGCTTATACTTCAGAGGAGAATATTTTTTTAATTTTATTTTTTATTTTTTTTGAAGAGATTTCAATATATTATTACAGACATACACAAACAATACAAGACATAACATACAAAGACATTATTTGCACATATCATGTTGAATATAAATATAGTGTAGATTAAATTTTCTGCATATTATTAGATTGCACAGGTCTCTTAATTGATTGCATTGCAACATTACATCTTTTTCATTTAATTTTTGTGAATCTCAAGGATATTTACTTGAGGTAGTTACTTAATCAATACATACACATACATATAGACATATACACACACATACACATATATACCAATACACATGTATAATTTGGGTCCACAATATTTATAATAAATATGTTACAAAGTATATGATATTTGTTGTCCAATGCCATCAAACAATGCAAAAAAGATTACATAATACCTACTAGTACAATACATGTACATGATGTTCTTTTAAAAGGGACCATTTCCTTTCATGTTTATATAGTTTATTTTCAACTAATGCATTAATTTTTTCTAAATGTTCTCTTTGTTTCAGTTTTTGTTTAAAAACACTAAGGTCTGGCTTGGCTTCAGTCCACTTACAGCAATGGATATAATTTCTTGCTAATAGGAACAAAAATGGAACAAGTTCAGGAAGTGTACATGAGTCTGGAAAAATCCCTAAAATGGCTAGTTTAGGAGAAAGATCAACATTTTCCACATCCAATGCTGATGAAATCCAAAAATTTAATATAGACCAAAAATTTTGAGTAACTGGACAGTCCCATAGATAATGATATATTGAGTCTTCCTCTTTGTTACAGAAATTACTAAAAGTAGTGTCTTTTTTCCCCATCGTATGTAATAATATGTTATTTGGAAGAATATGATGAAGTAATTTAAATTGAAAGTTTCTGAGTTTGGTATCATTGGTGGTTCTATATATGTCATTAAACAATATGGAACAATCCAACTCTACCTCTAGTTTTTGTTGCCATTTTTCAATACCTTTGACATTGACTTTATTTGGTTATTTCTTATCTATAAAATATGAGTAGATAAATTTTGAAATATTTTGCCCACCTTTTAGATTTGATATCAGAGGTGGTTTTGGTACAATATCTTCTTTGATCAAAGCTTTTTAATACATGTGGTAATGCCATAATATGTTAAAGCATTAATATTGACATTATATTTGTTAAGAAACATTTGTTATGTTAGGAGACTATCATTTTCATCAAGAAACTCACCTACTTTTTTAATACCCTTTTCAGACAATTTTTTAATGTAAAGTATATTGTTATCAATGGTAACAATAGAGTTATACCAAATTATATCTGATTTTGAGACTTTGTTTTTTAAACTTTCAAAATTCAGAGATGAATACCAAACAAGTATGTCCTGCCAGAATTTTGATTTGATATTAAGTTTGTGAGCATCATTTTCACTTAAATTGCTCTCCCATACAATGCTGTCTTGAAAATACTTAATTCTAGCACATATCATATGTTTCCAAAATGCATCATAATTCTTATCATATAGTTTGCATAACCATTGAAATTTAACAGATTTTGCATAAATTTTTATGTCTGTTAAATCCAGACCACCATCTGATTTCTTAAGATACAATAAATTTTTGCTTATTTTTGCAGGTTTTTCATCCCACAAAAATTTCATAATTTTCTTTTCAATGTCATTGAGATAAGCATCATCTGAGTTAGGTAAAATGCTCAGTACACATGTCAATTGTGGAATAATCAAACTTTTAATAATTGTTATTTTACCATAAAGTGTTAAATCTGTCTTTTGCCAATTTTGTATAATTTCTTCTATCTTCTCTTTTCTATGAAAAAAATTTTCTTGAATTAAATCTTTGTAAAGAGCATTTGTGGGAATAATGATGCCAAGTAACCTAAATTTATCTGTAGTTATTTTTATACCTGGTGAAAAGTTATGTGTGTATATTTCTATTTTTGAATGACCAAGTGGTATCAGCTCAGATTTATTTTAATTAACTTTAAGACCACTTATTTTTGAAAAATTGTTTAGAAGATCAATTGAATTTTTGATAGATTCTTCAGATCCATCTAAAATTATTTGAATATCATCTGCATATTGAGAAAGTTTAGATTCTACATTTTTATATTTAAAACCTATTATGTTTTTTGAACGTCTAATGGCAATACCCAGGATCTCTGCACACAAAATGAAAAGATAAGGAGATATAGGACAACTTTGTTGAACTCCTCTTTCTACTCGAAAGAATTCAGTTGACCATCCTGTATTTAGGACACAACTTGAAATATTTGTAAATAATATGTTAACCCATTTCTTGAAAGATTGACCAAAATTAAAATAATTTAGACATTTATGTAAAAACTTCCAACTGAGTGTATCAAAAGTTTTTGCAAAATCAACTGATAGTATTATACATGTTAAATCTTCTTCTTCCACTGTTTCTATAATTTCAAGAATATTTCTTATATTATCACCTATATACCTATCTCTCATAAAGCCAGTCTGGTCTGTATGAATTATGTTTGGGAGAACCTTTTTCAATCTGAGAGCTAAACATTTAGTCATTAACTTATAATCAATATTCAAGAGAGATATAGGCCTCCAGTTTTGAAGCAGCTTTGTATCTTTATCAGCTTTTGGTAGTAAAGTTATGATACTCTGTCTCTGTGAAATGGACATTTCGCCAACGTCATAGCTATATTGGAAAGAGTCAATAACAAGATCAATGACATCATTCCAGAAAATTTTTTAAAATTCTGCTGGTAGTCCGTCCGTACCAGGGGATTTGCCATTTTTAAATATTTTAATTGCCTCAACACACTCATCTTTAGTAATAATACCTTCACAATTTAGTTTCTCGTCTTCACATGATTTTGGGATAGTTGCATCATCAGGGAAAAAGAATTTATTTATGTCATCAGTTAAACTGTTAGTTTCTGGATCATTGATAGAATAAAGGGATTTATAAAATCTTCTCTCTTCTAATAATATATCATTAAAGTCTGAAATTAACTCATCATCTTCACCTTTCAATTGTTGAATAGTTCTATTTAAATAATTCCTCTTTTCAATGTTAAAAAAGTATTTAGTATTTTTTTCTGCATCTTTTAACCATCTTGCTTTTGCCCTGATGATTGCACCTTCTGTCTTTTTTCATAAAATATTTTCAGTTCATTTTCTAATATCTTTATTTCGTTCTCTTTTTCTTTATTATTTTCATAATTGGAGTAATTTTGAAATTCATACAATTTGTTTTCTATTTCTTTAATTCTTTTTTTTTGTTTTGATTTGCTACTAAAGAAGAAAATTTAATTGTTTCACCTCTAATGTCACTTTTAACTAATTCCCATTTTAAATTGGGGTTAAGATTTTGCTCATTATATAAAATCTTCTTTTCTTGTATAATCTTTTTTACAAGTTCAACATATTCTTTATTTAACAGTAAAGCAGTGTTCAGTTTAAAAAATCCTTTCCCTCTTACAATCTTATCCTTTTCTATTTCTAAAACAATTAATGAATGATCACTTTTGAAGCCATATTTTATGTCCATGTTAACGACAACATTTGATCAGTAGAAATCAGAAAATAGTCAAGTCGACATTGTATGTTTGGATTTTTTTGTCTCCAAGTATACCTCACTGAGGGTGGATTCAAAGTTCTCCATACATCAACTAAATTGTTTCTTTCCATGAAAAATTTGAGCTTTTGTCTATTTTTTGGTTGAGACAAACTTTTTCTTCCCCCCTTTTTATCTATTTCTTCTAATACTAAATTCCAATCTCCTCAACAAATCATATGTTTGTCATTCAAGTTATCAACATTTTCAAAAAATGAATCTAATAAAATTGGGCTGTCAGTATTCAATCCATAGAAGTTGATAATAAAAACTCTTTCTTGATTTATATCTATATCACAAATAATATATCTACCATAGACATCAAAAGTGACATTATGTATCGAAAATTGGAAGTTATTATTAAAAAGTAAGGCTACCCCTGCACTTTGTGATGGACAATGAGAAAAAATGCATTTATATCCACATTCTTTTTCTATCTGACTTTCCTTTTCAGTGGTAAAGTGAGTTTCTTGTAGCAAATAAATATTCAGTTTTTTTTTCCTTAAGCCAAACAAAAACTTCTCTTCTTTTCTTTTCATCAGACAGTCCCTTTACATTGAATGAAGCTATTTTAAGGTTAATCATATATCAAGTTAAGACATGAAGCAACAAAGCATGCACAAATAGACATAAAAACATACAACACATATAAAACACATAAAATAACATCATTTCTTGAGAACAAGGTATGCATCACATTGGATAGGCCAATCAAAATTTATCATGAAAAAATATTTAAATAAACAAACCATAAGGGTAACTGAGCAAAAATGTGTCACATGGTTTATATGAATACTGTGTGGTGTGTAGAAGCACGAAGACTATAATAATAGATACTATTATATGTTCTTAATTTAAATGGGGTAACTAAATATGTGTATATGCACATGTATTAATACAGTTATCTTTATGGAAGTGAATAATGAGTGTCATATGTACTAATTCTTTTGGAATATAAATACATTTTATACTTTAGTCTGTGTGTGTTTCTTGCCCAACAGCTATTTCAAAAACTTTCATCTTTTTTTTAATGACAAATCCATTGAGGTGAATATTTTCATGTTAGATATACTATCTTAACCTGCGCCAGGTTATGTCTGGTGTTTCTTGAAAGACACATTGAAAAATATAAGGTGACAGAGAAGATTAATGTGCTGCCATTCACAGTGCATGTTAAAAAGCGGACAGATACAAACATGATATGTATATAAAACCTTGTATAATTATATTGCATATTGCTAATTATAAATTATCATTAGCACTAACCTGTGTTGCTTTATTGTCTAAAGACACCGAAGTGCCTATTTGTTTGTTAACTAAGCAATGCTTGTGTATTGCTGTCTGAGGAATTTCGAAATTTTACCACAGTATTTAGTTGTAGAAAAAAAGACGAATTATTGAGAATTAATTTATTCCAATAGATTATACTTAAAAATTTTACTTTCACGAATTTAATTCTACGTACATAATTTTATAAAGCATTAAACAATGTATTCACACCTTTACAATTTACACGTGCATGAAAACCCTACTTCTAGTTGGAAACTTTTAGGAACTTTTCCTTCGAATGGTCATTCTATTTAGCAAATTAATTTTGGTTATAAACCTTAGGATAGCTTAAATGTTTATTCTCATACAACCAATAATACAATTGGTACAGAGAAGATAACAATAAAAAGATAACAACATACTATATACAATATATACAAACACAAAGAAACATGATTGCGATTACATGACAGGTAAGCCAGGGGCGCCGACACAATCATTTATAATATTAATGAATTTGACAAGATTTCTAAGCAGAGACTTTCTGTTGCTGGACATTAATACTGAATACTTATGAACATTGTTATTTTTCACGTACTAATTTGGAACGAACTTTTTACGTTGTTCTTAAAGAGCGTTGCATTCAAATATATTATGATATTCATCTCCTAATTTGTTACTATCACATAAATGACAAAAACGATTTTCTATTTTAGTGTTTTTCAATATACCTGTTACTATTGGTAAATGGTGCCTTGTTGAAACTTTATATAGTCAGCAAAATTAAAGACATTTACATAATTTTTGAATTACGTCAGCAAAATTTAAGACATTTAAAAAATTTTCGAATTCCAATTTTGTTTTATATATTCTATAGTTGTGTGCTTTAGTTGAATGAAACATAAGAGAATGCCAGTTTTGTGCAAACTGTTCTGTTAACCATTGTTTTACTATGTTTTTTAGCCAGTTATTACTGGGGAATTGTTCTCTTTCCCAAATAAGTGAAAATCCACACTCATTTAATATAGCTCTAACACAGTTAATCAAACAAAAAATACATACTATGGTTTTCATGTAATTTCCGGGTAAAACGATACAATATTGAAGACAATTTTGATTGTTTGCCAGTTACAAGTTTTGACCAGAAAGATACAATTTGTACCTTAATATCAATTTCAATAGGAAGTCTACAATTTCCCATATATCATATAGATTGGTGTCGAAGACTTTAAATTCAACAGAAGTTTAAAAAATTTTAAATGCACTCTTTCTAAAACCTCGTTTTCACGAAAGGCCCAAATTTCACAGCCATTAAGAATAAAAGGTTTAACCATTTTATTAAAAAATATAGTAGAATGTTTAGTGGTAATTTTTAAAAATCGCCCTAGTTTACGAAATTCGTACATAGGTTTCAACCCTTTATCGGCTAGAAGTTTCTTTTTATCGTCAAAGTAACATGTTTTTGTCAAAATGACCACTAGATAGTTAACATTTTTAATAATTTCTATTTAAGTATTTTGATTTATAAAAAAGTTTAATATTTGGACTAAGTATACCTAATCTAAGTACCATAACCTTTGTTTTATCGACTTTGACCTTTAATTTCCATATATTGCAAAAATTATAAAAAGCATTTAATTGAACTTGAAGATTCTAGGCAGATTCAGCTAATAAAACAGTATCATTTAGCACAGAGCAAGAGGAAAATCATCAGATATACATTAAGTTCATGTTCTATATCATTTGTTACACTGTTAAGCCAAATAATATTTTTTGTTTTCATAAAATTTTCCAAATTAATTAAAAACATCATAAACAAAAAGGGGACAATTTTTCTCCCTGTCGTATGCCCAATTCACATTTGAAACATTCTGATGTATTATGGTTTAATGATGTACAAGACTGTATATGTGAATACATGTTAAATATCACATTATATGTCTTGCCGATTATATGGTTAAGTAACAACTTATGAAACAGACCATCGCGCCATACTGCGTCGAAGGCTTTCTTGAAGTGTATGAAAGCACAGTACATCTTTTTCGTTTTTGCTTTAAATTTTTATATATTTGGTGAAAAATAAATAATCTTTTTTAGGCAACAAAGAGAGAATTTCAAAGTTTTGTTAATTAAGAGATGATTTCAGAACTTATTAAAGGCAACAAAGGTAGAATTTCAAAGTTTTGTCAAAAACATACATAATTTCATAGCTTATTTAAGGTAACAAAGGGACAACTTCAGAGGAAATTTTTAGTTAACAAAGGGAGAATTTCACAGCTGATTTCGGGTAACAAAGGGATAATTTCAGAGCTTGTGTTAATTAACGAAGGGAACATTTCAGAGCTTAAATTAGTTTACAAAGGAATAATTTCAGAATTTTTTTTTTTGGCAAGTAAGGGAGAATTTCAAAGTTTTGTTAAAATGTGCACTATTTCTTAGTTTATTTAAAGTAAAAAATGCTAATGTAAGTTAACCAAGGGACATTTTTCAGCTTATGTAACGCAACAAAGGGAACATTTAAAAGGCTTGTTAAAATATGATTATTTCTGAGTTATTTAAGGTAACAAAAGGGCCGACTTCAGAGGACATGTTTGTTAACAAAGGGAGAATTTCAGCTTATGTCAAGAAATCAAGGGAAAATTTCAAAGCTTATTTAAGGTAACAAAGGGAGAATTTCAGGTTGTGTTTGTTAACAAAGGGCACATTTCAGAGCTGATGTTAGTTAACAAAGGATAATTTTAGAACCTATTTTAGGCAACAGAGTAAACATTTCAAAGGTTTATTAAAATGTTATTATTTCTGAGCTTATTTAAGGTCACAAATAAACAACTACAGAGTACATGTTAGTTAACAAAGGGAGAATTTAAAAGCTTATTTAAGGTAACAACGGTTTCAGAACTTCAAAGGTGATGTTAGTTGACAAAGGGATAATTTTAGATTAATAACTTCTTTTAGGCAACAAATTGAGGATTTCAAAGTTTTTTTAAATATGCATAATTTGTGAGCTTATTTAGGATAACAAAGGTGCAACTTCAGAGGTAATGTTAGTAAACAAAAGGAGATTTTCAGCTTAAATTAGGCAACAAAGGGAAAATGTCTAAGGTTTGTTAAAATATGATGATTTTTTAGATAATTTAAGGTAACAAAGGGACAACTTCAGAGGAAATGTTTGTTAAAAAAGGGAGAATTTCAAAGCTTATTTTAGGTAACAACGGGACGATTTCCGAGCTTGTGTTAGTTAACAAAGAAGAGGATTTCAGAGCGTATGTTGGTCGACAAAGTGAGTATTTTTGTGTTTGTATAAGGCAATGAACGAAGATTTTTATACCTGATTTTAGGTAACAAAGGGAGAATTTCAGAGCTTCTATTAGTTCACAAAGGACACATTTCAGTGCTGATGTTAGTTAACCAAGAGATAATTTCAGAACTTCTTTTAGGCAACAAATGAGGAATTTCAAAGTTTTGTTAAAAATGTGCATACTTTCTTAGCTTATTTAAGGTAACGAAGGGACAACATTAGAGGAAACGTTAGTTAACAAATGAAAAATTTAAGTTTATGTTAGGCAATACAGGAAAAATTTCGAAGCTTATGTTAGGTAACAATAACAACGGGAGGATTCCTGCAGTTATAATAATTAAAACTAGGAGAATTTTGAGAACTTATTCAAGGCAACTAAGGGAGGTTTTCAGAGTTTGACTATCAATAGTTCATAAGTTATCAATGAAAAACTAAATATCACTTGTTGTAATGGGAGATAACTCCTATAAGATGAAGTCAAATCCTTTTCTTCCAAATAGGAAAAAGTTGCGCCATTATGAGGCCGACATTTTATCTGTTACAAGTTATAGCCTATCTGTTATTGTTTAAAAGAAATAGCGACGACAAGAAAATGTAAAAATTTAGAATGTGACCTTGACCTTTGACCTTGTGTCTCTTTTCAAGGTCAAGGTCAATGATGACCAATGATGTAAGGTTTCATATATATCTGTTATAGTCCCTGAGATTTAGGGATATAATGATATTCACAATACATTTTAATGGTCTAGGGGAGATAACTCTTTCAAAAGTCAAATCATTTATAGTGACCTTTCATGACCTTAATATGGTCTAAATTTTGGTAAAAGATTTATTTCTGTAGCTCTTATGGTTCAGGAGGAGAATCGCACACACCACAATGTCAAAATTTAGAATGTGACCTTGACCTTTGACCTTGTGACCATTTTCAAGGTCAAGGTCAATGATGACCAACTGTAAAATATCTAGTCTCTGTCACCTCTGGTTCATGAGTTACTATGATTCAAAATGTACTTCCAATAAATAAGGGGAAATAACTCTGACAATGAGTCGTCAAAATACTTTGCGCGATATGTAACAAATTGTCGCAATCAATAGCTGACCATTTTGCAACAACTTTCATTCCGAAATCTTTTACGGTTTCAAAGTTAATCTGCACACAAGCTTTTTATGACAGAAAAAGAAAAAAGTGTTCGGTGTGACAGGGTTAACTGCGAATGCGTAATGTCTCATACATCCATAGTACGAAATGTCTTTACGACATGTCGCAAAACAAAATTTATAATGGGGTAACAAAACTTGGCGGAAAAAAAATAAGAATAATAAGAAACAGACTAATAACAGTAAGTCTTTCCACTCGGAAAGTGGAAAGCCTTAAAAAACAAAGACGACTTCCTCTACCGTGTTTCCGTTCAATAAAAATATGCACACAATTTAGTTAAGATGAAGTGAACCATTTCTGTAAGATGTTTGGTTTTTTATTTACTGTAGTTACAACTGTTTTTACTAACCTGTCGCATTAGACGTAGAACTGGCACATCCAAAGACGGACATATCGTGTCTTCAAACCCCAAAGTAGGGTCGACATCAGGACAGTAGTTCACAATACGAGCAAACCGTGTCTTAGGTATACCGAGTGTCTGCATAAACTTTGCCTCGCGGTCCTCGACTGAATCGTCCAACTCTGTTTGAAATTTATCAGCATGTGTCAATACAACGTAAACAGTGATATCTGTCAAAAGATAAATGATTGGTCAATTACAATCACGTGTATAATGGCATTTTGCATTACTGTATATCCAAAAGATATCGGCTTAGCAATATATCTATCATCCGTGAACTTCTAAAAAGCGATTGGCCATTCCGATCACGTGTTTCATAGCATCTTGAATTATATAATATATAAAAAAACGGGCTATGTAATTTTCATAACTGACTGCATAAGACCATTGTTGGATCTACAAAGCTTCACAGTGCGTCAATCGACGCCCTATAGATTTAGGTGGTCCGGTTATAATTCGGAAAGCATAAACGCTGACAGTAGTGTGTGGCGTGTTTGGAGAGTAGCACCCTCCTTACACAATAAAGGCCCAATTGTAGGTTTCGAAGTAGAGTAGGCGTATTACTGGATTAAGGATAAATTCTCGCCATCTTATTTAAGCCATTACTCCATACTTTCCATTTGCAGTCCAAATTTTTTAGCGTTTAATTACTGTTTGTTAACTTGTGCTCGCTGGAAGTTAATCAATCAATCAATCAATCAATCAATAAGTCACCATTGAACATTTAGAATAAAAACAAAAAGCGATGATACAGCTGAACAATTTCTGAAAATGACGTTACACATCATTTAACCAAACCAACAATGCAGCATGCGAGAGGTTGTGTAGATTGTTGGATCCATATTTGCTTAGACTTAACCAATGAGATTTAATGAACATGTATCTAAGCAGAGTAACTATGGCTAACTATTAGTCAATATTCAAATCAGGGATTTGGCCGAGTACAAAGCAGACATATTAAACTTGTTCAAAACATACTGAGTGATCTAGGCATTAACTACCAAAATTATATCATGTGGCAAAACAAGATATAGCGGTCATTTTTTATACACCCTGTCCCCTTACCAAACGGTATGGAGCTTTTATCCCTGCGATGATACCTGGTATACATATAGCGATGATACCTGGTATACCTATAGCGATGATACCTGGTATACCTATAGCGATGATACCTGGTATACCTATAGCGATGATAACTGGTATACATATAGCGATGACAGCTGGTATAACTATAGCGATGATAACTGGTATACATATAGCGATGACAGCTGGTATAACTATAGCGATGATAACTGGTATAACCATAGCGATGGTACCTGGTCTACCTATAGCGATGACACCTGGTATACATATAGCGATGATACCTGGTATACCTATAGCGATGACACCTGGTATAACTATAGCGATGACACCTGGTATACATATAGCGATGATACCTGGTATACCTATAGCGATGATACCTTGTATAACTATAACTAGTCTATGATCTATTGTTAGAATGGTATCGTAACGACTCGCTCCACTCTCGAGTCGCCCCATCACGAGTCGCCCCATATCAATAACGAGTCGCCCCACATTTAATAACGAGTCGCCCCACACAATAACGACTCGCCCCACATATGTTCTATATATACATTCTATATATATATATGTATATATATATATATATATATATATATATATTCATCAATATAAGCATTGTCATCCTTGTCATATTCTGAAAAAAAATATAATAAATTGATTAAAACATTACAATCTTGTTTTTTATTTTTTGTATATATGCGGAAATATACTGCAAAGAAGCACTAATAGGAACAAGCTGTTACACCAAACAAACATTCAAATAAAGACAATTAAATTGAAATTATTTCTAACTGTTTATCCTATCAAAGTTAATTGTGATTGTATACAAGCAAACATTCAATTATAATTATTATAGTTAATTAAAGAAGTGAACATGAGTTCACTTTAATCTCAAAAGATCCACCGCCAATTAAAACACCCAGCAGTACAATATACGCAAATTTATACTATCAATATATGTATTTATATCATAAAGTATTAAATATTTCAATTTATATTTTATATTTATTTATTTTACATATCTGGGGCGAGTCGTTATTGAGTGGGGCGACTCGTTATTGATATGGGGCGACTCGAGAGTGGGGCGAGTCGTTATATATTCGTTAGAATAAGATGTCTTTGTAAGTAATTTGTCTACCTAAAGCTCATCTACAATTATCAAGAATCAAGAATGCTTACCCTTGGAGCTTGAAATATCTGCAATTGCTTCAAGCAACACATTAGGTAAGTTGGACTTTGGATTTGATGAACAAACCACAATTATGCGATGAACTCTTCTGTGAACTGGTCTCAAAGCGTACTTTTTGTGCAGATTTCGCACTCCATACCTTTGTCCATAATTTACTACGTCCGACAAAACTTCATTTTCTTCCATTTTTCCTGACAAAATGATGTTAAGGAGCTCTTTATTTAGTTCAGAATCATCATTTTCGAACCCGGTCATGTCCAAAAACGTTGGCATCAAATATGTGTCAGCTTGGCTATAATAAATTTCTTTCTTGTAACTGAAAATGCAATAATACAAAGCTTGACCTCACATGTGCAAAAGAGGAACAAACACTAAAATTTATGGGCATCGGTTGTCTAGTGTTTAAGGTAGTTCGTCTACTATTAATTATGTGGTTTGTCATCACTGAGATATCGCGGGTTCGAGTTTCACTTCGGGTAAGGTGTACTCAACCCCAATCTTAATTGACATGGTTTGTCAAGGTTTTCTACCAAAGGTTCCACGATTTTCTCCACGTAATACGGGTTCCTCCCCCAATAAAAACAGGACGCCATGATATAAATAAAGTATTGCTGAAAGTGGCGTTAAAGAAAATTAATATATATACTTCAATGACCACTGGTGAATAATCGGAACAGACACTACAGACACCCACTGGCACAGATAACGTAACTGGTTCCAAGATATAACCTCTGCCTCTTGTCATACCCCGTTTTCTGCGGGACTACATTTTTCGTCTGCCCGTGACGTTTGTAAACAAAGAATTATGTTTTTAGAATATTACACGAGGTATTATTTATTTTCATTTAGTCTATTTAAATACTTTTAATACAGTGTTTCATTAAAATTTCTGCGTTTTAACGCAACGCTTATTCGCCCTCAGAGATATCTCTCATGGCGTCAATTAATGTACGGCAGAGGTGATTGTGATTGATACCCAGAATCATTTGCACTAAAATGTGATATATTTCAATTATCACTGGTTTGTACGATTTTTACAATTTACAGCAAAAGTTTACACAACTCATAACTCTACAGGATAAAAATCTCCGCATCAGCATCTGTGATAAGATTTCAGTTTACACTAGGTGTGCAATTGGGCGGAAAATTGTCGTGAACAACTCAATACACCTACATTCAGTAAACTCAGGGACTCTTTTTAAAACCCACAAAGTGGCGGAAATTCACAATTTGATTAAAACAAAATTCTCATGTAAACGAAATATATTTTTAAGGAAAATGTGATAAAATGATGAAATACTGAACATACCATTTCAATCGTCTGGTGACCTGTTTATCAAATTTCTGAAAATCTCCGTATTTAGCATGCTCTCTCCAACGTTCGTTGCTAAAGCTGGCGAATATAGTGTTGAGAAACGCTGACTTCCCACATCCTCGAGGTCCAAGGATAGCTATATTTAGAGGTCTCTTTCCTGATAATGAAGTGCCAACAAGCCGTTTACATTCTTCTAATAATTCCTGTTTTCGAAGATATAATGGATCGTTTTGTGGATTCTTTTCAACCTTCAGTGGAAACTTGTCAACATGTCATGGGCTCCATTTATCCGCCATGTTTAAACCCGATTGTCTTCACAACAGGAATATTACGTTACACTCTTCATTAATTGTTAAGACTGAAAATAAGTGAACAAAAAGTATTAAGAGCAATTTGCCAGTATGAGCCACCAGTACAAAATAGGAAACATCAGTTAATACGCTCAGTACGAAATTTAATGAAAAATGAAAATCACCAAAATTTACAAATCGCGAAAGACAGAGAATTGGCTTTTCAACACCTTCTGTCTTGAAACAGTTACAGAAAGCAAAAATCTCATGACACTCACCGAAATCTGAAACATTAGGAAACATTTAAACTATATAAATCAGAAAAAAATTGCAACTCGGTTGTTAATTCAGATTTTCTACATAGGTACTCGTGGACTGGATCGTCGCAAGTACTCATGGACAGGACCCCCTCCGCCACCCTTTTTGTATTATATCAAATCTTTCAAATGCTTTAACACTTTCTACATTTTGTTATATTCATTTCTAACGAAATAGTAACAGTTTACACAAAAATACTAAGTTTCTGACAATATACCGGTCAGAAAAAATTATGTTTGTAAACGCTTTATTTATTATTTCGTTAGAAATGCATATAGCAAAGATCAGAATATATGGTAGACTACAGGTAGTTAGATACATAAAATGTCAGATAAAAATATTCTATTTCCCAGAGTATCCGAATTGCCGGTCATTGTATATTTAATGACAAAGGGGTCAATGCTGTTGCGTCAGTACGCATTACTAATGATATCTTCGTAACTTCTATTGATATTGACCACATTTCAAGAAAGATATGTTTGATAGTATGATAGTATCATATACTTATTGCAAATAAATGATTTTTTACTGTATGATAAAAGGAATAAATGGGCAAAAATTTGATATTTTACCAGATTGGCAAAGCGGGCTGATATCAAAATGTTATTAACTGCTTTCGAAAGGTATTACACGCTTTTCTGTAAGTGTTATCACATGCCTGTCCGTCAATGATCGGAAATTACCGGTATTGTTTACAAATATGATGTCGAACAATAAAGGCATAACAGTAGTAAATGTGTACCAGTAACAAGTTACCAGATTGTGTACCCTACATTAAGTACAGTACTGAATACTTCGTTGTGTTCTGATTTGGTAAAAAGTGGTTAGATGTGTACAATGTTTTAGCTGTAATCTCCTGCATAAATCAATTTTTAAAGTGTGGTACAATTTTTCTCAGATCTTGCAAGATAAAATTTTGGTAATTTTTAAAACAATGTAGTATTTTTACATTCACTGCATTAGACATTGCATGTAAAAGTGGGAGCGTCTCAAAATGTTCTTACTAGCGAAAAAAGGAATTTGTCACGGATATACCCAGGACAATTTTAAGCTGAGAAAAAGCTATCTTAAAGTATGATTGCAGCGGTATAATTTTTAATCAAAAAGCTTGATAATAGCTGATTTAAAGTTGAATGAAAGTAATATATCAGCGTTACTTTTAATCAACTTATATTTACCTAATGAACTGCTGAAATACCGCTTTTTAAAACTAATTTGCATATTTGGTACAGTGATTAGGACAATAAGCGGTAAAGAAGTGTGAAATAAGTTGGGCTAAAGCGTCTGAATTATGCAAATTAGGTGAAGTTGGGATTAAGCGGTACAAATCAGTGGATTTGAAGTGGACTATGCAAATTAGTTGTCAGCGGTAAATAAGCGGAATATAGTAAATGTACAAAAGCGGATTTTAGGTGGTTTTTCCAGCGTGTTTTAAGTGTATGATCTCAGCGTACTTTAAGTTGGAGATGTAAGCGTCTTTTAAGTTGGAGATGTCAGCGTGTTTTAAGTTGTAGATGTCAGCCTGTTTTAAGCTGGAAATTTAAAAAGTCTGTTTAAGTGTTAGCCTCTGTGTAAATAAAATTGTAATTGCCTATGTGGAGTTGAAGCATACATGATATTAAAAATTGCAAATTTGGTGTAGGTCAAGCTGTTTTAGAGCTAAAAGCAACATTACTGTGCTCCATGAGTTAAATCTGAAATTGTGCCATTTTCTAAACCTGTCTTTTTTGTACTTGTTTTTGTGTACCTTTTGCTTCATTCTGTTCAAAAGGATTAAATAATGATAAAAAAATACATTCATATAAGTTTATTTGGGCATTCATATTTATAGTTGCATAATGTAACCTTAAAAACATAACATAATATAATTATGAAAATAACTATTTACAAAATATTTACAACATAAATACAAGTTTAAATTGACTTTCTGTTTTAGTTTTTCTCATCTTTTCCGCTCTGATTGCTTCCCTTATTTCTCCATTGATGAATTATCATATGCAGCACATAACTCTGAAATCACAATGATTTTTTGATATAATGTACAAATATTTCCAAGAATTATGTAACATTTCCAAAGATAGCTAAAAAATTTTGCTCCTGATACTAAAATAAACAATCCTGTATTAAATATTTAAAGATATTAGTACAAATATAATAAAAGAGACATATATATAATTTACACATTTGTAACACAATGAGCGTGCAGATGTAAACTTGTTTGATAGTGTTTTGTCCAAGAAAAACTCATTTGAGTTATCTTCTCCTAATGTGAGTTGCTTCCCCTTCTTAGAAGCATTTAAGTTTAAAACCTAATAAATTACTATGTTATATGTGTAAACAACTGTTATTTGATATTTTGTGTGCTCCTTTAAGAATAAAAGTAAAAAATTTCCCCTGACTTCAGTATTAGTTACATTTAATAAAAATATAGTTCAATGAAAATGATGTTCTATAATTATAATAACTTCATGAACTTACCAGTCATCCAAAGTGCTTTCTTTAAGCTGACTCTCTAAAAATTTAATTATTGTTTCCAGATCTAAGCAGCTTACAAACTACAAATACAAATGTATATAAATTGTTTCATCTCACAAGCAAACACTGAACATAAACCTACATTTACAAAAAAAAAAAATAGAACAGTCAATGTCAACTAAAAAGACATATTTATGTTGTAAATTTTGGGAAGGAAGCCAGACAAACACACGATAAAACCCGACCTTTGGTAGGAAAACTGGCCATCCTTGTCAATTAAAATTTGAGTCAAGCACACCCTGCCGCAGTAAGACTAGAACTGGCAACCTCAGTGTTGACAATACAAGTAATCTTTGTGTTAAATATTTCTAGAAAATTTACGATATTTTATCAAAAACGCCAGTCATTTACAGGTTGTAAAACATGAATGGACTAGCTATTCTTTTATTAACATTATTGCACATGGACATACAAGTAGAATTTCTGTTACCTTGATTATGTTGTTTTGACTGAATGGATGAGCAGGTTTGGTAGCTGTTCCTTGTATTGGTTGTTCCACAGCAATAGTTAGGGTGGCCTTTGGAATTCTTAGTCTACAAAATAAATGAAGACATATACAATATATGACCATTCTTAAATCATCTACAAAATTCTCAGCACAATACAAATTGAATATAGTGTAATTTTGTTTTCTCAGTTAAATTCCCAAATATTCAAAATCTAATACTGAGATTTTGAATATGTAGGAATGTCACAATTAAATGCACGCACTTACAACTATACCCTCAAACATATCTCTATAGTCAACTTTACCGTGTCCATACGACGGGTTTTTGCTTGACAAAATTTGAAAACTGCTACCGCGTTTGGTCGAGTTTATGGTCCTTTTGTATATCTCATATTACACTATTTGAAAGTAACAATTATTTTCCACAGTTAATAAGCTTTTTGAAATGCGGCCTTTTTTCCATATGGCTAGATCGATTGTCCATAGGAAGTCAGCCATTTTTGTATCTTAAGGGCTCAAATGTTGTTTACAAACGTTCGTCTGTTTTTGTAACGTACAATGGTATTCGGACAAACCGCGAGACTTTTCCCGCCTCAACTGCAGACGACAACACCCGAAGGATTTCGAATAGACAACAATGGCATTTTCTTATCGTACAGTTCCGTTCAAAACAAGGTCAAAATTTAGTATGGAAAATCGATCTGGCGAAATGAAAAAAACGGCCGCATTTCAAAAAGCCGATTAACTGTGGAAAATAATTGTTACTTTCAAATAGTGTAATATTAGATATACAAAAGGACCATAAACTCGACCAAACGCGGTAGCAGTTTTCAAATTTTGTCAAGCAAAAACCCGTCGTATGGACACGGTAAAGGTGACTATAAACAATCCCTCTATAGAACATATATGGATTTATTAGTTTTTTATTGTGTGGGTCCCATACACTTGGGCTTTAGAGTTTTGGTTTTTGTGCATGTGTTCTTAAATATGTTTCTGCCTATAATGCTCAGTAACACTATAGTATTTGTTCCTTTTCTGTTTGCCGTGCTTTTTATATGTTTTCACTTAATGCATAGATTTTATTCTATGGTCATTAAAAGTTATATGACCGGTGACGTGCGTAAGAACGATAATGCCAGATCATCATGACAAAAGTCATGTTGCTTTCATCAGTTTGTCGTTTTCTTCGTAATGTATAAATATGACGACTGTAAACAACAATCCTACTTACTTAATTTACTGAACCAAAGCGTAAAACTTGTCCAGCAGTATGTGACCATGTTTTGAATAATTCAAATTATGCGCGGGCTTTGGAAAATCGACGTCACAAGTTTACACAGATTTTCATCAGCCGAAAAATATACCAAAAAATACCCGATAAACAAAACAATTATGTGTCTAAACAATTTGTCATAGAATATAACTACATATGTAAAAAAAAGAAATTAGAAATAAAAGCATTGAACATACCTGCTCTGGTACCCTTCAACAAAATACTTTCTTTGTAACCAGTTGAACTTCCGTACAATCCAAAGTGTAGTACCCGGAGTAAAACAAAAATGGCAAACGATGGTCAAAATATGTTCAAAAGTAAAGCAAGAAAAGGCCAGTACAATGATGGTTTCAATGGGTCTCGAAGACAAAGTAGTACAAAAGTCGAAAAGAAGTAAAGATAGTCACCACAAACACCACGACACGACGTTGCCGCCTGCAACTTGAGGTACATATATTTTAAGTTTCAACATTTACGTATTTGTTCACAGTGTCAATATTTTTCATCTGGGATAAATATCAAATGTTAATCCAGTGCCTTTTTACACATGTTTACTATTGACCTTAGTGACCTATAGTTCACATTGCGTAGACAATATTCGTAGAAGTACCGAAATATGCACATTCATATAAGTCGCCACAAGAATCATTTTGTGTAATTTGATATTTTTTCCAAATTTCTTTATAATTTTGTTTTCTCTGAAACAGTAAAATTGTTGGCATAATTTAGCAGAATACACTATCAATGTACAGAACAGTGTCCTTTTAATTATATATGTTTGTATCCATTATAGATTGTGCAACAAATATGGGAAGTGGTGTCAGTAATTTTGAAATGCAGTATGAAGACCAATAGTAATTAAAATAGTAAGGTAAATAGCAAATACTGGGCCTATTTCAATTTAATATGACACAAATTATTATTAGGTTAAGGAAATTCAGGCTACAATTGAATGGCCACACTAATTAAAAAAAGAGGGGGAAACATGGGTGTAATTATAAAACCTGTTTTAACATATGAAAGGGGAGATAATTTTTAGGGTATTCTGTTTAGTGTACTAAATAAAAGTGTGTTCAACTTCTTCAAATGACATAATTCAGAGAAATTGTTAAAATATAATGTCCTAATTACACTTACTCTGCAGTTAAGGTTGCGAATAATTCTAATGATTCTGGTCACCAGTGTGGCTTGAGTAAGCGAGTAAGCATTGTAGCTCATTGGAACAAGCATTTTGTAAACCAAATGAACTCTTGTCATGTAACAGAAATTTCCCAATAACAAAATAAAAGGTTTTTGCTATGTCAACATTCTATTTTTGTGTGGAATTTGCAAACTTCATACTTTATATAATAGCTATGAATGTTCTTTCTTTGCAGTTTTTTCTGCAATATTATTTTTGTGTTTTAACAGGAAAAAATGTACATCAAAGAGGAGAAGGAATGAAAAATAAGAATAATAGCATCAAGATGTTTTGACGGAAAAAGTTTACAAAGAACATTTTGACAAGTCTGGAGTGATTTTAGTTTCTATGAAGATTTGAAGGGAACAAATAACATTCAACACCATATTCTACTTGCTGTCAACATTCAGAAGCAAACAACAAGGTGCCCTGAAGAAATTTATGTACTGTAAATCAGAGGCAGATGCACTGTTTCTTCTTTCTGTGAAAAGCAGTTTGCCATAAAATGGAAAAAGAATTGGACATTTAATATTTTTAGTAGTTGAAGCCAAACTGTCCACTGACAAATTAAATATTGTAGAGTAAAGTTATATCTTTTTACATATATTTTATAGTTCTTTCTTCATAATCATCATATTCATTGTCTACATAAACTAAAACATGCTGTTGTAAAAAGTTCAATTATTCTATTGTTCATATGAAGATAGTTCTTAACTGTTTTTATCGGTCGTTCATAATTACAAAAATGGTTTTATTAAATTTATTAGAAAGTAAAGCTTCCATTGGGGTATTTTTGAATGTGGACAAAAGATTGTAGAGTTGGCTCCCCTTTAGAGTTATCTCCCCTATGATTATTACTATTTCTTAGTAAACAGTTTTCTGTTTACTATATAAGTTTTTAGTATAATGTATCAAGCATTGTTTTATATTTTGAATGTGTTTTTATGATTTCTGGTTGATTTTTTTTTATATTGCATGAAAATATTTGATATTTAAGCTATAATATTCATCAGCGCAATTGTAGCATAAATTGGCAGAACATACAGCATAGAAGAAAATTTTAATGTCTTTTTATTTATGTTTTGAGAATAATGGTGTTGGTCATGCTAAATTTTGTCATGTGTAATATCAGTGACCTTGTCCTCTATTTGGATTAAAAATTTTAATCTTCATTTAAAGTAGTAATAAATAATTACCAACATTTTCTATAGAAAATACTCAAACTGCATACTTAGACATTTGTGCATTATTTATGCTCGTCAATAGTAAATTGTTCATATGTGAAGCTAAACAGCAGTTTGGTTGAAATAAAAATAATATAACTAATTATTTTTTGATTTGATAGTCACTAAATAATTGGAAAACAGACTACAAATAATATAAATATTTTATTAAGTTTTTTCAGTTGTTTTGAAGCGGAGTTTAATTTATATTTAATAGAGCAGAGTTAAATCAGTAGGAAAAAAGTATTTCCTGTAGCAGCTTTAAGTTTTTTCAGTTGGAAAAAAGTGTTCAGTTTAATTTACTAAGATAAATCAGCAGGGATTAAGTAGGTTTGTAATAAAATAAAAAATGACTAATATTTATCAGTAGGATTTAAGCAGGATTAATCAATTACCTGCAGTCTCGCTTTTTTTCTACTTAGAAAATCAGTATAGTTTAAGTTGGATAAAAGTGGAATTAAAGCGTTGCTAATTATGTAGGTTAAAATTAAGCGGTAATTATGCATGTCGCTTAAATACTGCTTTTTACAACAGCGGATTCTATGCAGATAATAAGCGGCATTTAAGTTACGCTGCGATAAAAAAGCGACGCTTCAAAATTGTCTGGGATATATGGCATATATTTTTAAATGGTAAATGAAAGTTTATTAATTTCCTAGTCCAGGTAAATGCTGATCAATGTTAGAAAGGTATGCAAATCACAGAAATGTTACTGTTTTCGACTACAGCCAGAACATTTACTACTGTGCTACCTATAGCAGACGACTTGCATGATACGAATGCATCGGAGATGGGCAATAATTTGGATTATTTTAAGTCAATGAAAACTTACATACAAAAGGAAACAAACCGAGAGTGGTCTGAAAATATGATCTAAATGACTTAAAACTCATTCGGAGCACAGGAATAGCTATACTTATATTTCATTTCCCCCTGCTGAAGAATATGATATAAAGACCTTAAACTTAAAATACGCTGAATCATACACTTAAAACGCGCTAGTAAAACCACCGAAATACGCTTTTGTACATTTACTATAATGCGCTTATTTACCGCTAACAACTAATTTGCATGTTTCACTTCAAATCCGCTTATTTGTGCCGCTTAATCCCAACTTCACATAATTTGAATAATTAAGACGCTTCAGCCCACTTCTTTACCGCTCATTGTCCTAATCATTGAACTAATTATGCAAATAAGTTTTTAAAAGCGGTATTTCAGCAGTTCATTAGGTAAATATAAGTTGATTAAAAGTAATGCTGATATACTGCTTTTAGTCAAGTTCAACCTTAATATTTATTCGTAGTTATTGTAATATTCTTGTACAGGGAAGTATCTTTACGATAGTAAAATACATGTATCAAAGAAAAATATGTACTTTATTATAGTCTTTTTCATTATCATTAAGACTATCAAAAATACGCTCAGAATGCAGGATTTTGCTTTTCTAAAAAAACTTCTGGAGGGCAACTTCCCAAGACTCTCTCCCCTCCCCCTCTTCTCACTCTTATCCACTATAACCCCTTGACAGGTCTCATCCTGTATAATATGGAAGAATCAAACACAATTTTTTTCATAAAAAGACATAGTTCGTAATGAACAAGTAAATATTTGTATGTCAGGAGTTTTTCCGAATTGTGTTGACTGTCGTATAAAAATGAACTGCAACTGTCACCTTAAGATCGTTATGAAACTGACATTTAAACTCGCTATCGCTAGGTATAAAATATTGAAAATATAAGGTATGACCATGTTCTAATTCGCATAGAGCCATATTTAATCTATTTCTTAATTTTAATATGACGTCCTTCTTAAGCTATTAAAAGAAAGCCGTAATAAAATTCCAGTAAATTTAGTTCGCAAATGCGTAAGCTTATGTGTAAATGTAAAAACTGACTTTAAAAATCCAGTTTGTTATGTGTTATCATCATTGTCGTGTGGCTAGTTCCACTGCTATTACGTGTCACTTGATCAAAATGAAATCACGTGATCAAAATCTGCTTAAAGCTGATATTGATTTTTTTTTTGTCCGGACGTTTATATCGTCAAACAACTGTAAAGAAAGTGAATAAAGAAGGGCAAAAATTTAATTTTAAAGAAAGACTTAAAAAGAAGCTGACATTGATAAAAAGTTAATGTTACAATTAAAGATAACAACAAAAATGTCATACTATTTTTTTTTGAATCTCTAAATCGATCTTTAAAAACTGACAAAAATCGCATGTGACGTCACCATTACAAAGAAAGACGTCACGTGACCACTGGAATTTAGAGGCACTGTCATGGGGTGTTCGGTAACGACAAGTATTAAATGTGGTGTTAACATTGTAAATAAACAGTCGGAAAGCATTTCTCATAATGGCTTCCGATCTCTTGACAAGGTCACGTGATTTTCGATTTGAAAATTTGACGTTTTTATTTCACGATAAGTTAGCTTGCAAAACGGACTCGTACACATATACAAATTGTGGTATTGGCATATTCTGACAATATTTTAATCCTCTAATATCTGATTTTCATATTTTTTAAATCAAATATGACATACTGTGTAAAATTTTGAAGAATTTCACTGAAAAATGACGACGAAGAAATGGCGAAGTGAAATTAGTCGATTTAAAATATTGCACCACAAATCGAAATGAATTCAAAGAACAATGGAAAAATTGGAAGGAAAAGGAAAACCTCAAAAACACAAAATACTAGCAGTGAGAAACCCGGTAAACAGAACTGTGCTCAGAAAGGTAAACATGTAAACGACAATATAGGACAAGGTATGAATAGAATGAACAATAATTCAGTTAATCCAGTTAACACTTCTGATCCCATCTACATTTCCCCTGTAGTACAAGGAGGTGGAAATGTTCATCAATACCACAACACTTCAAACTATAATTCTGGCTCACCAATGGCAGGTTTCTACAACAGTTCATACACACCCCAAGGCCCTACTCCACAGCCAGTTTTCAGTTCTACTATATGTCAATCTACAGACACCATGAAACTCGACAATTTGATAGATAAAGATGAACAAATGTATCAAAAATGTTCAATATTAGACTCTCTTTCCGACAAAATCAGCAAGTTTCAATCCACGATGAACACACTAGTATCAAACGTTGAAAATGTCACAAAGCGGGTAGCAGAAGTTGAGCACAGCATAGAATTCCTCAGCTCACAATACGAATCAAGCTGAAAAGAAAATGATGGTTTGAAAACTGACATTGCAGACATAAAAGCTAACGATAATGATATCAAAGGAAATATAACGCTTCTGGCTAACGAACTGGACGATCTCCGCGAACGACACTTAGATCTCCAAACGCGTTCAATGAGGGAAAATCTCATTTTTTCTGGGATACCAGAAACCAGTAAAAACGAGGAAAGCGACGAGACCGGAATAATCATAAAACATTTCATGACAAATGAATTAAAATTAACAAATCCTGTCGATTTCGTACGTGCCCATAGATTCGGTAAAGCGGACAAAAACCCCAGACCTATTGTTTGTAGATTTAAAACATACAGTGATAGAGAACTTGTAAGAAAATCTGCTACTGCTTTAAAGGGTACAAAATACGGCATAAGTGAACATTTTCCAAAAGAAATAATAGATAGACGGAAAGTATTATGGCCATACTATAAAGAAGCCAAAAACCAGAACAGAAAAGCATATTTCAAACGCGACCGATTATTTATTGAATGGAAGGAATTTCATATAGTCGAAGGAAATATTGATACCATGGATACTTCCAGAGAAAGATTTGAACAACAAGGATCTCGACCTAAGCAAATTACCCGTAAACGCCCACAAACAGTGAACAGCGATACACGTAAGAGATAGGTGAACCGTGGAGGATTAACGAACAATAGTGAACTTAACAACTCAAGCGGAACTGACGATCTTGTAGATCTTGTAGATGAATATTCAAAGTCAGAGACGGAAATAAATGATTTCTTACGCATATTGTCTTTAAATGTATGTGGTATAAAAACTAGATTTTGTTATCCAGAATTTAGAACTTTGTTAAATACCTTTGATATTATTTGCTTAACTGAAACAAAACTAGACGATTTTGACGATATTAATTTTGATGACTTTGTCTTCAGATATAAAAATCGAAAACATGTTACTAATAAATCGGGTGGTATAGCTTTGGGCTATAAAACCCACTTGAATGACTACATAAAACTTGTTGAAACGAATTGCCCATTTGTATTGTGGTTTAGTGTAAACAAAAATATTTTAAGAACTACCCAAAATATTGTTTTTGGTATCGTCTATGTGCCCCCCTGAAAAAAGTAGTTATGCATCCGAAGATGCATTTTCTGAAATTGAACTAGAATATCAAAGATTAAATAGAAATTTTGATTTTATTTGTCTGTTGGGAGATATGAATGCCCGGACAGGAAATTTACCCGACTTTATTGAAACAAATTTAAACGATGACTTTTTTGTACGTAATGTTGTAGATATTAATGAGTTCAGTGATGTCACAGTTTTAGATGAACTCAATTTGTCACGAGTGAGAAACAGTCCAGATTCTTTTGTAAATGGGTACGGTAGAAAATTAATAGAATTTTGTAAGAATAATAATATGTTTATTTTTAATGGTAGAGTCGGTAAAGATATCATCGGTAAATTCACAAGTAAAAACTGTAGTGTTATTGATTACGTAATTAGTACTGCATTATTCTTATATTGTGTAAATGATTTTGAAGTTATTAATTTTAGTAAGCTTTTTTCCGATATACATTCACCAATTGCGCTCTCTTTAGCTGTAAATGAAAACCTTTCTAAGTCGAAAAATAAAGAACGTGTACATTTAGCTACAAATATCAGGAAAATGGAAACCAGATAAGAAAAATATATTTGAACATAATCGGGACCGAGACAGAGTTGTAGTTTTATATTCGAGTCTGCTGAATGCTTCTCACGATAAAGGGGTTGTGACCAAAGATGATATAAATAAATATGTACAAGAAACTACTGATATTTTATTAATATCCGCTGAAAAAACACTTGGCAAATCAAACGAAAAAAGGAATGTAGAGAATAATACTATCGATTGTAAAAGAAAACAATTTTGGTTTAATGAAGACTGTAAAAAATCTAGAAGAGAGTATAGAAAAGCGAAGCGATTATTTCAAAAAGTATGGTTCAAATCTGTTTAAGAGTAGATTAAAACTCACCGAAACGAACTATAAAAAAACTATGGATAAAAATATTATTAAGTTTAATAGGCAAATGCGAATAAAAATGAAAAAAATGAGATTTAGAAACCCAAAAGAATTCTGGAAAATTTTGAATACTGATAGAAAAAGAGTGAATCCAAATATTGCAATTAATGTTTTGTTTGATTTTTTCAAAGATTTGAATAGAAATAAATTTGATAGTGGCAATGATTTTGATATATAAAATAATGTCAATAATGAACAAAATGAAGGGTTAAATGGTAAAATAACAATAGAAGAAATAAGAAGAGCTATACAAACTGCAAAAAACAACAAATCACCCGGAGATGACAATATTATTAATGAATACATATCTTCATCGTTTAATGTAATGAGTGAACTATTTGTACTTTTGTTCAATTTAGTATTTGAAACGGGTATTTCGCCTGAAGCATGGCTTACTGGTATTATTGTACCGATTTATAAGAATAAAAGTGATAAATTAGAGCCGAAAAACTATAGGCCGATTACATTGTTGTCTTGTTTAGGTAAAATTTTTACCTCGGTATTGAACAGTAGACTTAACACTTTTATAGAGGAATCTTTGTTGTTATATCAAAATCAGGCAGGCTTTAGAAGTGGTTATTCCACGAATGATCATATCTTTTCATTGTATACTTTAGTTCAGTTATTACGGGTCAAAAAGAAAAAAAACTTCACTGTGCTTTTATCGATTTTGAAAAAGCGTTTGACTCAGTCCACAGAAATTCGCTGTTTTTTAAACTTTTTGAAAATAATAAAAATGGTCGATTTTTAAGAATTTTGCAAAATATGTATGAAGAAGTGAAATCAGACATTAAACATAATACTGAATGTTCTGGATATTTTAAATGTAAAATCGGAGTTAGACAAGGAGAAAACCTCTCCCCCGTATTATTTTCTTTGTATTTAAATGACTTACAATCGTAGCTGGAACACAATTATGTAAAGGGTGTATAATCTATTAGTTATGATGCAGAAAATGAATTAATGATCTTTGTTCAAATTTTGTTGTTTCTATATGCAGATGATACAATATTATTGTCAGAGTCTAGCGAAGATTTGCAGCGTATGTTAAATACATTTGGACAATATTGTGAAGATTGGAAACTTAACGTTAATATCGAAAAAACAAAAATCCTAATATTTTCTAGAGGTAAAATATCAAGAAATGAAAAATATTATTTTAATAATGCAGAGATTGAAATTGTCAAAGATTACAAATATCTAGGAGTATTTTTTGCAAAAAGTGGGTCCTTTTTAACCACTATAAAATTTTTAAAAGAACAGGGTACAAAAGCAATAAATAGTTTATTGCAGAAATGTAGAAGGCACAATTTATCTATCGAATGTCAGTTACATTTGTTTGATAGTGTTATCACGCCAATATTACTCTATGGCTCAGAAATATGGGGTTTTGAAAGTCTTGATATACTAGAAAGAGTACATTTAAGGTTCTGTAAAATTATTTTAAACTTGAGACAGACAACACCAAATAGTATTATTTATGGCGAACTAGGGAGGTTTCCCATATCATTAACAGTAAAAGTTCGAATGGTAAAGTTCTGGTGTCGATTAGTGAATGGAGTGAATGGAATAAAATTTCATCAATACTTTATAAATTACTTTTTGCGAATTTTGTTAATAACGGCATTGAATGCCAAATGGTTAATGTTTATAAAGAATATATTTGATAACTGTGGTTTATCAAACGTTTGGGTACTCCAAAATTATTATTCTCCGGAATGGATAGAAAAATGTGTAGAATTAAGACTAAAGGACCAATTTATCCAAGACTGGTCTTCCGACATTTTCAACTCGCCCAAAACAACATGTTATAGAATGTTTAAAAATAGCTTTGGTTTTGAAAATTATTTATCACTATTACCTACATATTTATTGTATAATATTTGTAAATTTAGATGTGGATCCCACCGTTTGCCCATTGAAACGGGTAGGTGGCGCAAAATACCGAGAAATGAACGACTGTGCAGTTTATGTAATCTTAATGAAATTGGTGATGAATACCATTACATTTTAGTATGTAACTTTTTTAGTATCGATAGGAAAAAACTATTACCAAATTATTGCCATAAAAATGCAAATACTTTAAAATTTAATCAACTATTTTGTACAAGAGATGTTAGTGTACTAGAAAAATTATCGAAATTTATAAGAATTGTGTTATTAAAGGTCGTCCCTCCTGGTTAGTTAACTATTTATTGTTATTTGCTTACACATGTACTATTATATTAATATGGTTTTGATAATTTCTCTGTAACTTGTATGTTTATGAGAATAAAGTATTAGTTAGAAACGATGTGGAAGCGCCTAGATAATGAAAAGAATAATAGAATTAAACATACGCTACATTTTGCACCCATCATTTGATTTTTAGCAGTTCTAATACTCAATTGTGTCAGATTGTTCGCTCAAAAGTTGGCGTTTTTAAAGGGCGATAATTCGAAATGACGGATTGGAAACGATTTTTTAATCGAAAATACATATTTTATTTCATTCTGTTCTGTTTTACTCTCCATTTAGCTTATTTACATCAATTTCAAGTAACTTAAATAAATTTGGAAATAAAAATTATTTATAACTGTTTACTGACACCTTTAAAATTGAATGTATGAGGCTTTGGTTGGAATTATTTTTAAATTTAAAACAATTCGGAATAGTTAGTAAATTTATTTCACACTAAACTGGCTTATATAAAAGGGTTAGCTATACATGCATGGCTAAATTCTAATAAGGTGGGTTAGTTTTCATAATAGAAAAAAAATTGTATTTATTTTAAAGTGATTGAAAATATAAGGTCTGACCATGTTCTAATTCGCATAGAGACCGCTCGCAATAATCTATTTCTTAATTTTAATATGCCGCCCTTCTATAGCTATTTAAAGAAAGCCGTATTAAAATTTCAATAAATTTAGTTCACAAATGCATAAGCCTATGTTGTTTGTAAATGTAAAATCTGACTTTAAAAATCCACTTTGTTATGTCTTATCGTCATTGTCGTTATTGTTAGAGGAATTGCCTGTTAAGAGTGGTTAGCTCCACTGTTATTACGTGTCACTTGATCAAAATGAAATCACGTGATCAGAATCTGCCGGAAGTTGATATTGTCAAAAAACTGTAAAGAAAGTGAATAAAGAAGGGCAAAAATTAATTTAAAGAAAGACTTAAAAAAAAGCTGACATCGATAAAAAGTTAATGTTACAATTAAAGATAACAACAAAAAATGTCATACTATTTTTTTGGAATCTCTAAATCGATCTTTAAAAACTGACAAAGATCGCATGTGACGTCACCATTACAAAGAAAGACGTCACGTAACCACTGGAATTTAGAGGCACTGTCATGGGGTGTTCGGTAACGACAAGTATTAAATGTGGTGTTAACATTATAAATAAAAAATGTAGATATTCTATGCCAATTAAAATAATATTTGTTTTAAACAAAAATAAAGTTGCAAATTGTTTGCCTTCTTGATTTATTTAAAAAAAATAAGTAGCGTGATAATATTACCCCCTTACACTACACAACGAGGAATTTTCATACATTTCAACGCACTTTTGACATTTTTACAAAATAATGTTTCGAACAATTTTGTCATAATTAAAGTAAATTCTTCGTTATCTACCAAACATACAATATTTTTCTCAAAATTAATAAATGCATCGACTACGGCTCATGCGCTTACAGATTTTCGACTGGTACAGAATAGCGTAAAAAGTAAATTGACATTAATATCTTCCTATTTATTTAACAATTTTGGTAAGATGTTAAATTATTTAATTTTATAAAACAGTGACTAACACACAAAACCTCTTGTGTACATAAACATAAAGGAAAAACTAACTTTCCCAACTTTTTTCAATATTCATCACGTAATAGCCTGTTTATTTATATACCTAGGGCATAAAAAAGGAACAAGAATAACAAGCTGCGAATTCGAACCTTTTTAAGTCCGAAGAAGGTTTATATTTGATGTTTCAAATCAATTTCTTTAAGTCCTAACCCTTTATTTAAAGTATGCTACGATGACTTAATATTTATAAAATGGTCTGCAAAATAAAAAAAATGCAACACATATCAAACTAGAGGCTCTTAAGAGCCTGTATCGCTCACGTGACTTACAAAAAACTTTTTAAGACAAGACTTTTCATGCAAATTTTTATAATAAATGCTAAAGAGTTTATGTGGAGATGTTGTTTCTATGAATGTTTCCATGTTGAATTTACAATCAGCAGTAGGAGAGTTTCTGAGAAGAAGCAGTTTTTATGTTTTTATAGGTTAGTTTGTTAAGTGATGTTCCATGGTGGCAGCAATCTTGTATTTTGGGTCGAAACAAAAAACTCAAAATTGGTAGAGCAGTGTTTTTGAAACTTTTCAAATCTGGGGGTCATGATGACCCTCTGCAGCTGAGTTTAGGGAGTCAAATACAATTTTCAAGGGTCAAATTTATTTTTCAATTTTGATGATAAAAATCTTGTATCAAACGATCATGACAATGTTGCAAACAAGAGTAAACAATATATACCACAGCCTTAAATTACATTTAGATTGATTATAATATCATTTCTGCATAAATTAATTATACCTCTTATATTACACACATATCTGGTGTCAATATCCTAACACAATTGATTTCAATAATAATTGTTTGTGAAAAAAGAATTTGATAGTGTCATACATCTGTATCTAACCAGAATTTAAAAGAAGGGAATTATTTAGTGTGACTTCTCTGGAAACACGGCAGAGATCAGATGAAATTAATTTTTATCTGTTAGTTTCTTTAAGAAAACTAGACAAGGTCTGTAGTGTAGAGGGTAGAGGTATAAAACAGCTGAAAATAACTAAAACTGTTGAAACTTTAATAGATATCTCAATGCAAAAAGGATAATATATTTTTGTCAAGTATATGATCATCAGTAAACCAAGGTCGTTCTAAAGCCGATTTCTGAAAGATTTTGGAACAGACGATTGCAAAAGTTTGCACTTCATAGTGTTTGATCACGTGGTGCGCTAATTCGATCCTACTTCGAAAACAATCGTTTTCGTCATTCTCATTTTGGACTAAACTTATCAATTTTATCATCGCCGGTTGACTGTTTATTTGTTTAAGGTGTTGCCTTAATCAAATAAAATGTAATCAAAGTTAGGAAGCGTATCGTTCCACGTGTATACAAAACTGTTAGAGTTGAAGATAAAGTCCGAGGACTTCCGGAAGTAACGAACTGGTTACCGTTGAAAATAATCGTTTTCCTTATACGGCAACACAAAGGATACCAGCTTTTACATTTCCAAAAAGTATGCGTACGGTAAACAACATACGCTGCCGGATCAGATGAGTATTAAAACATTTTTGTTAAATAATTTGCTGCGTCATGATGACCCTTTGGGTAATATTTTTGGGGGTCAAAAATGTAAAATACGCACAAATTTGCGTTAACGGAAACGCTCTAGAGAACCAGTCCATACAATATCACATATCCTAAAATCTGCCAAGCGGGTTGAGACAATACGAAATTTGAAACTCAGCCAGTTAGAACGCATTTGCTGCCCTAGCAGCCATGTTGAATTACCTATCGGGTCGAAACATACTTAAAAAATAAGATTACTATCTAAGAATCACTTCTGCATTATTTGGTTAAATTGTGTGGAACTGAGTTTCAGAGAAAAAGCTGTTTGTATGGTTTTCCCAAAGGGACCCATATTAAGATGTGTTCCACCGTGGCCGCCATCTTGGAATTTGAATCGCCACAAAAAACTCAAATTTTGTAGAAGACCATCTAAGGTACATTTGTGCAATATTTCAAATCAATCTGCTAAGCGGTTTGTAAAAAGAAGATTTTTTACATTTCAGCCAGTCAGAACTCATTAGTTGCCCTAGAAGCCATGTTCAATTTGGAATTGGCTAAAAAACCTCAAAATACCCGGTAATTAGATAAATATCCATTAATCATTTCTTCAAAATTTGGTTTTATTGTGTGGAACAGTTTCAGAGAATAAGTTGTTTGTATGTTTTTCCCATAGGGTCCTATGTTAAACTAAGTCCTGCGATGGCCGCCATCTTGGATTTTAGATCGGCACAAAAAACTCAAACTTTGTAAAGGACCACCTGAGGTCCATTTCTTCAATATTTCAAATCAATCTGCCGAGCAGTTTATGAGAAGAAGATTTTTGAATTTTAGCCAATCAGAACACATTAATGGCCCTTGAACCCATGTTGAATTTGCGATTGGCTCCAAAATCCCAAAATAATAAGATAATTATCCACCCTTCATTTCCTTGTTAATTTTGCTTCATTGTGTGGAACAGTTTTAGAGAAGAAATTGTTAATATGTTTTTCCCATAGGTTCCTATGTTAAACTATGTCCAGCGATGGTGACCATCTTGGATTTTGGATCCGCACAAAAAACTCAAACTTTGTAGAAGACAATCTAAGGTACATTTCTGCAATATTTCAAATCAATCTGCCAAGCAGTTTATGAGAAGAAGATTTTTGAAATTCAGCCAATCAGAACGCGTTAATGGCTCTGGCAGCCATGTTTAATATTTGATCAGCACCAAAAACTCAAACTTTGTAAAAAAAAAACACCCAATAAACATTGCCAAGTTTGGTTCCAATTGGCCAAGGGGTTTTTGGAGAAGAAGATTGAAATGTGAAAAGTGTACGGCCGACGACGACGACGGACGCAAAGCGACGAGAATAGCTCACACTGACTGTGAAGAGCTACTGGACCCCTAACTTAAATTTGTGTCAACACTTTCGCGATAGTTAATTAGCCAAATAAGAAAATATTTTTTAGCCATACAATTTTTAAAAAACTACTAGTGGACCAAATTTTAATTGCCAAATGACATAAAAAGCTACGGTTCCGCAGCTACACCATCACATTACACAGCGACAGGTCCCGTTTTCAATTTGTAAGTTTAAATTTAACAAAATGCAATATAGCTGACCAAACTGTATATGCGTTATTTAATACGAACAATACAACAAATTGTAAAGTAGATCAACATAAAATCAAACTAATCCTTACCAATGTGTTGTTTCCCCGTATAACACATTCTAATCACATAATTATTTATCGAATTATGCAGCTGTTGACTGACAAATTTCTAAAATATAGGGATAGAACACACTTTGAACATTTTCCGCCAATGCAAACTGTGTCAACCTGACTATTTTAGGTCATGGCCCTTAATTTTCATTGGTTGTTTAAAAAAAGGGGTTCCAAGTAAGGGGTAGGGTAATGGAAAGGATAGTAACACTGACCAAAGCGGAATAACTCTTAACAAAAGTAAATGCAATTCTGTCTTCTGAAATCGGAGGGGCGCGGAAAGTATGTCCGAAAAATGTTTTATGTTCTGTATGCCCTACAGGCACATGCTACTTACCAGAATTCTTACCTCCTAGATACAATTTAGAAATTACTTGGGGGGTGGGGCAACTTTACAAATAAGGATATATGTCCATCATGACCCCCAATGACCCTGCTTTACAAACCAGTTTCACAACATTGTGCAATATGTGTGCGTGTTTTAAGATACAATTTTCCTGTTTTAGAGTTCCAATGGTATTTTTGGAAGCAGGAGTGAAATCTGTATAAATGGAACTGTGCCTAATGTTCATTACAGTATATAATAAATAGATTAATCAATTGTTGGCATCTATTTGACCTATAACTAAAAGTTACACCCCGCTGCGCTCAGTGTTTTGCTTGCATTTTTTTTTTATTATTCCATATTGTACCTTTGTAGTGTTAAAATCTAATTTAAAATATTTCTACACGATAACACGTCCATATTTTATATTATGTCTTTGTTGTTCAAAAGTTCCAAATCGTTCTTGACATTTGCTACGTGAATTTTGCATAGGAAGTCAGCCATTTGAGTTTCTTCAAGGACCTCGCGTTGTTTTAAAAAAGATCGCCTGCTTTCGTAACGTTGACAAACCGCGAGGATTTTCCCGCCTTAACTGCAAACGATATTACCCGAAAGATTTCGAACTGAAGACAATGGACTCTTCCAAATATACACTTCCGTTGTAATTTAGGTCAAACTTTAATATAGAAAATTACACTTTCACAATGAAAAATCCACCGCATTTCAAAACGCTAAATAACTGTGGAAAATAGAGTGACGAATTCAATTTACACATTTTGTTATCTACAAAAGGAGCATAAACTGGACCAAACGCGGTAAGCAGTTTTTATTTTTCAGCCAAAAAACCGCCTAGAGATTCCATAACTTTGAGTATAGTTACTTCTTGTTGACGCTATATCTACATGCAGTAGAATAGTGTACTGAGGTACTCACAAAATTAAGGAAGAAAGTAAATGAGGAATTATGTATAAAAGTTAGAAAAAACATATATTGTCTGTGCTCGTATTTTGGCAATGCCTTCTCCATATTAATGCTGTTATTTTTGGTCTGAATTCTGAGATTCACAAGTATGATTTAACATACTCCCGATAAATTATTTATCTAACAACTCTACATTCGAATCATAATGTGACGTCACAATTAGAATTCCTACGTCATATTAATAACTGAAAATTTCAAACTGAAACAATGCAATTTCGTTAAGATTTCCCAATATACTCAATACATGAGCAAAGTTAGTTATTTCGTATAAACTGACATAGCTTTTCAGCACGTGATTGATTGTGACGTCATAATAAGATGACGTTGACATGAATTCTTCCGCAAACAACAAATAACGACACTACAAATTGTGAATTGCAAATATTATTTGATTACTTGTTAAATACTGTTCTTGTTACTTCATTTTGAATATAGAATTTATAATACAAGGTTTGTTTTCAATTGTTGGTTAGATTATTGGATATAAACGACTTTGGATCGATTTGCGCTTCGCGGTTAAACGTTAATCGACCTATCCAATAATGTAACCAGCAATTGAAAACAATCCTTAAATATATTTGTGTAAAAGGTAGGTTTATTCAATAAAATGACGATAATATATTTAAGTCAATTTTATTGGCATTAACACAGGGATATATCTTATTAGTTTAAAAAACAATATTATCATTGGAAGTGTCCTCTTAGAGCTGCTTCAAAATTTTAAAAGATTTGTTAGACATTAGAATCGAAATAGATTATTGCAAGCCGGTTCTATGCGAATTAGAACATGATCAGACCTTATATTTGTCTTTATTTCATACCTCGCCTTCGCTCGGTATAAAATATTGACAAATATAGGGTCTGACCATGTTCTCATTCACATAGAGACCGCTAGCAATAATCTATTTCTTAAATACATTCTTAAGTATATAAAGCTCAGATTTTAACAGTCTTACGCATCTTTAGGCATAAACGTATAGGTTTTGATTGCCTCGGTATACATGGCCGTCTGCTGTTCATGAAATCGGTTTTTCGAAGAACGGTCTTATTCTAAACAATTTAAAAAAAACTGGAACAATTTAGGGCACTTAGACAATACATTTGGCAGTTTAAAAATTCCATCTTATGTAACATGACCATACTTGTTGTAAAAGGGGTCCGATCGCACCCTCGCACCTCATTTACGACAGGGCTTGTACATGTATACTGCTTAAAATTAAAAAAAGATCATTCTTTACATAAAATGAATTGACGTGCCCGTCTCAATCAAAGGTCATTAATCAACGTACATTTTAATCGATTGATTGTTTATTTCTTTGTTTGACTTTCAGCAATTTTTCAGCTATTTCATGGCGTCCAGTTTCTATTGGGAGAGGAAGCCGGAGTACCTGGAGAGAACCCCCGACCGTCGGTAGGAAAACTAGCAATCCTTGTCAATTAAGATTGTAGTCGAGTACACCCTGCCCGCAGTGATTAATCGATTTAAATCCCATGATCCGGGTGAAATAATAAATTATGTTTTACGTTACAACGAATGACAAAAATTCATGATCCAAATTATTTAAGAATTTGTATTACTTCTTAAAAAAAGAAATATTCAAGCCTTGATTGCGGTAGATCATAGGATGGTTTAAAATGTATTCATAATTAAGATTATAGATGTGTACTATCAAGTTACCACGTAATAGTTAGTAAGACATGATTCTTTAATCTATTTACAAGATTTATAACCTTTCGATTAGATTGTTTGTGTTTGTTTGAATGATGTTAAACGCCACTTTCAGCAATTTGATCAGCTATATTATGGCGTCCAGATTTTATTGGGGGGAGGAAGCCGGAGAACCCGGCGAGAACCCTCGACCTTCGGTAGGAAAACTGGCAGTTCTTGTTAATTAAGATTGGAGTCCAGTACACCCTGCCTGCAGTGTTTGTTTTGTTTGTTTGATGGTGCATGTTTAACGCCACTTTCAGCAATTTTTCAGCGATATCATTGCGTCCAGTTTTTATTGGGGAGGTAGCCGGAGAAAACCCCCGACCTGCGGTGGGACCCTGCCTGCAGTGAGATTCGAACCCGCACCACGTGATCAAAAGTAAACGAACTTCCTTAACCATTCGACCACCGAGGCCCCTCGCCCCTTTCGATTAGAACCTTTAACAATTGAAGATACATGTGTTATCTAATTTGCTGTGTAAACTTTAAAGGCACGTTAATTAAACTTTCATTTGTGTACAATTCAAATTTATGTATTGGCGTCGAGATAAGCCCATGTCCAGATCGACCTAAAACATACATTTCTGATAATGCACCTTATCTGTACCAGCTTATATTTAGTAATAAATTATTTTTAGTTCAGTTAAAAGCATATATATATATATTTTACTTACATGTACAATTGCCAATCTTGTGTATACATATAAAGCGGTGTCCAGCCGAATTTTGATGTTACGAAAAGATAGTACCGGATAATTTAGAAAGTATCGTTAATATCCAAAGCGGTGTCCAGGTGAATTTCGAACAGATAACCATGTACAGTTAAAAAGGTCGTTCTAAATTGTGATAAGAAAAAGAATGACTTGACTTGGGGAGTTGTTAACATCATACACCGACAACTTAATGCTCTTGGCAAATATTAATTTAAATAATCCACATGTTTTTGTAATTATACTTCACAAACATTCATTGTTACGAATTGTTTACGACTGATATAAGAAGACAACTATTAGTAATAAAAGAAAGCTCACACCACATAAAGTCCAAGAAAAATTATTGGGAGCCCCTTATAACCACCAAACTTCCGGTACAGTTCATTACCTCAGTAGCTTCGCTTTCCATAACATCGTGTACAATTGCAGCTCGGAGATGTCATCCATAAAGATAAGTCTGTTACCAAGTGAATGATTGTCAAAATGTGGCACAGAAATAGCGTTAATGACGCCCTGTCATTGCCCCATCAACCACATACAGATTCAGTTTACAGTCGCATTAAAAGCATCCCCACACTGTAACACCACCACCACCGAACGATGAGATGCCTAGGATGTTGTTCTGGTACGTTGTAAACAGTGCCTCGTTGTCTCCAAACGCGCATGCGCCCATCAATATGACGAAGAAGGAATCTGCTTTCGTCAGTCCAGTGTACTCGGGCGGGCGGGCAGGCAGGCAGGCAGGCAGGCTAGTAGGTGGGTTGGTAGGAAGCTAGGTACGTAGGTATTTACGTAGGTAGCTTGGTAGGTAGGTAGGTAGGTATGTAGGTGGGAAGGTAGGTAGGTAGGTGGGTAGGTGTCGGTAGGTAGGAAGAAAAAAGCAAGTTAGTTGGGTAGGTAGATGTGTAGATAGTCAAGTTAGATAGGTAGGTAGGTAGGCTACATGGGTCGGTAGCCAGGTGTGTTAGATATGTTGGTCACGTAGTATGTATTGTAGTTTGGTAGTAGATATGTAGTAAGCATTTAAGTAGGTTAGGTCTGTAGGTATGTTAGGTAGTGTGTTATATGATTTAAGTAGGTATGTAGATAGGTAGACATGTTGGTATCGGTAGCTTAGGTGGTTAGGTAGGATAGGTATTAAGGTAGGTAGGTTTGTATGTTTAGACGTAAGTTATATGGGTAGATTTGTAGACCGTAGATCATGAAAATAAACAATCTGTGACTTTATATGTCCCAAAATCTCCGTTGCTAGGTTTTGTATCGCCTTTTATCTTAACTGATATATTGTATGTGATGCAAATCATATAGGCATAACTTCTACAATTCAAGTTACATTTAATTTCTCCTTGTTTAAAATGTCGATACGTAAGTGTTTGTGTACGTCACTGTCAACAGTCGCAATACCATCTTGTGAACCAAATTGAAGTAGAAGTCCGGGTAAAACCTAATATACCAGAAATTGGAATAAAACATGAAAATATCCAAATACTGACATAGTTAAAGTTAAGTCTAAGCGATTCTGTTATTTTGAATATCCTCTTAAAATTTGTTTCTTTCTAGAGATTTGTTCGATATGAAATATTAGCACGAATAGTATTATTTTTGTATTATTTTCTTCATGTCTTAAACATGTTTAATGTCAACATTAGTTAAGGACTTCACAGAATTCGCTATTCTCTGAAAAATTATTATATTGACAAATTTCAAGACTTTCAGCATTTAAACTACGAGTTAACGGATTTGCTTCGAAATACTATGGAATTATGTCTTCAAATATCACCAATTTATTCGCATTCTACAATTTAAACAATTTCATGGAACATTTCAAGTCAGAAAGTTATGCCTGCAACTGTGTATTAATTTCCCAAACATGTATATTGTTTGTTTGTTTGTTTAAATGATTTTTTTAAGCCCCTTTCGGCAATTTTTCAACTATATCATGGCGTCCAGTCTTTATTGTGGTGGAGCCGGAGTACCAGGAAAAAACCCCGGACCTTCGGTGGGAAAACTTTAAATCCTTGTCAGTTAAGATTGTAGTCGAGTGTACCTACCCGTAGTGACACTTTAACCCACAACATCAGTGTTGACCTACCACTTGATCAATAGTAGACGAACTACCTTAACCACTCGGTCACCGAGGCCCGGGTATATTGTCAATTTTATTCCTCACATTTTTGAGCATTTATCTAATAAAAATGCTGGTTTACAATAGCACAATATTTTAATCTTTTTTTTATCTATTTACAAATTTCAGAAAAATTAAAAACGTAAGTAAAACATAAATCTACCGAATATACATTAAATATAGACGAATGTACGGAAGCCTATTAGTACCATATGTGGTATATTTTTAACTTTTATAACAACTTAGCTAACTTGTGATAAAATTAATAATTTGTAATAACAACTTAGCTTACTTGTAATAACAACTTGGCTCACTTTCAATAACAACTTTGCTAACTTCAAATAAAAAACTTAGCTAACTTGTATAAACAACTTAGCTTACTTGTATAAACAACTTAGCTAACTAGTATAAACAACTTAGCTAACTTTTTAAGCAACTTAGCTAACTTATATAAATAACTTAGCTAACTTATAATAACTACTTAATAACTTGTAATAACAACTTAGCTAACTTGTAATAATAACTTATCTAACTTGTAATAACAACGTAATAACTTGTAATAACCACTTAGCTAACTTGTTATAACAACTTAGCAAACTCATAATAACAACTTAGTTAACTTTTTATAACAACTTACTATAAAACTTTATAATATCGACTCAAAGTACGTCAGTCATTTGTTAGGAAATATTCCGACTCTAGCAGTCGGAAGATAATAAAATGTTGAAGTTTACGCGACACCACTTCCTACATATATAAACGACAATTTAAAAAATCCAGCATCGAAAACAGCAATCTGCCTTCAATTTCAACCTTCAATAAATCAGCTTTTTAAAGCCAAAGCTTCAATAATATTAATTTGTTTTGCCAATGTAACCTACTCCTTAGGCCTAGGTATTAAAAAAAACGTGATTGCAACCAAACTGATGTAAATATTCCAAATATAAGTTTCACTAGTCCGATTCAAGACAGGCCTACACCCCGGGTTACTCTTTTTCGGTTTTCGATTGTGAAATGTTTTCTCTCTGAAGACTTACATGTTGAACATTATATATCATGGTATTCATTAAAAAATTTTTTGTTTGATGGTGTTTAACGCCACTTTCAGCAATTTTTCAACTATATCATGGCGTCCAGTTTTTATTGGGGGAGGAAGCCGGAGTACCCGGAGAAAACCCCCGACCTGCGGTAGGATAACTGGCAATCCTTAAGCTTGTCAATTAAGATTGGAATCGAGTACACCCTGCCTGCAGTGAGAATCGAACCCGCAACCTCAGTGTTGACAGACCACGTGATCAATAGTAGACGAACTACCTTGACCACTCGGCCACCGAGGTCCCTATTGATTAAACAAACAAACAAACAACAACGACTACACCCAAAAACCAAAAAAAAAGAATAACGAACAAACAACAACAACAACAATAAACACTACAACCATCAACAACAAACAAAAACAACAGTGAGATATCCGCTAAGGGCACTTCATGTGTGGGTTTTAATTTTACCAAAAAGTGG
This sequence comes from Limnoperna fortunei, assembly GCA_944474755.1. Classification (NCBI taxonomy): domain Eukaryota; kingdom Metazoa; phylum Mollusca; class Bivalvia; order Mytilida; family Modiolidae; genus Limnoperna; species Limnoperna fortunei. The sequence goes on along the minus strand of OX104112.1, from coordinate 30,443,564 downwards.
GATGGTACCTTTCCATAAAAGTTAAGTAGGTACATATGTACGGCCCAAAAAAGACTACGTTTTTGGATATGCAATATGTGAAGAGGGTGAAAATTTGATAGGAAGAGAGGAAAAATAACATGTCTAGTGCATTGATTTATATAAGGATTGAAGTTGTTATAACAAGTTAACTAAGTTGGAATAACAATTAAGCTAAGTTGTTATTACAAGTTAACTAAGTTGTTATTACAAGTTAACTAAGTTGTTATTACAAGTTAACTAAGTTGGTATTACAATTAAGCTAAATTGTGGGTGAGAACATTATTGTTGTCAACAACTCTTAAATTAAATGTGTACAATTATTATAAATGATGGTAACAGCATATTTTCATAGACATATCTTAGTATTCATCTCGTTGATCCAGCTTCGCTTGGCTCAAGGTAGTTTTACAAGTTACTAGCTGATTTTAACCAGCACGTTAAATGCATGGCGATGAACGTTACCGGAAGCCGCAGTAGTTTACGTAGTTTTATCATAAATAAATGTCAACAAGTTGACGAAATTCGAATAAATGAAAAACGTTCAAGTTGTTTTAAGTAATCTGCATTATAAGAATACAAAACAAGGTATGATTTTAATATAAAAACGATTTTTCATGAAAGTTGTCATATTCTCCCAACTAAAAACAATTGACCAATCAAAACACTGTAACCATAGGAATGAGTGTTGTTGGTAGATTGCAATGTGATCATCAAAATACACAAAATAGTTGCCTTAACCTACCTGCGTATCTTTTGTTTCTTTTTCTGCTGAAAATAAAACACATTTGGACCTTTTGTCCCAATCTCTGGCACAGAGAACATAACTGGTTTCCAGATATATGGTGCGCTTGAATATTGTTTAAGCATTTTTTCAGCTATAGCATGGCGTCCAGATTTTATTGGGGGAGGAAGCCGGAGTACCCGGCGAAAAACCCCCGATTTTCGGTAGAAAAACTAGCAATCCTTTTAAAATAAGATTGGAGTCAAGCGCACCCTGCCCGCAGTGAGGTTCGAATCAGCAATCTCTGTGTTGACAGACCACGTGATCAATAGTAGACGAACTACCTTAACCACTCGGACACTTGTTTTTTTTCGAAATCTGTACCAATGGTAGTACCCTACATCAAATTTCCATCACACTTTCTTCAATAATGAAGAAAACGTTACGTTAACGTCCGCCATTGCGCTGACAATGTACATAAAAATCCATCATTTTAAACTAAAACCGGGGATAAATTCGTTCATATCCGTTCAAATCCGTAGATATGGAGATTTTAACACCTTCAGCATCCCTATATACCCTTCAGCTTCGCCTAAGGGCGTACTTGGGGCACTTCAGGTGTTAAATCTCCATATCTACGGATGCGAACGTATATAACTAATAATATTTCGTTTGACGTTAAAAGGATGTCATATATTAGAAGATGATTTAATTGCGTTTCCATAGAATAAAACGAACAAAAAATTTGCCACATGCTCTTTAGCAAAGATTAATGGATGTCACCATGAATAGGTGAATGAGTTTAAACGATTTAACGGCCCAGCGACTGCGTTAAAGTTTTTGTTTTTGGGCAGTTCCTCTGTAACCATGCATGGTAGGATAACAATATTTGGTATACAAGTTGCTGCTGAAGAGTTCATGACGGTCTGGCAAGTGTCACCTGACTTTGAAATCAAATTCACGGTCCAGCGACTACGTTAAGTTATTTTATTAGGTCCGTTTCTCTGTAACCATGCATTGTATATTTTAAATGATAAAATTTTAATGCTATTTACGTAATGCTTATGACGTATTTTTTTTTTGTTACTGATGCGGAATGAAGGCGAGACATTTATCTGTGTCCACACTTGTTTAAACTTTAAAAGATACGTTTAGTTATCGGACAATGCTACGTGTACAAGGATGATAACTGTACACTTAACTTACAGCATTGTTTAATAAATTTAACGATATCCTACATTTTCTTTCACTTATAACATGGATTCTAGTTTTTAGTTGTGATGAGTCCTTCAGCAGGAAAACAGACAGTCTTTGTTAATTATGGTTGTGTCGTACGTACCAAGGAGGTGTAAAGATCAAACCCGCGACCTTAATGTTGACAAGGACACGATCAATAGTAAGTACCTTACTATCTACCTGAACAATTAGACCATCAATAAATAATTTGAACTTTACTCGGGTCCATGACACTTTGATGTGTTCCTACAGAGATGTTTATTTTGTGTTTTAAGCCACTTTCAGCATTTTGTCAGCTATATATATCGTAGCATGCAGTTTTTACTTGGGAAATAAGCCGTATGCGGAGAAAACCGGGGACCTTCTGTAGCAAAACTGTCAATCCTTGTCAATTAAGATTGGAGTCCAGTGCACCGTGCCCACATTGAGACTTGATTCGCAAGCTCAGTGATCACAGACTACGTGATCAATAATAGACTATCAACCTCAGCAACTTAGTCATCGAGGCCCCTCTTTGCAAAAGATGACGACATATACATATTACATATTCATTTACATAATTGATTTCTCTCAAAATTATTATTTTCCTTTTAATTTAAATTTTTTATGCGACTTTATTTAAATCTGTTGTATTATGTTGATAAAATGTATATGAAGTTATTTTAAAACTACTGTATTATTTTAAAACTACTGTATTATTATTATTATTATTATTATTATTATTATTTTTATTATTATTATTATTATTATTATTATTATTATTATTATTATTATTATTATTATTATTATTATTATTTATTATTATTATTATTATTATTATTATTATTATTATAATTATTATTATTATTATTATTATTATTATAACCGATGAATAATTACTCAAATACTAGGGGGGGGGCCGCAGTAAATTTTTATCTTTACCAAATTATTTCTTCATCTCTCATTCTTCTCCAATAAATATTAAATGCCGCGAAATAGCTGAAGATTGCACTGAGTGGTTCGCAAGATTTATTGAAAAGCAAACTTTGCATTCCGTTAGTCAGTCCGTCTGTCCATCATACGTTTTCCGGACTTTCTTCTAAACGCTTGCAGATATTGAGCTGATATTTGGTATTGAGTCAGTCATGATGAGTTACAGATCAAATTTTGAATATCGTTCCGGTCCATTGATTTATGACAAAATTATGGCCATTGGACTTGAAATTTGCTAGTAGGAGACTGAGCAGTACTTTCAGAATATTATGCAATCCTCAATATGATTAATTGAATAATTATCTTCCTTTTTCATAAACAAGGGTCGTCGCTTCGGAAACAATAATTGTAATGGTGTATATTAATCAAGTTGGCGACTTTTACGTCACTGACAGTCATCGTGAGTTAAGTTGGAGTCCACCACACCTTGTCTGGCAGCCATTGCCAGTTAAGATAGAAGTTTATCGCTATTTTGCAGTATTTTCCTTTGATCTGTGTGTGCGATATTATTCCATCTCACTCTACTAGCGTGAGATAGGCCCATCTCAGCTCGCTGTCAAGACGTCGTTAAGTTATATCACACATTGCCCACCGTCAGACTCGAACTCGCATCTCTAGTGGTTTGTGTCGGAAGTCAAGTTATGTCTAATGTTTTAATTTAAGAACAGAAATAAACAAAACAAGTTCACGCTCAACGCAACCCCACACAAGCCTTAAAAATGTAGAAAACTAACGATTTCCACATGCAAACATCAAAGTTTAAAAACAAAACAAAATCCTTACAAGCGCATGCAGAATAATAATAGTTATTTAAAGCATTATATTTATGGGCTCCAACCGCCTGTTTTTGTTATAAACACAGCGGTAACTTTTTACCGATCTTGACAGAAACGGTGTACACGACCTACCGAGTATTGGGATTTGCAGATTTCTGTTCAAATAACTATGTTGGCGTTTGTACCCTCCCCTCATTACCGATTGAAAATTGACAAAACTGTCAGGTGGATTTATTGCATCGAATGACGTCATGTGACGTTTTGTATTTTATGACAGTCTTAAGTAATGGTACCGTCGAGTGAAACGTCTATTAAGTGATTCGTAACTATATTATAATCGTTTAATTTAAAAAAAAAGTCTGAACTGGGCATACACATCAATACAGTTGAAATTATATTGTTTAAAAGGTTGCAGTAGAACGCACCCTGTCCGCGGTGAGACTTGAACCCGTAACCTCAGTGTTGACAAGCACGTGATCAATAGTAAATAATTACCTTATCCATGCCATCGGCCACCGAGGTCCCTTATTGAAAAAATTTGACATTTGGTCAATGTACATGTAGTTAGTCTTGCTATTAATTAGCCGTGTTTCTTTGTGGAGTCTGACTACGCGGAAAATGTAGTCAAACCTTAATTGACCAGTGTTGCCAGTTTTCCTGTGGAGATTAGCAATTTTAAGCGGATACTACGATTTCCTCCACTATAGCAAACACAAAATGACCGAAAGTAGTGTTACACACTATTATACAGGTCGAGGATAGAAAATTTCGCACATATAAAACAATTGTAAAACGAGTAAAATCGTGGCATAACGTTGAAACGGGTTTAATGGGTCTAACAAGATAACAAACTTTCTTTTATTTATAGATGGATGAATTATGGTCAAAGTTAAGCACTTCTTCTGAATTTCAAGGTAATTGGTTGGGCATATGTATGTAGGCGTTGGTAAGGGGAGGGAAGCAGGAATCTTCTGAATTTCAAGGTAATTGGTTGGGCATATGTATGTAGGCGTTGGTAAGGGGAGGGAAGCAGGAATCTTCTGAATTTCAAGGTAATTGGTTGGGCATATGTATGTAGGCGTTGGTAAGGGGAGGGAAGCAGGAATCTTCTGAATTTCAAGGTAATTGGTTGGGCATATGTATGTAGGCGTTGGTAAGGGGAGGGAAGCAGGAATCTTCTGAATTTCAAGGTAATTGGTTGGGCATATGCCTGTAGGCGTTGGTAAGGGGAGGGAAGCAGGAATCTTCTGAATTTCAAGGTAATTGGTTGGGCATATGTCTGTAGGCGTTGGTAAGGGGAGGGAAGCAGGAATCTTCTGAATTTCAAGGTAATTGGTTGGGCATATGTATGTAGGCGTTGGTAAGGGGAGGGAAGCAGGAATCTTCTGAATTTCAAGGTAATTGGTTGGGCATATGTATGTACGCGTTGGTAAGGGGAGGGAAGCAGGAATCTTCTGAATTTCAAGGTAATTGGTTGGGCATATGTATGTACGCGTTGGTAAGGGGAGGGAAGCAGGAATCTTCTGAATTTCAAGGTAATTGGATGGGCATATGTATGTAGGCAGTTAGGTATAGGGTTGGTAAGGGGAGGGAAGCAGGAATGGAGCAAGGCTGAGTAAGTATGTGTGAAGGTGCAGTCATGTGGTCTGGTGTTAGGAATGACAAAAAGGAATAAAGGACGTAAGGTAGGTACGTAGACTGGTAGTAATGAAGAAAGAAAGGAAGATGTGTGGGTAGGTCGGAAGACGGAAGGAAGGTAAGTAGGCCGGCAGGTAGGTAGGAATACAGATGGAAAGATCAAAAAGGAAGAAAGAACATGTGTAGATACGTAGGTATATAGATAGGTAGGTTAAAAGGCAGACAGGCCAGTAGGTAAGAAGGTAGAAAGGAAGAACGTAACATAGGCAGATAGGTAATAGGAAAGAAAAAGTAATGGTCAAAGTAAGATAGAAAAATCGGTAAGATTACAGGTAAGTTTCAGTTTGTAGTTTGGTAGTTTGGTTTATATTCTTGTTAACTACTTCCAGACATAACAAAAAGTTAAGGAAGGAAAGGAAGGACGGAGAGATGGAACTTAGGTCGGTAAGGAAGAAACTTAGGTCGGTAAGGAAGGAACTTAGGTCCTTAAGGAAGGAACTTAGGTCGGTAGGTAGGTTGATGTCAATTTGGTCGGTAGGTAGGTTGATGTAAATTAGGACAGTAAGTAGGTTGATGTCAATTTTTGCTTTTTTCTAGTCGTAAAAAAAAGAAGGAAGGAAGAACAGAGAAAAGTAAGTAAGGCATAGGAAGGTTGGTGTTTTCGTGCTTTCGTGTGTGAATATTTTTAGGCACAAACACAAAATAATTATAATTTCAAAAATACTTTGATATTAAAATATCTAGTATTCACCATATTTTGTCAATTTCAAATTCGTTATTTATTATTCATGTTATATCATAATTTTTTTCACATTTATTGTATTAAAATAATCTGTTATCATTGAATTAAAGTAAATTACGTCTTATTTAATCCCTTTATTATGTCAATTTTGTACATAATATTTAATTTCTCTTTCAATTAAAAATATTTCGTACCTATTTCACACCCAAATAAGAATCACACAGAGAAAGGTCTGGTATGTTGTATTTTCTTATATTATTTGTACCTAGATCATAATCCACGTATTATTTGGCCATTTTTTATGATTTTGTATACATACGTAAGACAAAATAGGATAGTTTATCTCTTGCTACCATATAATATAGTCTAGTGGCAGTACCTCCTCTCCGCTCAAAGATTTGGGAAACAGATGGTGGCAGTACATCCTCTCCGCTCAAGGATTTGAGATACAGACGGTGGCAGTACCTCCTCTCAAGGATTTGAGATACAGATGGTGGCAGTACCTCATCTCTGCTCAACGATTAGAGATACAGATGTGGCAGTACCTCCTCTCCGCTCAAGGATTTGAGATACAGATGGTGGCAGTACCTCCTCTGCTCAAGGATTGAAGATACAGATGGTGGCAAAACATCCTCTCCGCTCAAGGATTTGACATACAGATGGTGGCAGTTCCTCCTTTCCGCTCAAGGATTTTAGATACAGATAGTGGCAGTACCTCCTCTCCGCTCAAGGATTTGAGATACATATGGTGGCAGTACCTCCTCTCCGCTCAAGGATTTAAGATACAGATGGTGGCAGTACCTCCTCTCCGCTCACGGATTTGAGATACAGATAATGGCAGAACCTCCTCTACGCTCAAGGATTTGAGATACAGATGGTGAGGCGATCTGACAGAATTAACCAGTGACATGTTCATTTCTTCCATGTTCTCTCTTGCTGATAGACGAAATATACATAATATTACTAAAAAGAAACAAACAGTTAATAATGGCGTTAAATCCCAAATAGTCTAATTATTGCAACGTTTTTACGTCAGAAGAACAATTTATGTTACTGGTGACAGTTTGGATAGATTGTTTTGTGTTATTTTTCTTTCAACTATATCCTGGTCAATTAAGGTTGGAGTCGAGTACACCCTGCCACAGTAATCTCGAAATCGCAACCAAAGCGTTGATAGTCACTCAGTCAAGCCAATGTTTATATATAGCATATTGCAAAATATATACATTCATGACAGAAGGAAAACATTTGCATGTAGCAGAATATAAAATAAATATACATTCATAGTTGGAAAATATTGACATATATAGCAGAATACAAAATATGAACATTCGTGACAGAAGAAAAGTATGTACATAAAACAGACGGCAAAATACATACATCAACATGAAACAACGAAATGTTTTAATTGTCTGCAGGGGAATTTATCAGAGCAATACGGGCTAAAAGTCTGCACAGTTGGTGTGTAATCATGAAACAACTTATATTTTATTTACAATAAATGGCAATAAAATTAAATACATTTTTCGAGTAAATGCCCGTAGCATTGACGGCTAAATCAGTCGACCGAGAATAATTACAAGGCCAATACCGAATTAGCTAGTTCGTAACAATTTTATTAAATAACACAAAGAGTCCTTTTGGCTGGTCTGTATACACAATCAATATGACTAGCCAGTCTAACAAGAACACATGAAATTTCTACTAAAACGTACATACTAGTATGACAAATAAACATAGGAAATACGAAACTAATCCCTTTTAAAATAATGAAGAAAAGTTCGACAAAATTTCTGGGGTATACATACGAACTGACAGACATTAGCAAAACTATGTGCCCCTCTCCGACAATTTGTTATACATCGACAAAAAGGTTAGTCCGGAATTTAGCATCCATTTTCATGATGGCCTTACATGTCAATATTGTTGTAAATATTATTAATCGTTCAAAGTCACTCTAGTCCTTCTATCTTACGCTCAACCTTACGAACCTTGACTAAACTATTCATTTCTCTATATGAAATGTCATGAAAGTCCCTCTAGTTACCTATCTGAAGCAGCCAAGATGTACAGATCTGAAAGACCGGAAGTAAGATCGTAACCCAGCAATTTGATTTTCAATATTGCCCTGCTTACCGAAGAAGAAAAGTTATTAATCTGGTAACCTCTTTATATTATTTCAGAAATCAAGATATTTATCATGCCGATTTTAACTTATTAAGGCCAACGTTTACGTATTAAATAATAAAATAAGAGATTACTAAGGTATGAACGATATATACCTCCTTTTCGAGCGTCCATCAAAATCTCATTTGCAGTAAAAGGAAGATAAGCAAAACTGGTCACAACATAAGGTTACAATAAACCATCTATTTAACATTGCATTTTCCATATGGGGTACCTGCAATTAAGATTTTATGTGTGGAAATCCTCTCAATTTACACTACCGAAAGCAGTTGCTTGTGTAAGTTGAAATGTTAGACTACATTATTAACAAATAAAAAAAATATATGTCGTGCGGCATAAATGACCGAAAACTTTGGGTGAAAAAATCATCACTGAATGAAACTAACAAAATGTCTAATCTCCCCCCTTTTGTAAAAAAAGCTCTATTTTCCAGGTTCTATAAATGTTCCCCCAAATATAGTAAATTTTCAATCAATAATGTTTCTATTTTTTAATTTTGATATTTTTTAGAAGGCCAACATCCAATCAGATGCATCCGTATATTTTCCTCTGATTACTATCAGGCTACAGTGGCTATCTTTTATTATAAAAAATCCATAATAGAAAATACGTCATCCAACGAAGACAGATATGACCTGAACCAATTGTAAACTGATTTTTGTGGGTATCCGTTTTAATGCCAAAATTGAACTGACCTGCGACGGATCAAGTTTTAACGTTTTATGACTAATAATATGAAGTTCTGATGCCTTTTAGGCGGGTTCAAAATTTAAATTGTTTCAATTTTATCACTTCAACATGAATATTGCAGATAGCAGTTTTTATTTCGTTATCTCGTTATCTCTGGAATTTCCTCGTTGTCGTCAACAATTGTACATTACGAAATCATGTCAGATCATGGAATTCTAAATAGTACTTCCATAATTATATCAGTTCTTTCTTCCAAATATTCTACGGTTTAACAATTACTATAACTTTATAACTGTACACTTGATGCACTTTAAAACAAGACATCAACTGTATTTTGTGAATTTTGCTTACAGTTTGACATGAAGACTTACTACACAAAATGAAAGCATATGGGTTTTACGGTACTGAATTTAAATGGTTTAAAAACTGTCTAAATGTAAGATACAGCAGGCAGTTGAATCAAAAAATGCCCCGTGTAGTATCTGCCTTCTTTAAGATGCAGTACCCCAAGGGCCTGAACTTGGACCGTTACTATTTTTTTTATATTTGTAAATGATATATCAGAAAATCGTATATCCATTACCAGACTATTTGTTGACGATACAGTTTGTAACTGCGTTCTAGCAGTCAGAATAGACTGAGTGAATGGAGTATTTCTTAAGCTCACTTGGTTAGCGGGCTAGCTTGTATTACTGAGACCCTTGGTGGTTTCCGTTACATTGGCACCCAATTAAAAACACCCAAGCAAGGATGACCGGGTTTAGGGTGAACCGTCACGGGTATAATAAGATGATTCCTTTGTAAGGAGGGATGATTGTAACATGAGGCCTATCTGCGTATTGTAGGTATTAAAGTCTTAATGTCTCTAATATCAAGCCCATCAATCTACAATTCACTTTGAATGACGAATATATACCAGCTGTAAATTCCACATATTTTGGAGTAATTTTCAGTTGTGATGGGAAAATGAAGTCTGCATATAGACAACATTTGATAAAATTCTGCTCGTCGCATCAATATTATGCGGATATCAGAATTTCAAATTAGTAGAAAAACTCTAGAACAGTGATATAAGGCGTAAATTAGACAAATTTTATAAAACGGATGTGAAGTTTATTGTGGTACAAGTTATACATATAAACAAAAAAGAACGAAATTAGAGGCGGCTTTTAACGGGGTTACCCGTATTTACTAAACCTGAATTTATTATAATGTATGGAGGGAAACTTTGAGACAGGATGACTAGAAGAAACTACAATGTTTTATATAATTGCCCAAAATATTGACCCTTCATATCTTTGCGAACTTATTCCCCATCAGTTCAGGGAATGACTATTCTTTTAGAAACGAAGAAGACATTATTGTTCCATTTTGTATATTATCCCGAACAATGGACTCCATCGACAATACGAGAAAAAAAAATTAGATATCTCCAAAAGAAATCCAGACTTTTCAACTTTTTTCTTTGAAACTGTCACAACATGGGACCTCGGTGGTCATTGTGATTAGGCATCTACATTTTATCACCGCCGTGTCGTCGCCACTAGGTTTGTGAGTTCGAGTCTCACTTTGGACAGGGTGATCTCGAATGCAGCCTCAACTGATTGTCAGCTTTTTTGCCAAAAGTCCGGGGTTTCTATCGAGTACCTCTGCATCCTCAGCTAATTGCTACTTTTGATCAAGTGGTCTGTCAACACTGAGTTCTCGGGTTCGAGTCTTACTGCAGGCAGAGTGTACTCGACTCCATTCATAATTGACAAGGATTGCCAGTTTTCCTACCGAAGGCCGCGGGTTTTTATTCGGGTACTCCGGCTTCCTCCCCATTAAAAAAATGGACGCTATGATATAGCAGAAAGATTGCTGAAAGTGGCATTAAACTCTATTCAAACAATCAAACATTCACTCACTTTGATCCCATCCAATATTCATACATGGTCCTTCAAAAAAAACAAAGAAAATCGACCGAACAGTTTAAAATTATGGGACTATTACAAATCCGGATTTAGACAAGCATGTACAACACGGAACAAAAAACGAAAGCACAAAAACAGCGTGAATAAATTGTTACATAGTAATTTCCATATTTGCCCTGGTCTCAGCCGTAGACTCCAGTATCACATATTTAGCGTAAATATAGGGAAATCTGTCTGCGAAATAAATCTGGTAGTAAGTTTTAGTTTTTAGCCCAAAGACAAATATAGCACCGGAGAACACGCACTGGGCAAGGGGAATATTTATATTAGCTACGGAGAACAAATATGTTATAAATAGATTATTACATGGCCGTTTCAATATTGGTCCTGGTATCAGCCTCAATCTATATCAGCGCTTGGGGCAGATACCACTGCCAATATGGAAATGACCATGTAATAATGTATAAGTACACAAGTATTGAAGTCAAACGCGTTTGATTTTATGGTTTTAACAACAATGCATCGTTTTAAAGGTTAATAACAATCCACTGTTATTGAACGTCTACTTTATATTGTACAAGGTGATGAATTTAAATGATTTATATTCACTCTCAAGCTCAAAGTCACAATAAATTGACTGACTGGGTAAAACATCGAAACGTTAAACTATAGACCTATGTTCTTGCCTATATAGTATATACTTGAAGTATGGAGGATGTTATTTATCAAGACGTATGTCAAATTGTATTAGATTAAAGAGTTGTTACTCTACATTAGTCTCGCTAACGTGTGGAGGTTGAATGACAACAAAGAAATACATAGGTAAGATTTGCCGTCTCCACGGCCTTCGACAGAGGCATTTAGAACCCTTAAGCAAATAAGAAGGAACTGGTATAACACTATGTGGTACTAAGCAAATAAGAAGGGAACAAGTATAACACTATGTGGTACTAAGCAAATAAGAAGGGAACTGGTATAACACTATGTGGTACTAAGCAAATAAGAAGGAACTGGTATAACACTATGTGGTACTAAGCAAATAAGAAGGAACTGGTATAACACTATGTGGTACTTAGAAAATAAGAAGGAACTGGTATAACACTATGTGGTACTAAGCAAATAAGAAGGAACTGGTATAACACAATGTGGTACTAAGCAAATAAGAAGGAACTGGTATAACACTATGTGGTACTAAGCAAATAAGAAGGGAACTGGTATAACACTATGTGGTACTAAGCAAATAAGAAGGGAACTGGTATAACATTATGTGGTACTAAGCAAATAAGAAGGAACTGGTATAACACTATGTGGTACTAAGCAAATAAGAAGGAACTGGTATAACACTATGTGGTACTTACCAAATAAGAAGGAACTGGTATAACACTATGTGGTACTTACCAAATAAGAAGGAACTGGTATAACACTATGTGGTACTAAGCAAATAAGAAGGAACTGGTATAACACTATGTGGTACTTACTAAATAAGAAGGAACTGGTATAACACTATGTGGTACTTACCAAATAAGAAGGAACTGGTATAACACTATGTGGTACTAAGCAAATAAGAAGGAACTGGTATAACAGTATGTGGTACTTAGCAAATAAGAAGGAACTGGTATAACACTATGTGGTACTTAGCAAATAAGAAGGAACTGGTATAACACTATGTGGTACAAAGAAAATAAGAAGGAACTGGTATAACACTATGTGGTACTAAGAAAATAAGAAGGAACTGGTATAACACTATGTGGTACGAAGAAAATAAGAAGGAACTGGTATAACACTATGTGGTACTTAGCAAATAAGAAGGAACTGGTATAACACTATGTGGTACTAAGAAAATAAGAAGGAACTGGTATAACACTATGTGGTACTAAGCAAATAAGAAGGAACTGGTATAACACTATGTGGTACTTAGCAAATAAGAAGGAACTGGTATAACACTATGTGGTACTAAGCAAATAAGAAGGAACTGGTATAACACTATGTGGTACTAAGCAAATAAGAAGGAACTGGTATAACACTATGTGGTACTTAGAAAATAAGAAGGAACTGGTATAACACTATGTGGTACTAAGAAAATAAGAAGGAACTGGTATAACACTATGTGGTACTAAGCAAATAAGAAGGAACTGGTATAACACTATGTGGTACTTAGCAAATAAGAAGGAACTGGTATAACACTGTGTGGTACTAAGCAAATAAGAAGGAACTGGTATAACACTATGTGGTACGAAGAAAATAAGAAGGAACTGGTATAACACTATGTGGTACTAAGAAAATAAGAAGGAACTGGTATAACACTATGTGGTACTAAGCAAATAAGAAGGAACTGGTATAACACTATGTGGTACTAAGAAAATAAGAAGGAACTGGTATAACACTATGTGGTACTAAGACAATAAGAAGGAACTGGTATAACACTATGTGGTACTAAGCAAATAAGAAGGGAACTGGTATAAAACTATGTGGTACTTAGCAAATAAGAAGGGAACTGGTATAACACTATGTGATACTAAGCAAATAAGAAGGAACTGGTATAACACTATGTGGTACTAAGCAAATAAGAAGGAACTGGTATAACACTATGTGGTACTAAGCAAATAAGAAGGGAACTGGTATAACACTATGTGATACTAAGCAAATAAGAAGGAACTGGTATAACACTATGTGGTACTTAGCAAATAAGAAGGGAACTGGTATAACACTATGTGATACTAAGCAAATAAGAAGGAACTGGTATAACACTATGTGGTACTTAGCAAATAAGAAGGAACTGGTATAACACTATGTGGTACTAGGCAAATAAGAAGGAACTGGTGTAACACTATGTGGTACTAAGCAAATAAGAAGGAACTGGTATAACACTATGTGGTACGAAGAAAATAAGAAGGAACTGGTATAACACTATGTGGTACTAAGAAAATAAGAAGGAACTGGTATAACACTATGTGGTACTAAGCAAATAAGAAGGAACTGGTATAACACTATGTGGTACTAAGCAAATAAGAAGGAACTGGTATAACACTATGTGGTACTTAGCAAATAAGAAGGAACTGGTATAACACTATGTGGTACTAGGCAAATAAGAAGGAACTGGTGTAACACTATGTGGTACTAAGCAAATAAGAAGGAACTGGTATAACACTATGTGGTACTAACCAAATAAGAAGGAACTGGTATAACACTATGGTACTTAGCAAATAAGAAGGAACTGGTATAACACTATGTGGTACTAAGCAAATTAGAAGGGAACTGGTATAACACTATGTGGTACTAAGCAAATAAGAAGGAACTGGTGTAACACTATGTGGTACTTAGCAAATAAGAAGGAACTGGTATAACACTATGGTACTTAGCAAATAAGAAGGAACTGGTATAACACTATGTGGTACTAAGCAAATTAGAAGGGAACTGGTATAACACTATGTGGTACTAAGCAAATAAGAAGGAACTGGTATAACACTATGTGGTACTTAGCAAATAAGAAGGAACTGGTATAACACTATGGTACTTAGCAAATAAGAAGGAACTGGTATAACACTATGTGGTACTAAGCAAATAAGAAGGAACTGGTATAACACTATGTGGTACTAAGCAAATAAGAAGGAACTGGTATAACACTATGTGGTGTTAAGCAAATAAGAAGGAACTGGTATAACACTATGTGGTACTAAGCAAATAAGAAGGAACTGGTATAACACTATGTGGTACTAAGCAAACAAGAAGGAACTGGTATAACACTATGTGGTACTTAGCAAATAAGAAGGGAACTGGTATAACACTATGTGGTACTAAGCAAATAAGAAGGGAACTGGTATAACACTATGTGGTACTAAGCAAATAAGAAGGAACTGGTATAACACTATGTGGTACTTAGCAAATAAGAAGGAAGTGGTATAACACTATGTGGTACTAAGCAAATAAGAAGGAACTGGTATAACACTATGTGGTACTAAGCAAATAAGAAGGAACTGGTATAACACCATGTGGTACTAAGCAAATAAGAAGGAACTGGTATAACACTATGTGGTACTTAGCAAATAAGAAGGAACTGGTATAACACTATGTGGTACTAAGCAAATAAGAAGGAACTGGTATAACACTATGTGGTACTAAGCAAATAAGAAGGAACTGGTATAACACTATGTGGTACTTAGAAAATAAGAAGGAACTGGTATAACACTATGTGGTACTAAGAAAATAAGAAGGAACTGGTATAACACTATGTGGTACTAAGCAAATAAGAAGGAACTGGTATAACACTATGTGGTACTTAGCAAATAAGAAGGAACTGGTATAACACTATGTGGTACTAAGAAAATAAGAAGGAACTGGTATAACACTATGTGGTACTTAGCAAATAAGAAGGAACTGGTATAACACTGTGTGGTACTAAGCAAATAAGAAGGAACTGGTATAACACTATGTGGTACGAAGAAAATAAGAAGGAACAGGTATAACACTATGTGGTACTAAGCAAATAAGAAGGAACTGGTATAACACTATGTGGTACTAAGCAAATAAGAAGGAACTGGTATAACACTATGTGGTACTTAGCAAATAAGAAGGAACTGGTATAACACTATGTGGTACTAGGCAAATAAGAAGGAACTGGTGTAACACTATGTGGTACTAAGCAAATAAGAAGGAACTGGTATAACACTATGTGGTACTAACCAAATAAGAAGGAACTGGTATAACACTATGGTACTTAGCAAATAAGAAGGAACTGGTATAACACTATGTGGTACTAAGCAAATTAGAAGGGAACTGGTATAACACTATGTGGTACTAAGCAAATAAGAAGGAACTGGTGTAACACTATGTGGTACTTAGCAAATAAGAAGGAACTGGTATAACACTATGGTACTTAGCAAATAAGAAGGAACTGGTATAACACTATGTGGTACTAAGCAAATTAGAAGGGAACTGGTATAACACTATGTGGTACTAAGCAAATAAGAAGGAACTGGTATAACACTATGTGGTACTTAGCAAATAAGAAGGAACTGGTATAACACTATGGTACTTAGCAAATAAGAAGGAACTGGTATAACACTATGTGGTACTAAGCAAACAAGAAGGAACTGGTATAACACTATGTGGTACTTAGCAAATAAGAAGGGAACTGGTATAACACTATGTGGTACTAAGCAAATAAGAAGGGAACTGGTATAACACTATGTGGTACTAAGCAAATAAGAAGGAACTGGTATAACACTATGTGGTACTAAGCAAATAAGAAGGAACTGGTATAACACTATGTGGTACTAAGCAAATTAGAAGGGAACTGGTATAACATTATCTGGTACTTAGCAAATAAGAAGGAACTGGAATAACACTATGTGGTACAAACAAATAAGAAGGAACTGGTATAACACTATGTGGTACTTAGCAAATAAGAAGGAACTGGTATAACACTATGTGGTACTAAGCAAATTAGAAGGGAACTGGTATAACATTATCTGGTACTTAGCAAATAAGAAGGAACTGGAATAACACTATGTGGTACAAACAAATAAGAAGGAACTGGTATAACACTATGTGGTACTTAGCAAATAAGAAGGAACTGGTATAACACTATGTGGTACTAAGCAAATAAGAAGGAACTGGTATAACACTCTGTGGTACTAAGCAAATAAGAAGGAACTGGTATAACACTATGTGGTACTAAGCAAATAAGAAGGAACTGGTATAACACTATGTGGTACTTAGCAAATAAGAAGGAACTGGTATAACACTATGTGGTACTAAGCAAATTAGAAGGGAACTGGTATAACATTATCTGGTACTTAGCAAATAAGAAGGAACTGGAATAACACTATGTGGTACAAACAAATAAGAAGGAACTGGTATAACACTATGTGGTACTTAGCAAATAAGAAGGAACTGGTATAACACTATGTGGTACTAAGCAAATAAGAAGGAACTGGTATAACACTCTGTGGTACTAAGCAAATAAGAAGGGAACTGGTATAACACTATGTGGTACTAAGCAAATAAGAAGGAACTGGTATAACACTTTGTGATACTAAGCAAATAAGAAGGAACTGGTATAACACTATGTGGTACTAAGCAAATAAGAAGGAACTGGTATAACACTATGTGGTACTTAGCAAATAAGAAGGAACTGGTATAACACTATGTGGTACTAAGCAAATAAGAAGGAACTGGTATAACACTATCTGGTACGAGGAAAATAAGAAGGAACTGGTATAACACTATGTGGTACTTAGCAAATAAGAAGGAACTGGTATAACACTACGTGGTACTAAGCAAATAAGAAGGAACTGGTATAACACTATGTGGTACTAAGCAAATAAGAAGGAACTGGTATAACACTGTGTGGTACTAAGCAAATAAGAAGGAACTGGTATAACACTATGTGGTACTTAGCAAATAAGAAGGAACTGGTATAACACTATGTGGTACTAAGCAAATAAGAAGGAACTGGTATAACACTATGTGGTACTAAGCAAATAAGAAGGAACTGGTATAACACTATGTGGTACTAAGCAAATAAGAAGGAACTGGTGTAACACTATGTGGTACTTAGCAAATAAGAAGGAACTGGTATAACACTATGGTACTTAGCAAATAAGAAGGAACTGGTATAACACTATGTGGTACTAAGCAAATAAGAAGGAACTGGTATAACACTATGTGGTACTAAGCAAATTAGAAGGGAACTGGTATAACACTATGTGGTACTAAGCAAATAAGAAGGAACTGGTATAACACTATGTGGTACTAAGCAAATAAGAAGGAACTGGTATAACACTATGTGGTACTAAGCAAATAAGAAGGAACTGGTGTAACACTATGTGGTACTTAGCAAATAAGAAGGAACTGGTATAACACTATGGTACTTAGCAAATAAGAAGGAACTGGTATAACACTATGTGGTACTAAGCAAATAAGAAGGAACTGGTATAACACTATGTGGTACTAAGCAAATAAGAAGGAACTGGTATAACACTATGTGGTGTTAAGCAAATAAGAAGGAACTGGTATAACACTATGTGGTACTAAGCAAATAAGAAGGAACTGGTTTAACACTATGTGGTACTAAGCAAATAAGAAGGAACTGGTATAACACTATGTGGTACTTAGCAAATAAGAAGGGAACTGGTATAACACTATGTGGTACTAAGCAAATAAGAAGGGAACTGGCATAACACTATGTGGTACTAAGCAAATAAGAAGGAACTGGTATAACACTATGTGGTACTTAACAAATAAGAAGGAACTGGTATAACACTATGTGGTACTAAGCAAATAAGAAGGAACTGGTATAACACTATGTGGTACTAAGCAAATAAGAAGGAACTGGTATAACACTATGTGGTACTTAGCAAATAAGAAGGAACTGGTATAACACTATGTGGTACTAAGCAAATTAGAAGGGAACTGGTATAACATTATCTGGTACTTAGCAAATAAGAAGGAACTGGTATAACACTATGTGGTACTAAGCAAATAAGAAGGAACTGGTATAACACTACGTGGTACTTAGCAAATAAGAAGGAACTGGTATAACACTATGTGGTACTAAGCAAATAAGAAGGAACTGGTATAACACTATGTGGTACTAAGCAAATAAGAAGGGAACTGGTATAAAACTATGTGGTACTAAGCAGATAAGAAGGGAACTGGTATAACACTATGTGGTACTAAGCAAATAAGAAGGAACTGGTATAACACTTTGTGATACTAAGCAAATAAGAAGGAACTGGTATAACACTATGTGGTACTTAGCAAATAAGAAGGAACTGGTATAACACTATGTGGCACTACGCAAATAAGAAGGGAACTGGTATAACACTATGTGGTACTAAGCAAATAAGAAGGAACTGGTATAACACTATGTGGTACTAAGCAAATAAGAAGGAACTGGTATAACACTATGGGGTACTTAGCAAATAAGAAGGAACTGGTATAACACTATGTGGTACTAAGCAAATAAGAATGGAGCTGGTATAACACTATGTGGTACTAAGCAAATAAGAAGGAACTGGTATAACACTATGTGGTACTTAGCAAATAAGAAGGGAACTGGTATAACACTATGTGGTACTTAGCAAATAAGAAGGAACTGATATAACACTATGTGGTACTTAGCAAATAAGAAGGAACTGGTATAACACTATGTGGTTCTAAGCAAATAAGAAGGGAACTGGTATAACACTATGTGGTACTAAGCAAATAAGAAGGGAACTTGTATAACACTATGTGGTACTTAGCAAATAAGAAGGGAACTGGTATAACACTATGTGGTACTAAGCAAATAAGAAGGAACTGGTATAACACTATGTGGTACTTAGCAAATAAGAAGTGAACTGGTATAACACTATGTGGTACTAAGCAAATAAGAAGGGAACTGGTATAACACTATGTGGTACTTAGCAAATAAGAAGGAACTGGTATAACACTATGTGGTACTAAGCAAATAAGAAGGAACTGGTATAACACTATGTGGTACTAAGAAAATAAGAATCAACTGGTATAACACTATGTGGTACTAAGAAAATAAGGAGGAACTGGTATAACACTATGTGGTACTAAGCAAAAAAGAAGGAACTGGTATAACACTATGTGGTACTTAACAAATAAGAAGGAACTGGTATAACACTATGTGGTACTAAGCAAATAAGAAGGAACTGGTATAACACTATGTGGTACTAAGCAAATAAGAAGGAACTGGTATAACACTATGTGGTACTTAGCAAATAAGAAGGAACTGGTATAACACTATGTGGTACTAAGCAAATTAGAAGGGAACTGGTATAACATTATCTGGTACTTAGCAAATAAGAAGGAACTGGTATAACACTATGTGGTACTAAGCAAATAAGAAGGAACTGGTATAACACTACGTGGTACTTAGCAAATAAGAAGGAACTGGTATAACACTATGTGGTACTAAGCAAATAAGAAGGAACTGGTATAACACTATGTGGTACTAAGCAAATAAGAAGGGAACTGGTATAAAACTATGTGGTACTAAGCAAATAAGAAGGGAACTGGTATAACACTATGTGGTACTAAGCAAATAAGAAGGAACTGGTATAACACTTTGTGATACTAAGCAAATAAGAAGGAACTGGTATAACACTATGTGGTACTTAGCAAATAAGAAGGAACTGGTATAACACTATGTGGTACTACACAAATAAGAAGGAACTGGTATAACACTATGTGGTACTTAGAAAATAAGAAGGAACTGGTATAACACTATGTGGTACTAAGCAAATAAGAAGGAACTGGTATAACACTATGTGGTACTTAGAAAATAAGAAGGAACTGGTATAACACTATGTGGTACTAAGCAAATAAGAAGGAACTGGTATAACACTATGTGGTACTTAGAAAATAAGAAGGAACTGGTATAACACTATGTGGTACTTAGAAAATAAGAAGGAACTGGTATAACACTATGTGGTACTAAGCAAATAAGAAGGAACTGGTATAACACTTTGTGGCACTACACAAATAAGAAGGAACTGGTATAACACTTTGTGGTACTTAGCAAATAAGAAGGAACTGGTATAACACTATGTGGTACTAAGCAAATAAGAAGGGAACTGGTATAAAACTATGTGGTACTAAGCAAATAAGAAGGGAACTGGTATAACACTATGTGGTACTAAGCAAATAAGAAGGAACTGGTATAACACTTTGTGATACTAAGCAAATAAGAAGGAACTGGTATAACACTATGTGATACTAAGCAAATAAGAAGGAACTGGTATAACACTATGTGGTACTTAGCAAATAAGAAGGAACTGGTATAACACTATGTGGTACTAAGCAAATAAGAAGGAACTGGTATAACACTAGAAGGAACTGGTATAACACTCTGTGGTACTTAGCAAATAAGAAGGAACTGGTATAACACTATGTGGTACTAAGCAAATAAGAAGGAACTGGTATAACACTATGTGGTACTTAGCAAATAAGAAGGAACTGGTATAACACTATGTGGTACTAAGCAAATAAGAAGGAACTGGTATAACACTATGGGGTACTTAGCAAATAAGAAGGAACTGGTATAACACTATGTGGTACTAAGCAAATAAGAATGGAGCTGGTATAACACTATGTGGTACTAAGCAAATAAGAAGGAACTGGTATAACACTATGTGGTACTTAGCAAATAAGAAGGGAACTGGTATAACACTATGTGGTACTTAGCAAATAAGAAGGAACTGGTATAACACTATGTGGTACTTAGCAAATAAGAAGGAACTGGTATAACACTATGTGGTTCTAAGCAAATAAGAAGGGAACTGGTATAACACTATGTGGTACTAAGCAAATAAGAAGGGAACTTGTATAACACTATGTGGTACTTAGCAAATAAGAAGGGAACTGGTATAACACTATGTGGTACTAAGCAAATAAGAAGGAACTGGTATAACACTATGTGGTACTTAGCAAATAAGAAGTGAACTGGTATAACACTATGTGGTACTAAGCAAATAAGAAGGGAACTGGTATAACACTATGTGGTACTTAGCAAATAAGAAGGAACTGGTATAACACTATGTGGTACTAAGCAAATAAGAAGGAACTGGTATAACACTATGTGGTACTAAGAAAATAAGAATCAACTGGTATAACACTATGTGGTACTAAGAAAATAAGGAGGAACTGGTATAACACTATGTGGTACTAAGCAAAAAAGAAGGAACTGGTATAAAACTATGTGGTACTAAGCAAATAAGAAGGAACTGGTATAACACTATGTGGTACTAAGCAAATAAGAAGGGAACTGGTATAACACTATGTGGTACTTAGCAAATATGAAGGAACTGGTATAACACTATGTGGTACTAAGCAAATAAGAAGGAACTGGTATAACACTATGTGGTACTAAGAAAATAAGAAGGAACTGGTATAACACTATGTGGTACTAAGACAATAAGAAGGAACTGGTATAACACTATGTGGTACTAAGAAAATAAAAAGGAACTGGTATAACACTATGTGGTACTAAGCAAATAAGAAGGAACTGGTATAACACTATGTGGTACTAAGAAAATAAGAAGTAACTGGTATAACACTATGTGGTACTTAGCAAATAAGAAGGAACTGGTATAACACTATGTGGTACTTAGCAAATAAGAAGGGAACTGGTATAACACTATGTGGTACTAAGCAAAAAAGAAGGAACTGGTATAACACTATGTGGTACTAAGCAAATAAGAAGGAACTGGTATAACACTGTGGTACTAAGCAAATAAGAAGGAACTGGTATAACACTATGTGGTACTTAGCAAATAAGAAGGAACTGGTATAACACTTAGTGGTAATTAACAAATAAGAAGGAACTGGTATAACACTATGTGGTACTAAGCAAATAAGAAGTAACTGGTATAACACTATGTGGTACTTAGCAAATAAGAAGGAACTGGTATAACACTATGTGGTACTAAGCAAATAAGAAGGAACTGGTATAACAATATGTGGTACTAAGCAAATAAGAAGGAACTGGTATAACAATATGTGGTACTAAGCAAATAAGAAGTAACTGGTATAACACTATGTGGTACTTAGCAAATAAGAAGGAACTGGTATAACACTATGTGGTACTAAGCAAATAAGAAGGAACTGGTATAACACTATGTGGTACTAAGCAAATAAGAAGGAACTGGTATAACAATATGTGGTACTAAGCAAATAAGAAGGAACTGGTATAACACTATGTGGTACTTAGCAAATAATTTCGAAATTTGAGTTAAATTTCGACTCCGAGTTGGAATTCAAGTTACACTTCTACTTAGAGGTAGAGTTTGAGTTTTGTGGAAGAAAGCCTGAAATTCCATTATGGATAATCTGTCAGAAAAACCACCGGGCAACGTTAAGTTGCTTAATATCTTGACACATGATTTAAAAATGTTTTGTTTTTTTCCCGCTCCAGATGACCCTACGTAAGGACAAATAAATATGTTAGTGCTCCCCCCTTACGCAAATGCTATCAGGCTCCTATTTTCTATATGTTGATGCGCGATTTTGAAATAAACTGCAATCTTGTTGCAAACTTGTACACTTTTTTGTTTAATGGCTAACTACAGCCTGACTCTGTCATCCATTCTGGGTTTGAATGAAGCTTTGTATTGATGATTATTGGAATATTTCCCGAAGTAAAGTAAAGACAAAGAAAAAAGATACAAATAAAGACAATTTGATTGCAAGTTACGCCCATATCGATCAAAGCAATACAGTTCACAGTATCACATAAAGTACAATAATTACATGTTACACACAGCTAGTTTTTACAGACGCGGTTCATTAACAATTTATTATTCATTAGGACAGAACAATTTTTGTCATCCCTTTTCAAAATAATTAAGTTGTTGTCAGAAATTGTTATTAGGTTAAACAGAGTTTTTTTTTGTATTTTTTTATTGATCCAATAGAAAGATAGCGTTGTAGGTGGATATATCCGGGAATTTATTAGTTTACGATATTTGGATAGGATGAAGTGGTTAGAGTTCGAGTTCTAAGTCTAACTCGAAGTTTAACTCGGATGATCAAATGGTAGTGTACCTCGAATTCTAACTAGAAATTGATATAAAATTATAACTCTTACTCGAAGTTTAACTCGAACTCGAAATTCATCTCGAACTTTTACACGAAACCGACTCTAACTATAACTCAATGGTTCATTACACCCAACTAGAAGACATATTAGGAAATAGTTTGGACAACAGAGCAACCCGTCTCCAGGAAGATTTTGACGGATATTTCGATGGATAGTTATAATTTTTGTCTTCTTTTTTATGCTTGTTTTGGAACTAGTTTTCTTACAGTATGCATATCTAATCTCGGTACAATGTCGGGTTTCACCAAATTAGAAGATCGACTATTCTATTGTCGTTAAAGTGTTTTCAAGCCGATTTCAGCTTTTTTATCTATCTGTTGGTAAATGTTTTATTTCGTCCAAAAAAACCAAGCAAACAAGCAAACAAAAAACAAAAACAAAAACAAACAAAAAGATCAAGAAATAATAAAAATCAAGTAAAAAAAACAGCAACTACAACTGATTCAGGGCATATACTCGCTTTACTGGCCGGATTACTTTTACAGTTTTCGTAAAAGCTCTGTAAAGCTGGCGTCTATCATTTGTTCGAAGGTAGAGCGCGAAACAAAATGTTACATGAATGTTTTCAAATATTGACCAATATCTTTCTAAAAATACGTCAAATGGAAAGCTCCGGGAAAACCTACCCATGAAGGTACACTTGTTACTATATTTTAGACACCTTATTATATAGTAGACTTCAAGTAGTCCTACATTGTTAAATGAAAACTCATTTGCGGAAGTCCTTCGTTAAATTTCGTCCGCAAAGGTCAACTGAAAACTGATCTCTAGGTCAACAACCTTCCATGATCTAGAAAATCCTTTAACAAGATAATGTTATGGTTTATCACATCAGAGTAAGTTTGCTAACCATCGGACATGCGGGTTCATCAGACAGAAAATTTATCTTTATCTCAATCTGTATTAAAATATTTAACAATTCTGCTGAATTCGAAATATGAGATTCCGGCATCCGAAAACCTCATTTAAACGAGCGTTTGATTGGTCACTTACTACTTTATTATTTCAATCGGATAACCTCCGTTCCTCCCCCCTCCCCCCACCTGCAAAAAGTAATAAAACCATTTGCGTCTGTATTATTTGACAATCTACTTTGTAGTCATGATATTTTCTCGCTGTGATTCAAATCTGTATTTGTTCAAGCTTAATTTCCCTTTCTCATTAATACACCAAAATTGTTTGTATGTTTGTTTGGTGATGATGTTTAACGCCACTTTCAGCTATTTTCCAGCTATATCATGACATCCAGTTTGTATTGATGGAGGAAGCCGCAGTACTCTGAGAAAACCCCGACCATTATTAAGAAGACTGGCAATTAAAAGTCGAGAAAACCCTGCCCACAACGAGACTCGAACCCACAACCTCTGTGATAGACCACGTGATAAATAGTAGGCGAACTACCCTAACCACTCTGTCACCGACGCCCCCAACACGATTCATGCATGAATTTAGCACACAAAAAATATAGTCCAACTATAAAACTACTGTTTAGAGCGGGGAAATCTAGCAAACTTGTACATGTTCACTGTTTTTTACGTCAATTGGTGTTGTTCCCAACTTTCAGCGTGTATTCAGTTAGATGTTTATCATGACGTCCATTTTGTATTATGGGGTGATGACTGAGCAGCCGCCGAAAATAACAAAACACAGATGTTTGCAATCCTCGTCAGTCACAGATGTTGTCGAACACACCTTGTCTGTTGTCCAACTATAGAGATTGATGATGATGTATACAGTTTTTGAATTTTACTGGGAGCCTTATATCCAACCAGATTTTGACTTTTTTAGCTGTTTGGTTTGTCTGATCATCAATCGACACGCAACTTACGTCATCAAATAATGTCTGCTGATTTGGATTGGTTGATGACGTTGGATTTGTTGGTTAGGTTAAATACAAAGAAAGGAAAACTCTTACAATCATTATATATTTAAAACGATCCACACAATTTGAAAAAATAAAACAAAATAAATGTTATGTTCACTGCAAAATGTTATTTAGACTGCGCATGTCTTGTCAATTGATCAAACAGATTTGTGAACTCATCACTTTATCAATTTTTTACCGTCGTTCTGTAAAAGAAATTACAAAACACATTTTTTTTCCTTTTTCAAAATATTTTTATAATTGTTTTCAGCGCATCGATAGAAACCAGAGGCTCTTAAGAGCCTGTATCGCTCACCTGATTTTATAGGCAATGAAGATGGCATTTCCCTGATGTTAAAGTAAATCCTGTAATTTTCAATAAACTTTAAATAGGACAATCCAAACAATATTACTAGAAAGCTTTGTTTCATTGGTTAACCGGTTGTATAGAGAAGATTTTTTTTTATTTGCCCATAGGGTCCTATGCTAAACTAAGTCCTGCGGCGGTGGCGGCCATTTTGAATTTCCAATTGCCAAAAAAAACCATAAACTTTATAAAGGACCATCCAAACAATATTGCTAGTAAGTTTTTGTTTCCATTGATTAACCAGTTTCAGAGAAGAAGCCTTTAAAAACATTTTCCCATAGGGTTCTATGTTAAACTAAGTCCTGTGGTAGCGGCCATTTTGAATTTCCAATTGCCATAAAAAATAAACTTTATAGAGGACCATCCAAACAATATTGCTAGTAAGTTTTTGTTTCCATTGATTAACCGGTTTCAGAGAAGAAGCCTTTAAAAACTTTTCCCCATAGGGTCCTATGTTAAACTAAGTCCTGCGGTAGCGGCCATTTTGAATTTCCAATTGCCATAAAAAACATAAACTTTATAGAGGACCATCCAAACAATATTGCTAGTAAGTTTTGTTTTGATTGGTTAAACGGTTTCAGAGAAGAAGCCCTTTAAAACTTTTTTCTCATAGGGTCCAATGTTAAACTAAGTCCTGCTGTGGCGGCCATTTTGAATTTCCGATTGGGATAAAAAAAACATTAACTTTATAGAGGACCATCCAAACAATATTGCTAGTAAGTTTTGTTTCCATTGGTTAACCGGTTTCAGAAAAGAAGCCTTTTAAACTTTTTCCCATAGGGTTCTATGTTAAACTAAGTCCTGCGGTGGCGGCCATTTTGAATTTCCAATTCCCATCAAAAACACAAACTTAATAGAGGACCATCCAAACAATATTGCTAGTAAGTTTTGTTTTGATTGGTTAAACGGTTTCAGAGAAGAAGCCCTTTTAAACTTTGTTCCCTTAGGGTCCTATGTTAAACTGTCTTGAGGTGGCGGCCATATTGGTTTACCAATAAAAATAAAAAACACAAACTTTGTAAAGGTCCATCCAACGAACATTATGGCCAAGTTTGGTTTCAACTGGCCAAGTGGTTTAGGAGAAGATTAAAATGTAAAAATTTACAGACGCCGACGACGACGACGGACGCAAAGTGATAACAATAGCTCACGTGACCCTTTGGGTCAGGTGAGCTAAAAAGTCAACCTATTCGCTTAATATTTTGAAAAAGAAAACACGAAAACCGACTTTCCTTCATCGTTATCAATATCAGAATATACAGTCGAGCGTATTTGCTGGTCTTAACCAATAGAAATCATTTATTTTAAATCTCATTTTGTAATAAAAAAAATATTATTTCGTCAAAAAACCAGGAGTGTTAGAAGGAGCGCCGGAAATATATTAATGTTTCCAGCATAACGAATGCCACATTTGTGTTGTATTTTAGTCATATATAAGGGTACATCAATTTTTTGACAGGTAAATACAAGAATATTGAACTTCAGTGCATTGTTAGATTAAAATATTATTTATTTCGAATATAAAACGTGCTGGTTAGTTAAATGGTTTACCAGATAAATACTGCACAATTTCCAATGTACATGAATTATGAAAGAAACTATGACGACTATTATCCAGAGATCAAACAAAATATTTCCTAATGAATGTGGAATCAAATTATTGTGCAATATCCAGAGATGTCATGTTGGAATAAAAGTATTGTGTTCCACATATCATGTTGGAATAAAAGTATTGTTTACCACATGTCATACTGGAATAAAAGT
The DNA here is from genome assembly GCA_944474755.1 of Limnoperna fortunei. NCBI lineage: Eukaryota > Metazoa > Mollusca > Bivalvia > Mytilida > Modiolidae > Limnoperna > Limnoperna fortunei. The sequence goes on along the minus strand of OX104112.1, from coordinate 30,416,063 downwards.
ATTGTGTACGAGATGTCATACTGGAATAAAAGTATTGTGTACCACATGTAATACTGGAATAAAAGTATTGTGTACGAGATGTCATACTGGAATAAAAGTATTGTGTACCACATGTCATACTGGAATAAAAGTATTGTGTACCACATATACTGGAATAAAAGTATTGTGTACGAGATGTCATACTGGAATAAAAGTATTGTGTACCACATGTCATACTGGAATAAAAGTATTGTGTACCACATATCATACTGGAATAAAAGTATTGTGTACGAGATGTCATACTGGAATAAAAGTATTGTGTACGAGATATCATACTGGAATAAAAGTATTGTGTACGAGATGTCATACTGGAATAAAAGTATTGTGTACGAGATGTCATACTGGAATAAAAGTATTGTGTACGAGATGTCATACTGGAATAAAAGTATTGTGTACGAGATGTTATACTGGAATAAAAGTATTATGTACGAGATGTCATACTGGAATAAAAGTATTATGTACGAGATGTCATACTGGAATAAAAGTATTGTGTACGAGATGTCATACTGGAATAAAAGAATTGTGTACCACATGTCATACTGGAATAAAAGTATTGTGTACCACATGTCATACTGGAATGACACGTGGGAATTATTTTATAAAAGTATTAATAGACACAAGTAACATTTTTAACAACAAGCAAGACGAAAACCGACTTTCCATCATCGTTTGTCAAAACAAATATCGATAATTTCTACTGAATGCCACACTGAGCGGATTAATAATTTTCTTCTTGATTGGACATGTTTTTTTAATTTTTAATACCACAATTTGCTAAATTAACGGCTGGCATCTATTACGTAACTTACATCCGATCATCGCCTTCTACCAATTTCCATACTCACAACTGCAATTAATAGTTGTCATTGAAATAAACAGACACACGAACTTCAACGTTCAAATAATAAGTATTAGTTACGTATTATGAACAAGAAAACACCAAAACCGAATTTCCGCTGTCGTTTGTCACAAACAAATATCGATAATTTCTACTGAATGACAGACCCCATGGATTAGTAATTTTCTTGTCATGATCCAATATGATGTCAATGACGTTTCCGTCTGGCGAAAGTCGATGTATGTTATTTGATACAAAACAAGCAATATACAGGTTACCTCCCCTGTCAGTAGTCACAGCTTCAGGTGCAGTGAAGTGTTCAGGTGTACATGTAAAACGTACTTCTCCCCCGAGTTTGACACAGCCTACTTTGTTATTCTTAACGTCGGTATAATAGACACTATCCTGCGGACCCGGATGTAGGTATTGAATCCTACCAACATCAGGTAAAGTAATTGTAGTTATTTGCTTCCCTTGTTTACTGAGGATGTAAATCTTTCCACCATGACCACCAACACAGATCTTATCACCGACAACAGCTATACCATAACACTGCTCAGGTACAGAATGTTTACCACCGGAGTTCATTGATTGCATGTCAACAAACTGTATTGACTTCTGGTCAGGTAGGGATAGTGCAGCTTTATCTTCACCTGGTATAATAGCAATACCCCATGGGTTACCAGATAACGTGCAATTCTGAAGGTACTCACCACGGTCACTGTATACCAGTAGCTTGGTACTACCATGGTCACATAGAAGTAGACGATTGTCGTCTGTCACAGCAATACTGGTTATCTGGACAAAACCGGTAGATTTAATATCAAATTTCATGTCAAAGTCGAACTTTGTTGGCATCTGAATTGTTGTCGGTAAAACCTGAGCTTGTTTTGATTTGGATGATTTATACTTGATCGGACATGGTGCAGACTCAATGTGTACTGATCCGAAGGATTCAACTACGGGTTGTTGCTGTGGTGACTGTTTGAACGAAATTTTAGAGGTCAACATCGATGATATCATTTCTTGTATTTTAATATCGCAGTCGGAAACTTTCCGTTTGTACGAGTTTAATAAAATAAATAGGTGGTTCTCTGATCCGTGTGTTGACACAAGATCTAATTTGGTGGCAACCTCGTCCAGAGACTTTATCATTTGCGATACTGTTTCCTTATCGGATTGTATTTGCTTCTCGCATTTCATCTTTGCTGATTTGATTTCAGATATCACTTTCCTTTCGAGATCATCTAGGCGTTCCATAATTTTGGATTTAATGAGCGAAACATTTCGTATCGCATCTGATTCTTCATCATCTAGACCCTTTAAATTCTCATCGCGGTTGCTTATAAGTTTTTTCAAAGTTCCACGTAAATTTGATACGGTACTAGATACATCTTCCAACATTATTGATCTTCGCACTCCTTTTGAAGCAACATCCACGGGAGCAAATTTTTGACAGGTCCGGTGTGTTTCAGCCATACAGGAACGGCAGCATAGACAATCATGTTCCGCGCAGAAAAAATCAAGCACCATTTCTTCGTGTTTTGTACAAGAATTTGTTACAGAATATGTTTCCTTGGGAAGCAATCCAGAATCGATTAAATGATGAGATGCAAAAGCTTTAAATGAACTATGGGCATTCACACAGTCCTTACAGAGGTTTTCTTGGCAATCAGTACAATACTTTACGGCCACTTCGGGTAACATTTCCTTACGTGAGCATGGATCACAACTGGGCTTGGACGATGCCATTCTTTTCTGAAACAGGTTTAAGAACAAAATATAATCTTAAAATGTAAAATGTATACATGCAGTTATAATATTGTTTGCGTTTTGTAAATGAGGTTTAACGCCATTGTCAGATATTTTTTCTGATATATCATTTCATTTCAAACATTTTATTTATATAAATCAAAGGGTATTGGATAACAGGCATAGCCAATATAAATCCTATCCCAACAATTTCAAGATGGAATGTAATTAAATCGCAGATAATAAATATTTTACAGACAACAATAATAATAGTAATCATATTTCAGTCCAGTCACAGAATACCCATTTATACTACATCTGTACTATAATTATAGGGACAATATGTAACTTTTGTGAACCCAGGTGTAAGTTAATTTTAAGCAAGGTAATTCATCACTATACTGAGTACTCTGTGAGAGAATTGAATCATGATACAGTTTGTACTATTGCAATTAGTATACATAATACAAAGATTAAAGTTAATTCAATATATATATGTGGTAAATGTCTCATTTAATAAATTTATAAATAAAAATAAGTATTTATTGAGTACAGAGCAGAAGAAAGCTGTACAAGTTTGTTTTTTTTTTTTTTTTTTTTTGTGTATTTGTAGAGAAGGGCAAATTTTAAAAAAAAACTGTTTTAACTGAGAAAATAGAAAAGGTATTAGTCAAGTATAGAAGAAAATAACCTAAAAGAAAAGAAAAAAAATGTATGTAATGATAACAGAACAGTTAGGTGGATAGATGAATAAATGAACATAATGGCAAATACTAGTAAGAAGAAAAAATGAATAAAATAAAATAAAGTAAATAACATTAATAATATAAATAACATAGGAGCAACGGGTTGGTGAACAGATGTCATCAATATATAATATATCATGGCGTCTTGTTTTGTACTGGGCGAGGGAGCCTGAGTACGCGTAAAAAAATCCCCGACCTTCGGTAGGAAAACTGTCAAGACTTGTCAATTAGTATTGGAGTTGAGCACACCCTACCCGCGGCAAGACTGGAACCCGCAACGTCTGTGTTGACAGGCATGGGATCAATAGTAGACTACCTTGACCACTCGGCCACCGAGGCCTCGATATAATAATGTTAAAAAGCATCTTGATCTTTACAGACATTAATATAAGATATTATGTTACCGGTGTATTTAAATTACGACCGTGTTACTATGTTTTCGTCATAATTGCTCACACTGTAAGAGAGTAGATATATATAGTACAATAGAGGATACGAATTAAAGAAATCAATGTTAAGCAACAACAAACATACAATGTAATTTAAAATGGTGGAATAAACTCGTCTCCTCCGAATCACACTTTTATGACTGGAAGATGGGAATAAATATCTATGAAAATGCAATAAGTTCATCAACCAAATACCATTTGAGTGGATTATTGTTATATCGAGCCAGAACGAGTTTTCAAAGCAAAGTGAAGCAGTTATTGCTGTTATTTAAATTATTTTTTCAACAATAAAATTAATTGTTTAATGATTTAGTGAAAAATCTTGCACCTCCATTCATAGCAAGAATAATTTAACTTTTTGACAATAACAAAACTTTGAATTTGTAATAAGAATGCTGCAATGGTGTATGGAAGCAATAAACGGATTTCTCAAAGGTAACTCGACTTCAACCTTGACAAGATTGCCATTTGTTTGCTAAACTGACCAAATCTACCAAAAAATAACACGCTAGCTAACATCAACTCGTTTAATTTTAATATGTAAATTCGCAAACAATTATTAGCATAAAACAAATACACGAAGATATTCATATAGTGAAGACAATAATGGCGATTATTATACTTTACTGTGGTAACCATAACGAAAATAAATTAGATGTTGCGAGCAATAACTTCTTTTTATCGTTTAAAACTGCACGAGGGTAAAATAACTGGGAATTTGCACGTAGACAAAACAAATAATTTGTTCGACGTGCCACAGCGCGTCAAATTTTAAAACAGGAACAAAAACGCGCCAAATTTAAAAGGGTTACTCAGTTATGACCACACAGTCCCCTTGTTCTTGTTTGTGTTTAGTTCAGTATAAGTTATGGCCTTTAATTGACTTCAGGTAATATCCAAATTAGGGGTCATCCATAATTGTCAACATTTTTCACAAGTTTGCAAAGAGCACTCTTTTTGAAAACCCCCTCCCTCCCTCTAAAAGAGTATGTCAACATTTTTTGCAAGCCTGCACATTCACAATACCGGAAGTTAAGAACGTACCCCCAAAAATGTTGAAATTGAAACCCTCCCCCCTTTAGTGCTCTTTGCATGTGAAAAATGTTGACAATTATGGATGACCCCTTATTAAATCTCGAAAGAGTTATTTTTCTTGATTTATTAAATACGGATATAACCTTCGTTAAAGGGGAGAAAACACTAATCCAATTCTTGAAGATTTTCTAATAAATTTGTTATTTTTTTTTAATTAGCACAGTTCTTTTACCTTAAGTTTAACTTGACCGACATCATATATATCCAGAATCGTGCTATAGATTCAAATTAATCTGAGGTACATGTAGAACCCACTGTAGTGAAGACGTACATGTAGAACCCGCTGTAGTGAAGACGTACATGTAGAACCAACTGTAGTGAAGACGTACATGTAGAACCCGCTGTAGTGAAGACGTACATGTAGAACCCGCTGTAGTGAAGACGTACATGTAGAACCCACTGTAGTGAAGACGTACATGTAGAACCCGCTGTAGTGAAGACGTACATGTAGAACCCACTGTAGTGAAGACGTACATGTAGAACCCACTGTAGTGAAGACGTACATGTAGAACCCACTGTAGTGAAGACGCACATGTAGAACCCACTGTAGTGAAGACGTACATGTAGAACCCACTGTAGTGAAGACGTACATGTAGAACCCACTGTAGTGAAGACGTACATGTAGAATCCAATGTAGTGAAGACGTACATGTAGAACCCACTGTAGTGAAGACGTACATGTAGAACCCACTGTAGTGAAGACGTACATGTAGAACCCACTGTAGTGAAGACGTACATGTAGAACCCACTGTAGTGAAGACGTACATGTAGAACCCACTGTAGTGAAGACGTACATGTAGAACCCACTGTAGTGAAGACGTACATGTAGAACCCACTGTAGTGAAGACGTACATGTAGAACCCACTGCAGTGAAGACGTACATGTTGAACCCACTGTATTAAAGACGTACATGTAGAACCCACTGTAGTTACGACGTACATGTAGAACCCACTGCAGTGAAGACGTACATGTAGAACCCACTGAAGTGAAGACGTACATGTAGAACCCACTGTAGTGAAGACGTACATGTAGAACCCACTGTAGTGAAGACGTACATGTAGAACCCACTGTAGTGAAGACGTACATGTAGAACCCACTGTAGTGAAGACGTACATGTAGAACCCACTGTAGTGAAGACGTACATGTAGAACCCACTGTAGTGAAGACGTACATGTAGAACCCACTGTAGTGAAGACGTACATGTAGAACCCACTGTAGTGAAGACGCAGACAAACTTAGAATTTTTAACTGACAAAAAAAACTTTCAGCAGGGAAGAATTTTCTTGCAAATTTTGATTTTAAATGCAAAAGTGAGATGCTGTTTTTTTACAAAAAACTGTGTCTATGTATTTCCACTATGGTCCCATGTTAATCCATGTTTCTGAGGCAGCCATCTCTATGATTTAGGAGTGGCACCAAAAAGAGCAGAACACTTCTACAACATTACAATTATTTTGAAGAGAGGTTTTACATACAAGAGTAATTAAATTTCAGAACGCACTAGCAACCATGTTGCATGTACCTAAAGTTGCTCGAAACAAAAAAAGAGCTATCATGGCTTCGTTTCTTCATAATTTATTTGAAATGTGTAGAACAGTTTCCGGGGAGAAGCCGTATGTCTGTTATTTCCATAGGATACTATGTTAAGGTTTGTTCCATTATATCAACCATCTTGGGTTTAGGATCGGTACAAAAAAATCAACTTTGTAGAGGAACATTTCTACAATATCAGAATTCTTTGTGTATAAAAGTGGTTTGTCAGTAAACACATTTTGAAATTTCAGCAAAAAAGAACCCATTTACAGCCCTAGCAAACGGTTTGTCTACAACTTTTTAATTTTAAATTTCAGCCAATCAGAACACAACTAGGCATCCCTGTTAAATTTCTAATTGGCTAAAAAACTAACAAAACTAACAAAAGTAACATAACTATCATAGCTTCATTTTTGCCTTGTTTAGTTTAAATATGTTGAATGGTTTCTGAGAAGGAGCCATTGCATGTGTCCCATATGGTCATAAGTTAAAATATGTTCCATGGTGGCGGCCATCTTTGATTTAGGATCGTCACAAATAACTTTTAACTTTGTAGCGACCATCTGAGGTACATTTCTACAATAACACACTTCTTACTGCTAAGCGGTTAATCAGAAGAAGATTTTTGAGATTATCAGCCAAGAAGAATAAATAAATCGCCATGTCAGCCATGTTGAATTTCCACTCGGCTCGAAAAACTCGACATAATAAGATTTCAGACATTGTTTCATTTCTGGGTTTATTAAAGTATTCAACGGTGGATTTAGGATCGGCACAAACAACTCGAACTTTGTAGAGGACCATCTGAGATACATTTCTGTAATACCACTGCTTACTCGTCTTAAGCACCTCGGTGACCGATTGATTTTATTGGGTTCGGGTTACTCACTTTCTGTCTTTGTGCTTTTGCTTGTTGTTTTGTGTTGTATACTTTTTGTAATTGTCCCTTGACTTTCGGCTTTCGGTTCCTTTCTGACTTGTTTATCAAATATAAATCTGCCAAGCAGTTTTTTTCATTTCAGCAAATTAGAACATACTTATGGCTATGGGAGACATGTTTAATACTAGATCAGCGCCAAACATAAAAACTTTGAGCCACCTAAAATAAATAAAGTGTTGTTCCAATTAGACAATTGGCTTTTGAGTAGATTGAAAATGTGAAAAGTTTACGGCCCATCATAACAATGACGGACGCCAAGTGATCACATTTCCCTTTGGATTACTTGAGTTAATACCTTTTATAAGGTCCAATAAAAGGAGAAATATATTGACATGTCCGACTAATCAAAATACAACATACTAGTAGGCAACCTACCTGCTACTGGTACACATTGACTACAGTTTTACTCTATACAAACAGCTTATGTACCAAGTTTGCATGACAGCCGATTAATCCAAGAAAAGTAGTAAAATTAGCTTGATTGAAGTTAAAATTATTATTTTCATGAAGAAAAATATCTAGAGTATAGATTTATATTTATATTTGAACCACATGAACATGTTTATAACAGCATGAGATTGCGAAATGTGCCGACTCAGACCTGCGTCGAACAATCCGCTGTTTTGTCTATGGAGAGCCAAAGAAAGCGTTGGACAGAAGAGGATTCTCTAACAGCGGTAACATGTTCGTGTCAAAAAAGTCATGTGATCCATACCATTTAAAATGGCACCTCCAGAGACAATATTGAATGTGCACTTAGGCTTAAAACTAAATTTGACATGTCTATAAAAAATAAATTAGGTTTTATGTTTTAAAAATATCAGTCAAAAATGTTTCTCATACGGTCTATTTAAAAGCGACAAATATCAGTCAAAAATGTTTTCTCATACGGTCTATTTAAAATTCACAAATCCTATTCAATTGACATTATAAACATAACAGAGATCGCGACGTGAGCACTGTGGAATCCAGAGGAACTTTTAGGGTGCTCAGAAGAAAACGAATCACAAAATGTGTGACGCTCGCATTCAAATGTAGGCTGTTGTCTTATGCATATAAAAACAAAATACAAAAGTAAAAGAAAAAGCAAACAAACAAAAATATCTAACTCGGCTACAGCGATGTCCGGCTTGAAATATATTGATAAACCCCCACCCCCCACGTTTACTCAAGCATTTAGTATGGCCGCAGCCCTACAAAATGTGTCAGTGAGGAGATCTGGTCATGTTGTAACTAAGTACAGGGACAGTCTATACCATCGAAGGGTATTGATGTATCATCGCCTTTTCTGGCTACCTCAAAAGATAGGGAATTTTAATCGAAATACTTAATATATTGTAACATTTATGAGACTTTAAAATTATATATGTAATTTTTCAAACATATGCCATTTTAATATTAATATAGCATTTTATAAGGGTTAAAATTCAATTGCAAAATAAAAAAAAAACTGTATTTTTTCTAAAATAACGTACCAGGTAGCAATGATTAATGTATACTAAGATCAATTTCTCTCATTTACGAAAGTAATTACATCAAATCAACAAAATACAATCTCTGATTACTCAAAAAAGATTAAACAAGAATAAAAAACGCTTTTTCTGTTACACACGGCCAAAACTGGCGACGGTTGTATATCGTATATGACCGGCTTCAACAAAAATGATACGGGTCGGTTCTACGGTGTGTTCCGACGATCCTCGACGGAAAGGCACGATAAATGCCGATCTCATCCACTCCCCCCACTTAAACATAGAACAACGTGACTTTAGGATTTCGAAAAGGTCAATGGACATTAAATGTGCTGAAATTTCAAACCCGGTCTATAATAACGGCAACTGTACGTGCATGCCCTTGAGCCGTATGGGGGTTACCACTACGTCGGGCCATTAGACTTCCTTGGGATTTATCAATTACTATAAAATAATGACATACTCCATCCTAACGGGCACTTCTAGATTATATATCGATCATAAGTCTTTCTTTTTTGATAATTGAAAATTCATCCATTATAATTTTATCTTAAGAAACATATATAGCTAGATGTCACCCCCCTTTTAGCTTTACAAAACGAAAGTAGTTTTTGTGGATAAACAAATAAAATCAGTTGGTAAAGGAATATGTTGTGAAAAATATGTGTTGTATGTTCAATTATCAATTAACAATGTGCATAACAATAGATAAATGATTTTAAATCACCTTTTCAATTAATTCACAAATGTGTTTACCTTGTGCCAGAGTATATAGTGTGTCCCAAATGTACGACATCGGGAAAACCTATTATGAGGAGTGTGAAACCCGGATGTTGTTATGTCTCCGATAAAATAAAGTTGTGAATATTTTGCAGCGCCTTTTAAAATTTATTTATTCAAATTTAATTGGAATCTCAGCAAATTATTTCTTTAATGCTAACATTAACATAAATAAAAAAAAGCGAAATATGATCAAATTTTCTATGTAAGTTTCATCAAATTCCATTCAGTATTTTGCTATTAGGTGAGCATAAGAGAACGTGTAACGGACACCGCGTCACAATATACCCCTAGCCGGAATGGGGGACTAGAAAAACAAAGTAAACAAATAAAGACCCCCCTATGTTTAGATTGACGTATTAACGTTAAGTTTGTGACTGTAGCGGAGCAGTATCTAGAATAAAACTATTGTAAATATAATTAGGTATCTAAACCTAGGGGATCTAAACGTAGGGGCCGGTGCTCGACCCACAGAGCAGCCCAGCGCGTACCCGGGTGGCGGATAGGGGATACTCTCTCGTTGGGGGGTTGTCAGGTCATAATACGGAAAGCCTGGCCGCGGACCATAGTGGGTAACGTGTTTGGAGAGTGCCACGCTCCTTGCACGATAAAGATCCCTTTTGTAGATTTCGAAAAAGAGTAGGCTCATTGTAGCCGCTACAAAAGGCCAAATTCTCCGACCTACCCAATACTCCGTAGTTTTCCAGTAGCAGTCAAAATCGTGTTCCCTGTGTCCCATCCCACCCCTTTTTCTATTGATTTATTGTTTGTTAACTTGTTCCCGTCCTGAATATAGCTGAAATACAGCTTGCTGGACGTAAAGCAAACATCCAATCAATCAATCAATCAAACTGTGTAATAGTTACCTACCCGATGTCAACATGTGTAATAGATACCTATGCAATGTCGACATTTGCAATTGTTACCTAGCCAAAGTCCACATATATAATAGTTACCTACCCGATACCAAGATGTGTAATAGTTACTGACTCGATGCAGAAAAGTGTAATAGTTACCTAACCGATGTCGATAAATGTAATAGTTACCTACCCAACCAACGTCGAAGTTAAATAGTTGTAATAGTTACCTACCTGATGTCCATGTGTATTAGTTACTTACCCGATGTCGACATGTGTAATAGTTACCTAAACGATGTTGACATAAGTAATAGTTACCTCCAGGAATAGTTACATACTTGAGGTCGACATGTGTAAAAGTAACCTAACATATGTCCACTGGTGTATTAGTTATACGTACCGACGTCTACAAGTTTAATAGCCATCTACGCGATGTTGACATGTGTAATAGTTATAGAATCGATGACGACAAGTGTAAAAAAAAATACCTACCCGATGTCGACGAGTGTAAAAGTCCTTACACGATACCGCCAAGTGAAATAGTAACATACCCGATGTCGACAAGTCTAATGGTTACCTACCCAACGTTGACTTGTGTAAGCTACCAACCCGAAGTCGACAAATGTAATAGTTACCGATCCGATGTCGATATGTGTAATAATTGCCTACCGAAGGTTAATTTGTATAATAGTTACCTTACCTATGCTGACATGTATAGTAGAGTAGTTATCTGCCCAAAGTCTACACGTGTAATAGTTACCTACCCGATGTCAAACGGTGTAAAAGTTACCTACCCGATGTCAAACGGTGTAAAAGTTACCTACCCAATGTCAACATGTGTAAAAGATACATATCCAATGTCGACATTAGCAATAGTTACCTAGCCAAAGTCCACATATATAATAGTTACCTACCCGATACCAAGATGTGTAGTAGTTACCGACTCGATGCAGACAAATTTAAAAGTTACATAACCGAAGTCGATAAGTGTAATAGTTATCTACCCCATGTCGAAGTTAAATAGTTGTAATAGTTACCTAAGCGATGTGCATGTGTATTAGTTACCCGATGTCGACATGTGTAATAGTTACATATGCGTTGTCGACCAGTGTAATGGTTACCTACCCAATGTTGACTGGTGTAAGTTAAATACCTGATGTCGACAAATGTAATAGTTACCTACCCGATGACGACAAATGTAATAGTTACCGACCCGATCACGACATTGGTAATAGTTACCTCCCGGAATTCACACATGTAATAGCTAGATACCTGAGATTAGCATCTATTTTAGTTTCCTATCTGATGTCGACATGTGTAATAGTTACCTACCCCAGATGTTGTCATGTGTACTAGTTAACTACCGGATGTCGACATATATAATAGCTAACTACCCTAGTAGTTACCTACCCGTTGTCGTCAAGTGTACATGTAATAGATATCTACCAGATGTCGACATGTGTATTAGTTACCTACCCGATGTTGACATGTGTATTAGTTACCTACCCGTTGTAGTCAAGTGTACATGTAATAGATATCTACCAGATGTCGACATGTGTATAAGTTACCCAACCGAAGTTGACATGTGTATTAGTTACCTACCCGTTGTCGTCAAGTGTACATGTAATAGATATCTACCAGATGTCGACATGTGTATTAGTTACCTACCCGATGTTGACATGTGCATTAGTTACCTACCCGTTGTCGTCAAGTGCACATGTAATAGATATCTACCAGATGTCGACATGTGTAATAGTTACTTCCTGGAATTTATATGTGTAAGAATACCTGATGTCAACATCAGGTAGGTAACGATCATACATGTCAACATCGGGTAGGTATCTATCATACATGTCAATATCGTGTAGGTAACTATCATACATGTCAACATCGGGTAGGACTCTATTATACATGTCAACATCGGGTAGGTAACGATCGTACATGTCAACATCAGGTAGGTAACTATCATACATGTCAACATCGGGTAGGTAACTATCATACATGTCAACATCGGGTAGGTAACTATCATACATGTCAACATCGGGTAGGTAACTATCATACATGTCAACATCGGGTAGGTATCTATCATACATGTCAACATCGTGTAGGTAACTATCATACATGTCAACATCGGGTAGATAACTTTTACACATGTCGATATCGGGTTGGTAACTAATACACGTGTCAACATCGGGTTGGTAACTAATACACGTGTCAACATCAGGTTGGTAACTAATACACGTGTCAACATAGGGTAGGTAACTAATACACATGTCAGCATCGGGTAGGTAACTATCATACATGTCAACATCGGGTAGGTAACTATCATACATGTCAACATCGGGTAGGTAACTAATACACATGTCAACATCAGGTAGGTAACTATCATGCATGTCAACATCGGGTGGGTAACTATAATACATGTCAACATCGGGTAGGTAACTAATACACATGTCAACATCAGGTAGGTAACTATCATACATGTCAACATCGGGTAGGTAACTATCATACATGTCAACATCGGGTAGGTAACGATCATACATGTCAACATCGGGAAGGTATCTATCATACATGTCAATATCGTGTAGGTAACTATCATACATGTCAACATCGGGTAGGTAACTATTATACATGTCAACATCGGGTAGGTAACGATCGTACATGTCAACATCAGGTAGGTAACTATCATACATGTCAACATCGGGTAGGTAACTATCATACATGTCAACATCGGGTAGGTAACTATCATACATGTCAACATCGGGTAGGTAACTAGCATACATGTCAACATCGGGTAGGTATCTATCATACATGTCAACATCGTGTAGGTAACTATCATACATGTCAACATCGGGTAGATAACTTTTACACATGTCGATATCGGGTTGGTAACTAATACACGTGTCAACATCGGGTTGGTAACTAATACACGTGTCAACATCAGGTTGGTAACTAATACACGTGTCAACATCGGGTAGGTAGCTAATACACATGTCAACATCGGGTAGGTAACTATCATACATGTCAACATCGGGTAGGTAACTATCATACATGTCAACATCGGGTAGGTAACTAATACACATGTCAACATCAGGTAGGTAACTATCATGCATGTCAACATCGGGTGGGTAACTATAATACATGTCAACATCGGGTAGGTAACTAATACACATGTCAACATCAGGTAGGTAACTATCATACATGTCTGATGTTGACATGTCTGATAGATACCTACCCGATGTTGACATGTATGATAGTTACCTACCCGATGTTGACATGTATGATAGTTACCTACCCGATGTTGATATGTATGATAGTTACCTACACGATGTTGACATGTATGATAGATACCTACCCGATGTTGACATGTATGATAGTTACCTACCCGATGTTGACATGTATGATAGTTACCTACCCGATGTTGACATGTATGATAGTTACCTACCCGATGTTGAAATGTATGATAGTTACCTACCTGATGTTGACATGTACGATCGTTACCTACCCGATGTTGACATGTATAATAGTTACCTACCCGATGTTGACATGTATGATAGTTACCTACACGATATTGACATGTATGATAGATACCTACCCGATGTTGACATGTATGATAGTTACCTACCCGATGTTGACATGTATGATAGTTACCTACACGATGTTGACATGTATGATAGTTACCTACCCGATGTTGACATGTATGATAGTTACCTACCTGATGTTGACATGTGTATTAGTTACCTACCCGATGTTGACATGTATTATAGTTACCCACCCGATGTTGACATGCATGATAGTTACCTACCTGATGTTGACATGTGTATTAGTTACCTACCCGATGTTGACATGTATGATAGTTACCTACCCGATGTTGACATGTATGATAGTTACCTACCCGATGTTGACATGTGTATTAGTTACCTACCCGATGTTGACACGTGTATTAGTTACCAACCTGATGTTGACACGTGTATTAGTTACCAACCCGATGTTGACACGTGTATTAGTTACCAACCCGATATCGACATGTGTAAAAGTTATCTACCCGAGGTATACAAGTATAATAGTTCCGTTGCCGATGTCGAGATGTGTATAGTTATAGAGACCACGGTCGTTTTCATTGTACTCAGACCACACGACATATTAGATTAAAATTAAACACAATAAAATATAGATAATGTAAAAAGTATGTTTTAATATAAAAAAACAAACAAACAAACAAACAAAAAAACCAAATGCATAAACAAATTCAAACTGTGTATTTCGAAAACGGTCGTTGCTATTTGCAGCAATTCAACAATTAATTTTCACTCCAAGGAAATCAATACATATTATTAACACTATATCTTAATGTTGTGGTTCTTCTTTTTTCTGAATTTTTTTAAATTTCTATTCTGTAAAGCGACAAAATAAATAATTTGACTCATTCTTTTGGAATGTTAAGAGTTGACATTCATTTTGATGTATATATTTAAGTGAGATAACTAGTAAATTCTTTCGTAAATGCTACCAAGATAACTAGAGTTATGTCCCTCCTATTGACAAAATGTGTCTATCCAAAGTTTTGATGCTACTTTCATTGTTGTCAAAAACCAAATTTACCATTTGAAAAATTTACGATTTTTTTTGTTCTTGGCCGGCGGCAGGATGTTAATGTGAATGTTAGAATCTGTTTTGTATGGAGTTTGTTACTGTGACATAATCTTTGTCTGGATTAAATGTCAAAATTAAAGCAGATGTGTTTTGTTTCGTCCATCATCTACACATCCCACCATTGGGAGTGTTCCCCCATGTCCGTAACAAAAGGTTGTTAATAATCTGTTATCGATCACGTGCCTGTCAACACTTGGATTTCGAGTCTCACTGTGGGCATGGTTTGGTGGACTCAAATCCTACATATAATAAATAACAAAGTCTACAGTCACTCTGTGGTAATACGAAACCCAACCGGGACATACACAAATTGAACGATACTTATATACAATCTGTGTGGATTAATTCTTACTGTTTTACTGTTTACTTCAATCAATCAATCAATCAATCAATCAATCAATCAATCAATCCAACTAACAAAGAGAGAGAATACGAAAACTTAGTTTAATTCGTGAATCTACACAACAAGTATCATACACGTTTTAAGTTTTAAACATAAAACACATATTAAGCAAACATAACAAAAACATTCACAACGTATACAGACAGCACATAGTAAAACAGTAGCTAAATGAGACAAGAACATGCCATCATTGCAAAAACATCACATACTAAAACAATAAAACATGTAGCAAACAAGATAAGCACATATTAAGACAATACAAACAGTAGTATACATGTATAAAACGTAATTAACAGATAAACAATAACATCACGAGCAGGATTACTAGTGAGTAGACTAAGTGTAATCATGTCAGCACGAGCAGGATTACTAGTGAGTAGACTAAGTGTAATCATGTCAGCACGAGCAGGATTACAAGTGAGTAGACTAAGTGTAATCATGTCAGCACGAGCAGGATTACTAGTGAGTAGACTAAATGTAATCATTTAAGCACGAGCAGGATTGCTAGTGAGTAGACTAGGTGTAATCATGTCAGCATAAGCAGGATTACTAGTGAGTAGACTAGGTGTAATCATGTCACCATAAGCAGGATTACTAGTGAGTAGACTAGGTGTAATCATGTCAGCATAAGCAGGATTACTAGTGAGTAGACTAGGTGTAATCATGTCAACATAAGCAGGATTACTAGTGAGTAGACTAGGTGTAATCATGTCAACATAAGCAGAATTACTAGTGAGTAGACTAGGTGTAATCATGTCAGCATAAGCAGGATTACTAGTGAGTAGACTAGGTGTAATCATGTCAACATAAGCAGGATTACTAGTGAGTAGACTAGGTGTAATCATGTCAACATAAGCAGAATTACTAGTGAGTAGACTAGGTGTAATCATGTCAGCATAAGCAGGATTACTAGTGAGTAGACTAGGTGTAATCATGTCAACATAAGCAGGATTACTAGTGAGTAGACTAGGTGTAATCATGTCAACATAAGCAGGATTACTAGTGAGTAGACTAGGTGTAATCATGTCAACATAAGCAGGATTACTAGTGAGTAGACTACGTGTAATCATGTCAGCATAAGCAGGATTACTAGTGAGTAGACTAGGTGTAATCATGTCAACATAAGCAGGATTACTAGTGAGTAGACTAGGTGTAATCATGTCAACATAAGCAGGATTACTAGTGAGTAGACTAGGTGTAATCATGTCAGCATAAGCAGGATTACTAGTGAGTAGACTAGGTGTAATCATGTCAACATAAGCAGGATTACTAGTGAGTAGACTAGGTGTAATCATGTCAACATAAGCAGGATTACTAGTGAGTAGACTAGGTGTAATCATGTCAGCATAAGCAGGATTACTAGTGAGTAGACTAGGTGTAATCATGTCAACATAAGCAGGATTACTAGTGAGTAGACTAGGTGTAATCATGTCAACATAAGCAGGATTACTAGTGAGTAGACTAGGTGTAATCATGTCAACATAAGCAGGATTACTAGTGAGTAGACAAAGTGTAATCATGTCAGCACGAGCAACATAACTAGTAAGTAGAAAACTTTAGTTTAATTTGTGTAGTGTAATCATGTCAGCATAAGCAGGATTACTAGTGAGTAGACTGAGTGTAATAATGTCAGTACGAGCAGGATTACTAGTGAGTAGACTAAGTGTAATTATGTCATCACGAGCAGGCTTACTACTGAGTAGACTAAGTGTAATCATGTCAGCACGAGCAGGATTACTAGTGAGTAGACTAAGTGTAATCATGTCAGCACGAGCAGGATTACTAGTGAGTAAACTAAGTGTAATCATGTCAGCACAAGCAGGATTACTAGTGAGTAAACTAAGTGTAATCATGTCAGCACGAGCAGGGTTACTAGTGAGTAGACTAAGTGTAATCATGTCAGCACGAGCAGGATTACTAGTGAGTAAACTAAGTGTAATCATGTCAGCACAAGCAGGATTACTAGTGAGTAAACTAAGTGTAATCATGTCAGCACAAGCAGGATTACTAGTGAGTAAACTAAGTGTAATCATGTCAGCACGAGCAGGATTACTAGTGAGTAGACTAAGTGTAATCATGTCAGCACGAGCAGGATTACTAGTGAGTAAACTAAGTGTAATCATGTCAGCACAAGCAGGATTACTAGTGAGTAAACTAAGTGTAATCATGTCAGCACGAGCAGGGTTACTAGTGAGTAGACTAAGTGTAATCATGTCAGCAGGATCAGGATTACTAGTGAGTAGACTAAGTGTAATAATGTCAGCACGGGCAGGATTACTAGTGAGTAGACTAAGTGTAATCATGTCAGCACGAGCAGGATTATTAGTGAGTAGACTAAGTGTAATAATATCAGCACGAGCAGGATTACTAGTGAGTAGACTAAGTGTAATCATGTCAGCACGAGCAGGATTATTAGTGAGTAGACTAAGTGTAATCATGACAGCACGAGTAGGATTACTAGTGAGTAGACTAAGTGTAATCATGTCAGCACGAGCAGGATTACTAGTGAGTAGACTAAGTGTAATCATGACAGCACGAGCAGGATTACTAGTGAGTAGACTAAGTGTAATCATGTCGCACGAGCAGGATTACTAGTGAGTAGACTAAGTGTAATCATGTCAGCACGAGCAGGATTACTAGTGAGTAGACTAAGTGTAATGATGTCAGCACGAGCAGGATTATTAGTGAGTAGACTAATTGTAATAATGTCAGCACGAGCAGGATTACTAGTGAGTAGACTAAGTGTAATCATGTCAGCACGAGCAGGATTATTAGTGAGTAGACTAAGTGTAATCATGACAGCACGAGCAGGATTACTAGTGAGTAGACTAAGTGTAATCATGTCAGCACGAGCAGGATTATTAGTGAGTAGACTAAGTGTAATCATGACAGCACGAGTAGGATTACTAGTGAGTAGACTAAGTGTAATCATGTCAGCGTGAGCAGGATTACTAGAGTATACTAAGTGTAATCATGTCAGCACGAGCAGGATTACTGGTTAGTAGAATAAGTGTAATCATGACAGCACGAGTAGGATTACTACTGAGTAGACTAAGTGTAATCATGACAGCACGAGTAGGATTACTAGTGAGTAGACTAAGTGTAATCATGTGGGCACGATCAGTATTACAAGTGAGTGGACTAATTGAATCATGTCAGCACGAACAGGATTACTAATGAGTAGACTGTGTAATCATGTCGGTACCACCAGGATTACTAGTGAGTAGACTGTGTAATCATGTCAGCACGAGTAGGATTAGTAGTGAGTACACTAAGTGTAATCGTGTCAGCATAAGGAATACTAGTGAGTAGACAAAGTGTAATCATGTCAGCACGAGTAGGATTACTAGTGAGTAGACTAAGTGTAATCATGTCAGCACGAGCAGGATTACTAGTGAGTAGACTAAGTGTTATCATGTCAGCACGATCAGGATTACTAGTGAGTAGACTAAGTGTAATCATGTGGGCACGATCAGTATTACAAGTGAGTGGACTAATTGAATCATGTCAGCACGAACAGGATTACTAATGAGTAGACTGTGTAATCATGTCGGTACCACCAGGATTACTAGTGAGTAGACTGTGTAATCATGTCAGCACGAGTAGGATTAGTAGTGAGTACACTAAGTGTAATCGTGTCAGCATAAGGAATACTAGTGAGTAGACAAAGTGTAATCATGTCAGCACGAGTAGGATTACTAGTGAGTAGACTAAGTGTAATCATGTCAGCACGAGCAGGATTACTAGTGAGTAGACTAAGTGTTATCATGTCAGCACGATCAGGATTACTAGTGAGTAGACTAAGTGTAATCATGTCAGCACGAACAGGATTACTAGTGAGTAGACTGAGTGTAATCATGTCAGCATCAGCAGGATTACTAGTGAGTAGACTAAGTGTAATCATGTCAGCATGAGCAGGATTACTAGTGAGTAGACTAAGTGTAATCGTGTCAGCATGAGCAGGATTACTAGTGAGTAGACTGAGTGTAATCATGTCAGCATGAGCAGGATTACTGGTTAGTAGAATAAGTGTAATCATGTCAGAAGGAGGAGGATTTCTATTGAGTAGACTAAGTGTAATCGTGTCAGCACGATCAGTATTACAAGTGAGTGGACTAATTGAATCATGTCAGCACGAGCAGGATTACTAGTGAGTAGACTAGGTGTAATCATGTCGGTACTAGCAGGATTACTAGTGAGTAGACTGAGTGTATTCATGTCAGCGCGAGCAGGATTACTAGCAAGTAGACTAAGTGTAATCATGTCGGTACGAGCAGGATTACTAGTGAGTAGACTAAGTGTAATTATGTCAGCACGAGTAGGATTACTAGTGAGTAGACTAAGTGTAATCATGTCAGCACGAGTAGGATTACTAGTGAGTAGACTAAGTGTAATCGTGTCAGCATGATCAGGATTACAAGTGAGTGGACTAATTGAATCATGTCAGCACGAGCAGGATTACTAGTGAGTAGACTAGGTGTAATCATGTCGGTACTAGCAGGATTACTAGTGAGTAGACTAAGTGTAATCATGTCAGCGCGAGCAGGATTACTAGCAAGTAGACTAAGTGTAATCATGTCGGTACGAGCAGGATTACTAGTGAGTAGACTAAGTGTAATTATGTCAGCACGATCAGGATTACTAGTGAGTAGACTGTGTTATCATGTCAGCACGAGCAGTATTATTAGTGAGTAGACTAAGTGTTATCATGTCAGCACGAGCAGGATTACTAGTGAGTAGACTGTGTTATCATGTCAGAACGAGCAGGATTACTATTGAGTAGACTAAGTGTAATCATGTCGGTACGAGCAGGATTACTAGTGAGTAGACTAAGTGTAATTATGTCAGCACGATCAGGATTACTAGTGAGTAGACTAAGTGTAATCATGTCAGCACGAGCAGGATTACTAGTGAGTAGACTGTGTTATCATGTCAGAACGAGCAGGATTACTAGTGAGTAGACTGAGGGTAATCATGTCAGCACGAGCAGGATTACTAGTGAGTAGACTGAGTGTAATCATGTCAGCGCGAGCAGGATTACTAGCAAGTAGACTAAGTGTAATCATGTCGGTACGAGCAGGATTACTAGTGAGTAGACTAAGTGTAATTATGTCAGCACGAGTAGGATTACTAGTGAGTAGACTAAGTGTAATCATGTCAGCACGAGTAGGATTACTAGTGAGTAGACTAAGTGTAATCGTGTCAGCATGATCAGGATTACAAGTGAGTGGACTAATTGAATCATGTCAGCACGAGCAGGATTACTAGTGAGTAGACTAGGTGTAATCATGTCGGTACTAGCAGGATTACTAGTGAGTAGACTAAGTGTAATCATATCAGCGCGAGCAGGATTACTAGCAAGTAGACTAAGTGTAATCATGTCGGTACGAGCAGGATTACTAGTGAGTAGACTAAGTGTAATTATGTCAGCACGATCAGGATTACTAGTGAGTAGACTGTGTTATCATGTCAGCACGAGCAGTATTATTAGTGAGTAGACTAAGTGTTATCATGTCAGCACGAGCAGGATTACTAGTGAGTAGACTGTGTTATCATGTCAGAACGAGCAGGATTACTATTGAGTAGACTAAGTGTAATCATGTCGGTACGAGCAGGATTACTAGTGAGTAGACTAAGTGTAATTATGTCAGCACGATCAGGATTACTAGTGAGTAGACTAAGTGTAATCATGTCAGCACGAGCAGGATTACTAGTGAGTAGACTGTGTTATCATGTCAGAACGAGCAGGATTACTAGTGAGTAGACTGAGGGTAATCATGTCAGCACGAGCAGGATTACTAGTGAGTAGACTGAGTGTAATCATGTCAGCACGAGCAGGATTACTAGTGAGTAGACTGTGTTATCATGTCAGCACGAGCAGGATTACTAGTGAGTAGACTGTGTTATCATGTCAGCACTAGCATGATTACTATTGAGTAGACTACGCAGCGCTGTTAAGGCAATATTGTAAAAATACATAAAATTGCATGCTGCAATATAAGCGGATCTTTTAGGGACAATTTTGTACGAAAAACAGTTACAAATTGATACATTTTTTTTCTTTTGGCAATAAACAATACATCCTTGTTTTAGTTCTTTTAGCCAAATATTAAACATTTAAAAAGAAAGAAGTCACGTGACCAAAA
Source organism: Limnoperna fortunei (assembly GCA_944474755.1). NCBI lineage: Eukaryota > Metazoa > Mollusca > Bivalvia > Mytilida > Modiolidae > Limnoperna > Limnoperna fortunei. The sequence continues at coordinate 30,394,361 of OX104112.1, read as the reverse complement.
CACTTTTTTTTAGCAAAGTACATTTAAAGCAGGAGGGCCGTGGGTTACGGTCATTTCTAATAGAAAACAAGTACCGGTATTAGCTTTCCTAAAACGCTAGCCGCCCCTAAGCTTTATTTTTCTTTGTGGACAAAAATACGTACTGTTTTTTTAATCTTAAATCTCAATATGTATTATTATTATTTACATCACTTCATTATAAGTACACAATGTTTAGATATGTTATGGGTGTAGAAGGCGTTTGCCGACAACATGAAATAGGTGTAGGATGCGTTGCCCTAGTTTGTGGTGTAGGTAGGATGACCACAAGGTATAAGTAGATCAGTTAATTGGTAGGTAGGATGACCACATGTTATAAGTAGATCAGTTAGTTGGTAGGTAGGTAGGATGACCACAAGGTATAAGTAGATCAGATAGTTGGTAGGTATGTAGGATGACCACAAGATATAAGTAGGTCAGTTAGTTGGTAGGTAGGTAGGATGACCACAAGCTATAAGTAGATCAGTTAGTTGGTAGGTAGGTAGGATGACCACAAGGTATAAGTAGATCAGTTAATTGGTAGGTAGGATGACCACAAGTTATAAGTAGATCAGTTAGTTGGTAGGTAGGTAGGATGACCACAAGGTATAAGTAGATCATATAGTTGGTAGGTAGGTAGGATGACCACAAGATATAAGTAGATCAGTTAGTTGGTAGGTAGGTAGGATGACCACAAGGTATAAGTAGATCAGTTAGTTGGTAGGTAGGTAGGATGACCACAAGGTATAAGTAGATCAGTTAGTTGGTAGGTAGGTGGGATGACTACAAGGTATAAGTAGATCAGTTAGTTGGTAGGTAGGTAGGATGACCACAAGGTATAAGTACATCAGTTAGTTGGTAGGTAGGTGGGATGGCCACAATGTATAAGTAGATCAGTTAGTTGGTAGGTAGGTAGTATGACCACAAGGTATAAGTAGATCAGTTAGTTGGTGGGTAGGTAGGATGACCACAAGGTATAAGTAGATCAGTTAGTTGGTTGGTAGGTAGGATGACCACAAGGTATAAGTAGATCTGTTAGTTGGTGATAGGTAGGATGACCACAAGGTATAAGTAGATCAGTTTGTTGGTAGGTAGTTAGGATGACCACAAGGTATAAGTAGATCAGTTAGTTGGTAGGTAGGTAGGATGACCACAAGGTATAAGTAGATCAGTTAGTTGGTGGGTAAGTAGGATGAACACAAGGTATAAGTTGATCAGTTAGTTGGTGGGTAGGTAGGTAGGATGACCACAAGGTATAAGTAGATCAGTTAGTTGGTAGGTAGGTAGGATTACCACAAGTAATAAGTAGATCAGTTAGTTGGTAGGTAGGTAGGATGACCACAAGGTATAAGTAGATCAGTTTGTTGGTAGGTAGGTAGGATGACCACAAGGTGTAAGTAGATCAGTTAGTTGGTAGGTAGATAGGATGACCACAAGGTGTAAGTAGATCAGTTAGTTACTAGGTAGGTAGGATGACCACAAGGTATAGGTAGATCAGTTAGTTGGTAGGTAGGTAGGATGACCACAAGTTATAAGTAGATCTGTTAGTTGGTAGGTAGGTAGGATGACCATAAGATATAAGTAGATCAGTTAGTTGGTAGGTAGGTAGGATGACCACAAGGTATAAGTAGATCAGTTAGTTGGTGGGTAGGTAGGATGACCACAAGGTATAAGTAGATCAGTTAGTTGGTAGGTAGGTAGGATGACCACAAGGTATAAGTAGATCAGTTAGTTTTTAAGGTAGGTAGGATGACCACAAGGTATAAGTAGATCAGTTTGTTGGTAGGTAAGTAGGATGACCACAAGGTATAAGTAGATCAGTTTGTTGGTAGGTAGGTAGGATGACCACAAGGTATAAGTAGATCAGTTTTTTGGTAGGTAGGTAGGATGACTACAAGGTGTAAGTAGATCAGTTAGTTGGTAGGTAGGTAGGATGACCACAAGGTATAAGTAGATCAGTTAGTTGGTAGGTAGGTGGGATGACTACAAGGTATAAGTAGATCAGTTAGTTGGTAGGTAGGTAGGATGACCACAAGGTATAAGTACATCAGTTAGTTGGTAGGTAGGTAGTATGACCACAAGGTATAAGTAGATAAGTTAGTTGGTGGGTAGGCAGGATGACCACAAGGTATAAGTAGATCAGTTAGTTGGTAGGTAGGTAGGATGACCACAAGGTATAAGTAGATCAGTTAGTTGGTAGGTAGGTAGGATGACCACAAGGTATAAGTAGATCAGTTTGTTGGTAGGTAGTTAGGATGACCACAAGGTATAAGTAGATCAGTTAGTTGGTAGGTAGGTAGGATGACCACAAGGTATAAGTAGATCAGTTAGTTGGTGGGTAAGTAGGATGAACACAAGGTATAAGTTGATCAGTTAGTTGGTGGGTAGGTAGGTAGGATGACCACAAGGTATAAGTAGATCAGTTAGTTGGTGGGTAGGTAGGTAGGATGACCACAAGGTATAAGTAGATCAGTTAGTTGGTAGGTAGGTAGGATTACCACAAGTAATAAGTAGATCAGTTAGTTGGTAGGTAGGTAGGATCACCACAAGGTATAAGTAGATCAGTTTGTTGGTAGGTAGGTAGGATGACCACAAGGTGTAAGTAGATCAGTTAGTTGGTAGGTAGATAGGATGACCACAAGGTGTAAGTAGATCAGTTAGTTACTAGGTAGGTAGGATGACCACAAGGTATAAGTAGATCAGTCAGTTGGTAGGTAGGTAGGTAGGATGACCATCAGATATAAGTAGATCAGTTAGTTGGTAGGTAGGTAGGATGACCACAAGGTATAAGTAGATCAGTTAGTTGGTAGGTAGGTAGGTAGGATGACCACAAGGTATAAGTAGATCAGTTAGTTGGTAGGTAGGTAGGATGACCATAAGGTATAAGTAGATCAGTTAGTTGGTAGGTAGGTAGGATGACCACAAGGTATAAGTAGATCGGTTAGTTGGTAGGTAGGTAGGATGACCACAAGGTATAAGTAGATCTGTTAGTTGGTAGGTAGGTAGGATGACCATAAGGTATAAGTAGATCTGTTAGTTGGTAGGTAGGTAGGATGACCACAAGGTATAAGTAGATCAGTTAGTTGGTAGGTAGGTAGGATGACCACAAGGTATAAGTAGATCAGTTAGTTTTTAAGGTAGGTAGGATGACCACAAGGTATAAGTAGATCAGTTTGTTGGTAGGTAGGTAGGATGACCACAAGGTATAAGTAGATCAGTTTGTTGGTAGGTAGGTAGGATGACCACAAGGTATAAGTAGATCAGTTTGTTGGTAGGTAGGTAGGATGACTACAAGGTGTAAGTAGATCAGTTAGTTGGTAGGTAGGTAGGATGACCACAAGGTATAAGTAGATCAGTTAGTTGGTAGGTAGGTGGGATGACTACAAGGTATAAGTAGATCAGTTAGTTGGTAGGTAGGTAGGATGACCACAAGGTATAAGTACATCAGTTAGTTGGTAGGTAGGTGGGATGACCACAAGGTATAAGTAGATCAGTTAGTTGGTAGGTAGGTAGTATGACCACAAGGTATAAATAGATAAGTTAGTTGGTGGGTAGGAAGGATGACCACAAGGTATAAGTAGATCAGTTAGTTGGTAGGTAGGTAGGATGACCACAAGGTATAAGTAGATCAGTTAGTTGGTAGGTAGGTAGGATGACCACAAGGTATAAGTAGATCAGTTTGTTGGTAGGTAGTTAGGATGACCACAAGGTATAAGTAGATCAGTTAGTTGGTAGGTAGGTAGGATGACCACAAGGTATAAGTAGATCAGTTAGTTGGTGGGTAAGTAGGATGAACACAAGGTATAAGTTGATCAGTTAGTTGGTGGGTAGGTAGGTAGGATGACCACAAGGTATAAGTAGATCAGTTAGTTGGTGGGTAGGTAGGTAGGATGACCACAAGGTATAAGTAGATCAGTTAGTTGGTAGGTAGGTAGGATTACCACAAGTAATAAGTAGATCAGTTAGTTGGTAGGTAGGTAGGATGACCACAAGGTATAAGTAGATCAGTTAGTTGGTGGGTAAGTAGGATGAACACAAGGTATAAGTTGATCAGTTAGTTGGTAGGTAGGTAGGTAGGATGACCACAAGGTGTAAGTAGATCAGTTAGTTGGTAGGTAGATAGGATGACCACAAGGTATAAGTAGATCAGTTAGTTGGTAGGTAGGTAGGATGACCACAAGGTATAAGTAGATCTGTTAGTTGGTAGGTAGGTAGGATGACCACAAGGTATAAGTAGATCAGTTAGTTGGTAGGTAGGTAGGTAGGATGACCATAAGATATAAGTAGATCAGTTAGTTGGTAGGTAGGTAGGATGACCACAAGGTATAAGTAGATCAGTTAGTTGGTAGGTAGGTAGGATGACCACAAGGTATAAGTAGATCAGTTAGTTGGTAGGTAGGTAGGATGACCACAAGGTATAAGTAGATCAGTTAGTTGCTAGGTAGGTAGGTAGGATGACCACAAGATATAAGTAGATCAGTTAATTGGTAGGTAGGTAGTATGACCACAAGGTATAAGTAGATCAGTTAATTGGTAGGTAGGTAGTATGACCACAAGGTATAAGTAGATCTGTTAGTTGGTGGGTAGGTAGGATGACCACAAGGTATAAGTAGATCTGTTAGTTGGTGGGTAGGTAGGATGACCACAAGGTATAAGTAGATCAGTTTGTTGGTAGGTAGGCAGTATGACCACAAGGTATAAGTAGATCAGTTAGTTGGTGGGTAGGTAGGATGACTACAAGGTGTAAGTAGATCAGTTAGTTGGTAGGTAGGTAGGATGACTACAAGGTATAAGTAGATCAGTTAGTTGGTAGGTAGGTAGGATGACCACAAGGTATAAGTAGATCTGTTAGTTGGTAGGTAGGTAGGATGACCACAAGGTATAGGTAGATCAGTTAGTTGGTAGGTAGGTAGGATGACTACAAGGTATAAGTAGATCTGTTAGTTGGTAGGTAGGTAGGATGACCACAAGGTATAAGTAGATCAGTTAGTTACTAGGTAGGTAGGATGACCACAAGGTATAAGTAGATCTGTTAGTTGGTAGGTAGGTAGGATGACTACAAGGTATAAGTAGATCAGTTAGTTGGTAGGTAGATAGGATGACCACAAGGTGTAAGTAGATCAGTTAGTTACTAGGTAGGTAGGATGACCACAAGGTATAGGTAGATCAGTTAGTTGGTAGGTAGGTAGGTAGGATGACCATAAGATATAAGTAGATCAGTTAGTTGGTAGGTAGGTAGGATGACCACAAGGTATAAGTAGATCAGTTAGTTGGTAGGTAGGTAGGATGACCACAAGGTATAAGTAGATCAGTTAGTTGGTAGGTAGGTAGGATGACCACAAGGTATAAGTAGATCAGTTTGTTGGTATGTAGGTAGGATGACCACAAGGTATAATTAGATCAGTTAGTTGGTAGGTAGGTAGGATGACCACAAGGTGTAAGTAGATCAGTTAGTTACTAGGTAGGTAGGATGACTACAAGGTATAAGTAGATCAGTTAGTTGGTAGGTAGGTAGGATGACCACAAGGTATAAGTAGATCAGTTTGTTGGTAGGTAGGTAGGATGACCACAAGGTATAATTAGATCAGTTAGTTGGTAGGTAGGTAGGATGACCACAAGGTGTAAGTAGATCAGTTAGTTACTAGGTAGGTAGGATGACTACAAGGTATAAGTAGATCAGTTAGTTGGTAGGTAGGTAGGATGACCACAAGGTATTAGTAGATCAGTTTGTTGGTAGGTAGGTAGGATGACCACAAGGTATAAGTAGATCAGTTAGTTGGTAGGTAGGTAGGTAGGATGACCACAAGGTATAAGTAGATCAGTTAGTTACTAGGTAGGTAGGATGACTACAAGGTATAAGTAGATCAGTTAGTTGGTAGGTAGGTAGGATGACCACAAGGTATAAGTAGATCAGTTAGTTGGTAGGTAGGTAGGATGACCACAAGGTATTAGTAGATCAGTTAGTTGGTAGGTAGGTAGGATGACCACAAGGTATAAGTAGATCAGTTAGTTGGTAGGTAGGTAGGATGACCACAAGGTATTAGTAGATCAGTTTGTTGGTAGGTAGGCAGGATGACCACAAGGTATAAGTAGATCAGTTAGTTGGTAGGTAGGTAGGATGACCATAAGGTATAAGTAGATCTGTTAGTTGGTAGGTAGGTAGGATGACCACAAGGTATAAGTAGATCAGTTAGTTGGTAGGTAGGTAGGTAGGATGACCACAAGGTATAAGTAGATCTGTTAGTTGGTAGGTAGGTAGGATGACCACAAGGTATAAGTAGATCAGTTAGTTGGTAGGTAGGTAGGATGACCACAAGGTATAAGTAGATCTGTTAGTTGGTAGGTAGGTAGGATGACCACAAGGTATAAGTAGATCAGTTTGTTGGTAGGTAGGTAGGTAGGATGACTACAAGGTATAAGTAGATCAGTTTGTTGGTAGGTAGGTAGGTAGGATGACCACAAGGTATAAGTAGATCAGTTTGTTGGTAGGTAGGTAGGTAGGATGACCACAAGGTATAAGTAGATCAGTTTGTTGGTAGGTAGGTAGGTAGGATGACCATAAGGTATAAGTAGATCTGTTAGTTGGTAGGTAGGTAGGTAGGATGACCACAAGGTATAAGTAGATCTGTTAGTTGGTAGGTAGGTAGGATGACCACAAGGTATAAGTAGATCAGTTAGTTGGTAGGTAGGTAGGATGACCACAAGGTATAAGTAGATCAGTTAGTTGGTAGGTAGGTAGGATGACCACAAGGTATAAGTAGATCTGTTAGTTGGTAGGTAGGTAGGTAGGATGACCATAAGGTATAAGTAGATCTGTTAGTTGGTAGGTAGGTAGGATGACCACAAGGTATAAGTAGATCAGTTAGTTGGTAGGTAGGTAGTATGACCACAAGGTATAAGTAGATCAGTTAGTTGGTAGGTAGGTAGGATGACCACAAGGTATAAGTAGATCAGTTAGTTGGTAGGTAGGTAGGATGACCACAAGGTATAAGTAGATCAGTTAGTTGGTAGGTAGGTAGGATGACCACAAGGTATAAGTAGATCAGTTTGTTGGTAGGTAGGTAGGATGACCACAAGGTATAAGTAGATCAGTTAGTTGGTAGGTAGGTAGGATGACCACAAGGTATAAGTAGATCAGTTAGTTGGTAGGTAGGTAGGATGACCACAAGGTATAAGTAGATCAGTTAGTTTTTAAGGTAGGTAGGATGACCACAAGGTATAAGTAGATCAGTTTGTTGGTAGGTTGGTAGGATGACCACAAGGTATAAGTAGATCAGTTTGTTGGTAGGTAGGTAGATAGGATGACCACAAGGTATAAGTAGATCAGTTAGTTGGTAGGTAGGTAGTATGACCACAAGGTATAAGTAGATCAGTTTGTTGGTAGGTTGGTAGGATGACCACAAGGTATAAGTAGATCAGTTTGTTGGTAGGTAGGTAGATAGGATGACCACAAGGTATAAGTAGATCAGTTAGTTGGTAGGTAGGTAGGATGACCACAAGGTATAAGTAGATCAGTTTGTTGGTAGGTAGGTAGGATGACCACAAGGTATAAGTAGATCAGTTTGTTGGTAGGTTGGTAGGATGACCACAAGGTATAAGTAGATCAGTTTGTTGGTAGGTAGGTAGATAGGATGACCACAAGGTATAAGTAGATCAGTTAGTTGGTAGGTAGGTAGGATGACCACAAGGTATAAGTAGATCAGTTTGTTGGTAGGTTGGTAGGATGACCACAAGGTATAAGTAGATCAGTTTGTTGGTAGGTAGGTAGATAGGATGACCACAAGGTGTAAGTAGATCAGTTTGTTGGTAGGTAGGTAGGATGACCACAAGGTATAAGTAGATCAGTTTGTTGGTAGGTAGGTAGGATGACTACAAGGTGTAAGTAGATCAGTTAGTTTGTAGGTAGGTAGGATGACCACAAGGTATAAGTAGATCAGTTAGTTGGTAGGTAGGTAGGTAGGATGACCACAAGGTATAAGTACATCAGTTAGTTGGTAGGTAGGTGGGATGACCACAAGGTATAAGTAGATCAGTTAGTTGGTAGGTAGGTAGTATGACCACAAGGTATAAGTAGATCAGTTAGTTGGTGGGTAGGCAGGATGACCACAAGGTATAAGTAGATCAGTTAGTTGGTAGGCAGGTAGGATGACCACAAGGTATAAGTAGATCAGTTAGTTGGTAGGTAGGTGGGATGACTACAAGGTATAAGTAGATCAGTTAGTTGGTAGGTAGGTAGGTAGGATGACCACAAGGTATAAGTACATCAGTTAGTTGGTAGGTAGGTGGGAAGACCACAAGGTATAAGTAGATCAGTTAGTTGGTAGGTAGGTAGTATGACCACAAGGTATAAGTAGATCAGTTAGTTGGTGGGTAGGCAGGATGACCACAAGGTATAAGTAGATAAGTTAGTTGGTGGGTAGGCAGGATGACCACAAGGTATAAGTAGATCAGTTTGTTGGTAGGTAGGTAGGATGACCACAAGGTATAAGTAGATCAGTTTGTTGGTAGGTAGGTAGGATGACTACAAGGTGTAAGTAGATCAGTTAGTTGGTAGGTAGGTAGGATGACTACAAGGTATAAGTAGATCAGTTAGTTGGTAGGTAGATAGGATGACCACAAGGTGTAAGTAGATCAGTTAGTTACTAGGTAGGTAGGATGACCACAAGGTATAGGTAGATCAGTTAGTTGGTAGGTAGGTAGGTAGGATGACCATAAGATATAAGTAGATCAGTTAGTTGGTAGGTAGGTAGGATGACCACAAGGTATAAGTAGATCTGTTAGTTGGTAGGTAGATAGGATGACCACAAGGTATAAGTAGATCAGTTAGTTGGTAGGTAGGTAGGTAGGATGACCACAAGGTATAAGTAGATCAGTTAGTTGGTAGGTAGGTAGGATGAACACAAGGTATAAGTAGATCAGTTAGTTGGTAGGTAGGTAGGATGACCACAAGGTATAAGTAGATCAGTTAGTTGGTAGGTAGGTAGGATGACCATAAGGTATTAGTAGATCTGTTAGTTGGTAGGTAGGTGGGATGACCATAAGGTATAAGTAGATCTGTTAGTTGGTAGGTAGGTAGGATGACCACAAGGTATAAGTAGATCTGTTAGTTGGTAGGTAGGTAGGATGACCACAAGGTATAAGTAGATCTGTTAGTTGGTAGGTAGGTAGATAGGATGACCACAAGGTATAAGTAGATCTGTTAGTTGGTAGGTAGGTAGGATGACCACAAGGTATAAGTAGATCTGTTAGTTGGTAGGTAGGTAGATAGGATGACCACAAGGTATAAGTAGATCTGTTAGTTGGTAGGTAGGTAGGATGACCACAAGGTATAAGTAGATCTGTTAGTTGGTAGGTAGGTAGGATGACCACAAGGTATAAGTAGATCAGTTAGTTGGTAGGTAGGTAGGTAGGATGACCATAAGGTATAAGTAGATCAGTTAGTTGGTAGGTAGATAGGATGACCACAAGGTATAAGTAGATCAGTTAGTTGGTAGGTAGATAGGATGACCACAAGATATAAGTAGATCAGTTAGTTGGTAGGTAGATAGGATGACCACAAGGTATAAGTAGATCTGTTAGTTGGTAGGTAGATAGGATGACCACAAGATATAAGTAGATCAGTTAGTTGGTAGGTAGATAGGATGACCACAAGGTATAAGTAGATCTGTTAGTTGGTAGGTAGGTAGGATGACCATAAGATATAAGTAGATCAGTTAGTTGGTAGGTAGGTAGGATGACCACAAGGTATAAGTAGATCAGTTAGTTGGTAGGTAGGTAGGATGACCACAAGGTATAAGTAGATCAGTTAGTTGGTAGGTAGGTAGGATGACCACAAGGTATAAGTAGATCTGTTAGTTGGTAGGTAGGTAGGATGACTACAAGGTATAAGTAGATCAGTTAGTTGGTGGGTAGGCAGGATGACCACAAGGTATAAGTAGATCAGTTAGTTGGTAGGCAGGTAGGATGACCACAAGGTATAAGTAGATCAGTTAGTTGGTAGGTAGGTGGGATGACTACAAGGTATACGTAGATCAGTTAGTTGGTAGGTAGGTAGGTAGGATGACCACAAGGTATAAGTACATCAGTTAGTTGGTAGGTAGGTGGGATGACCACAAGGTATAAGTAGATCAGTTAGTTGGTAGGTAGGTAGTATGACCACAAGGTATAAGTAGATCAGTTAGTTGGTGGGTAGGCAGGATGACCACAAGGTATAAGTAGATAAGTTAGTTGGTGGGTAGGCAGGATGACCACAAGGTATAAGTAGATCAGTTAGTTGGTAGGTAGGTAGGTAGGATGACCATAAGATATAAGTAGATCAGTTAGTTGGTGGGTAGGCAGGATGACCACAAGGTATAAGTAGATAAGTTAGTTGGTGGGTAGGCAGGATGACCACAAGGTATAAGTAGATCAGTTAGTTGGTAGGTAGATAGGATGACCACAAGGTATAAGTAGATCAGTTAGTTGGTAGGTAGGTAGGATGACCACAAGGTATAAGTAGATCAGTTTGTTGGTAGGTAGTTAGGATGACCACAAGGTATAAGTAGATCAGTTAGTTGGTAGGTAGGTAGGATGAGCACAAGGTATAAGTAGATCAGTTAGTTGGTGGGTAAGTAGGATGAACACAAGGTATAAGTTGATCAGTTAGTTGGTGGGTAGGTAGGTAGGATGACCACAAGGTATAAGTAGATCAGTTAGTTGGTGGGTAGGTAGGTAGGATGACCACAAGATATAAGTAGATCAGTTAGTTGGTAGGTAGGTAGGATTACCACAAGTAATAAGTAGATCAGTTAGTTGGTAGGTAGGTAGGATGACCACAAGGTATAAGTAGATCAGTTTGTTGGTAGGTAGGTAGGATGACCACAAGATGTAAGTAGATCAGTTAGTTGGTAGGTAGATAGGATGACCACAAGGTGTAAGTAGATCAGTTAGTTACTAGGTAGGTAGGATGACCACAAGGTATAAGTAGATCAGTTAGTTGGTAGGTAGGTAGGTAGGATGACCATAAGATATAAGTAGATCAGTTAGTTGGTAGGTAGGTAGGATGACCACAAGGTATAAGTAGATCAGTTAGTTGGTAGGTAGGTAGGATGACCACAAGGTATAAGTAGATCAGTTAGTTGGTAGGTAGGTAGGATGACTACAAGGTATAAGTAGATCAGTTAGTTGGTAGGTAGGTAGGATGACCACAAGGTATAAGTAGATCAGTTAGTTTTTAAGGTAGGTAGGATGACCACAAGGTATAAGTAGATCAGTTAGTTGGTAGGTAGGTAGGATGACCATAAGGTATAAGTAGATCAGTTTGTTGGTAGGTAGGTAGGATGACCACAAGGTATAAGTAGATCAGTTAGTTGGTAGGTAGGTAGGTATGATGACCATAAGATATAAGTAGATCAGTTAGTTGGTAGGTAGGTAGGATGACCACAAGGTATAAGTAGATCAGTTAGTTGGTAGGTAGGTAGGATGACCACAAGGTATAAGTAGATCAGTTAGTTGGTAGGTAGGTAGGTAGGATGACCATAATGTATAAGTAGATCTGTTAGTTGGTAGGTAGGTAGGTAGGATGACCACAAGGTATAAGTAGATCAGTTAGTTGGTAGGTAGGTAGGATGACCACAAGGTATAAGTAGATCAGTTAGTTTTTAAGGTAGGTAGGATGACCACAAGGTATAAGTAGATGTGTTAGTTTTTAAGGTAGGTAGGATGACCACAAGGTATAAGTAGATCAGTTAGTTGGTAGGTAGGTAGGATGACCACAAGGTATAAGTAGATCAGTTAGTTGGTAGGTAGGTAGGATGACCACAAGGTATAAGTAGATCAGTTAGTTGGTAGGTAGGTAGGTAGGATGACCATAATGTATAAGTAGATCTGTTAGTTGGTAGGTAGGTAGGTATGATGACCATAAGATATAAGTAGATCAGTTAGTTGGTAGGTAGGTAGGATGACCACAAGGTATAAGTAGATCAGTTAGTTGGTAGGTAGGTAGGATGACCACAAGGTATAAGTAGATCAGTTAGTTGGTAGGTAGGTAGGATGACCACAAGGTATTAGTAGATCAGTTAGTTGGTAGGTAGGTAGGATGACCACAAGGTATAAGTAGATCAGTTAGTTGGTAGGTAGGTAGGTAGGATGACCATAATGTATAAGTAGATCTGTTAGTTGGTAGGTAGGTAGGTAGGATGACCACAAGGTATAAGTAGATCAGTTAGTTGGTAGGTAGGTAGGATGACCACAAGGTATAAGTAGATCAGTTAGTTTTTAAGGTAGGTAGGATGACCACAAGGTATAAGTAGATGTGTTAGTTTTTAAGGTAGGTAGGATGACCACAAGTTATAAGTAGATCTGTTAGTTGGTAGGTAGGTAGGTAGGATGACCACAAGGTATAAGTAGATGTGTTAGTTGGTAGGTAGGTAGGATGACCATAAGGTATAAGTAGATCAGTTAGTTGGTAGGTAGGTAGGATGACCACAAGGTATAAGTAGATCAGTTAGTTTTTAAGGTAGGTAGGATGACCACAAGGTATAAGTAGATCAGTTAGTTGGTAGGTAGGTAGGATGACCACAAGGTATAAGTAGATCAGTTAGTTTTTAAGGTAGGTAGGATGACCACAAGGTATAAGTAGATCAGTTTGTTGGTAGGTTGGTAGGATGACCACAAGGTATAAGTAGATCAGTTAGTTGGTAGGTAGGTAGGATGACCACAAGGTATAAGTAGATCAGTTAGTTTTTAAGGTAGGTAGGATGACCACAAGGTATAAGTAGATCAGTTTGTTGGTAGGTTGGTAGGATGACCACAAGGTATAAGTAGATCAGTTTGTTGGTAGGTAGGTAGGATGACCACAAGGTATAAGTAGATCAGTTAGTTGGTAGGTAGGTAGGATGACCACAAGGTATAAGTAGATCAGTTAGTTTTTAAGGTAGGTAGGATGACCACAAGGTATAAGTAGATCAGTTTGTTGGTAGGTTGGTAGGATGACCACAAGGTATAAGTAGATCAGTTTGTTGGTAGGTAGGTAGGATGACCATAAGGTATAAGTAGATCAGTTAGTTGGTAGGTAGGTAGGATGACCACAAGGTATAGGTAGATCAGTTAGTTGGTAGGTAGGTAGGTAGGATGACCATAAGATATAATTAGATCAGTTAGTTGGTAGGTAGGTAGTATGACCACAAGGTATTAGTAGATCAGTTAGTTGGTAGGTAGGTAGGATGACCACAAGGTATAAGTAGATCAGTTAGTTGGTAGGTAGGTAGATAGGATGACCATAAGATATAATTAGATCAGTTAGTTGGTAGGTAGGTAGGATGACCACAAGGTATAGGTAGATCAGTTAGTTGGTAGGTAGGTAGGTAGGATGACCATAAGATATAATTAGATCAGTTAGTTGGTAGGTAGGTAGTATGACCACAAGGTATTAGTAGATCAGTTAGATGGTAGGTAGGTAGGATGACCACAAGGTATAAGTAGATCAGTTAGTTGGTAGGTAGGTAGGATGACCACAAGGTATAAGTAGATCAGTTAGTTGGTAGGTAGGTAGGATGACCATAAGGTATAAGTAGATCAGTTAGTTGGTAGGTAGGTAGTATGACCACAAGGTATTAGTAGATCAGTTAGTTACTAGGTAGGTAGGATGACCACAAGGTATAAGTAGATCAGTTAGTTGGTAGGTAGGTAGGATGACCATAAGGTATAAGTAGATCAGTTAGTTGGTAGGTAGGTAGGATGACCACAAGGTATAAGTAGATCAGTTAGTTGGTAGGTAGGTAGGATGACCACAAGGTATAAGTAGATCAGTTAGATGGTAGGTAGGTAGGATGACCACAAGGTATAAGTAGATCAGTTAGTTGGTAGGTAGGTAGGATGACCACAAGGTATAAGTAGATCAGTTAGTTGGTAGGTAGGTAGGATGACCACAAGGTATAAGTAGATCAGTTAGTTGGTAGGTAGGTAGGATGACCATAATGTATAAGTAGATCTGTTAGTTGGTAGGTAGGTAGTATGACCACAAGGTATTAGTAGATCAGTTAGTTACTAGGTAGGTAGGATGACCATAAGGTATAAGTAGATCAGTTAGTTGGTGGGTAGGTAGGATGACTACAAGGTATAAGTAGATCAGTTTGTTGGTAGGTAGGTAGGATGACCACAAGGTATAAGTACATCAGTTAGTTGGTAGGTAGGTAGGATGACCACAAGGTATAAGTACATCAGTTAGTTGGTAGGTAGGTAGTATGACCACAAGGTATTAGTAGATCAGTTAGATGGTAGGTAGGTAGGATGACCACAAGGTATAAGTAGATCAGTTAGTTGGTAGGTAGGTAGGATGACCACAAGGTATAAGTAGATCAGTTAGTTGGTAGGTAGGTAGGATGACCATAAGGTATAAGTAGATCAGTTTGTTGGTAGGTAGGTAGTATGACCACAAGGTATAAGTAGATCAGTTAGTTGGTGGGTAGGTAGGATGACTACAAGGTATAAGTAGATCAGTTTGTTGGTAGGTAGGTAGGATGACCACAAGGTATAAGTACATCAGTTAGTTGGTAGGTAGATAGGATGACCACAAGGTATAAGTAGATCAGTTAGTTGGTAGGTAGGTAGGATGACCACAAGGTATAAGTAGATCAGTTAGTTGGTAGGTAGGTAGGATGACCACAAGGTATTAGTAGATCAGTTTGTTGGTAGGTTGGTAGGATGACCACAAGGTATAAGTAGATCAGTTAGTTGGTAGGTAGGTAGGTAGGATGACCATAAGGTATAAGTAGATCAGTTAGTTACTAGGTAGGTAGGTAGGATGACCACAAGGTGTAAGTACATCAGTTAGTTGGTAGGTAGGTAGTATGACCACAAGGTATAAGTAGATCAGTTAGTTGGTAGGTAGGTAGGATGACCACAAGGTATAAGTAGATCAGTTAGTTGGTAGGTAGGTAGGATGACCATAAGGTATAAGTAGATCAGTTAGTTGGTAGGTAGGTAGGATGACCACAAGGTATTAGTAGATCAGTTAGTTGGTAGGTAGATAGGATGACCACAAGGTATAAGTAGATCAGTTAGTTGGTAGGTAGGTAGGATGACCATAAGGTATAAGTAGATCAGTTAGTTGGTAGGTAGGTAGATAGGATGACCACAAGGTATAAGTAGATCAGTTAGTTGGTAGGTAGGTAGGATGACCACAAGGTATAAGTAGATCTGTTAGTTGGTAGGTAGGTAGGATGACCACAAGGTATAAGTAGATCTGTTAGTTGGTAGGTAGGTAGGATGACCACAAGGTATAAGTAGATCTGTTAGTTGGTAGGTAGGTAGGATGACCACAAGGTATTAGTAGATCAGTTAGTTGGTAGGTAGGTAGGATGACCACAAGGTATAAGTAGATCTGTTAGTTGGTAGGTAGGTAGGATGACCATAAGGTATAAGTAGATCTGTTAGTTGGTAGGTAGGTAGGATGACCACAAGGTATTAGTAGATCAGTTAGTTGGTAGGTAGGTAGGATGACCACAAGGTATAAGTAGATCTGTTAGTTGGTAGGTAGGTAGGATGACCACAAGGTATAAGTAGATCTGTTAGTTGGTAGGTAGGTAGGATGACCATAAGGTATAAGTAGATCTGTTAGTTGGTAGGTAGGTAGGATGACCACAAGGTATTAGTAGATCAGTTAGTTGGTAGGTAGGTAGGATGACCACAAGGTATAGGTAGATCAGTTAGTTGGTAGGTAGGTAGGATGACCATAAGGTATAAGTAGATCAGTTTGTTGGTAGGTTGGTAGGATGACCACAAGGTATAAGTAGATCAGTTAGTTGGTAGGTAGGTAGGATGACCATAAGATATAAGTAGATCAGTTAGTTGGTAGGTAGGTAGGATGACCACAAGGTATAAGTAGATCAGTTAGTTGGTAGGTAGGTAGGATGACCACAAGGTATTAGTAGATCAGTTAGTTGGTAGGTAGGTAGGATGACCACAAGGTATAAGTAGATAAGTTAGTTGGTAGGTAGGCAGGATGACCACAAGGTGTAAGTAGATCAGTTAGATGGTAGGTAGGTAGGATGACCATAAGGTATAAGTAGATCAGTTAGTTGGTAGGTAGGTAGTATGACCACAAGGTATTAGTAGATCAGTTAGTTGGTAGGTAGGTAGTATGACCACAAGGTATTAGTAGATCAGTTAGTTGGTAGGTAGGTAGGATGACCACAAGGTATAAGTAGATCAGTTAGTTGGTAGGTAGGTAGGATGACCACAAGGTATAAGTAGATCAGTTTGTTGGTAGGTAGGTAGTATGACCACAAGGTATTAGTAGATCAGTTTGTTGGTAGGTAGGTAGGATGACCACAAGGTATAATTAGATCAGTTAGTTGGTAGGTAGGTAGTATGACCACAAGGTATTAGTAGATCAGTTTGTTGGTAGGTAGGTAGGATGACCACAAGGTGTAAGTAGATCAGTTAGTTGGTAGGTAGGTAGGATGACCACAAGGTATAAGTAGATCAGTTTGTTGGTAGGTAGGTAGGATGACCACAAGGTATAATTAGATCAGTTAGTTGGTAGGTAGGTAGTATGACCACAAGGTATTAGTAGATCAGTTAGTTGGTAGGTAGGTAGGATGACCACAAGGTATTAGTAGATCAGTTTGTTGGTAGGTAGGTAGGATGACCACAAGGTGTAAGTAGATCAGTTAGTTGGTAGGTAGGTAGGATGACCATAAGGTATAAGTAGATCAGTTAGTTGGTAGGTAGGTAGTATGACCACAAGGTATTAGTAGATCAGTTTGTTGGTAGGTAGGTAGGATGACCACAAGGTGTAAGTAGATCAGTTAGTTGGTAGGTAGGTAGGATGACCATAAGGTATAATTAGATCAGTTAGTTGGTAGGTAGGTAGGATGACCACAAGGTATAAGTAGATCAGTTAGTTGGTAGGTAGGTAGGATGACCACAAGGTATAAGTAGATCAGTTAGTTTTTAAGGTAGGTAGGATGACCACAAGGTATAAGTAGATCAGTTTGTTGGTAGGTTGGTAGGATGACCACAAGGTATAAGTAGATCAGTTTGTTGGTAGGTAGGTAGGATGACCACAAGGTATAAGTAGATCAGTTTGTTGGTAGGTAGGTAGGATGACTACAAGGTGTAAGTAGATCAGTTAGTTGGTAGGTAGGTAGGATGACCACAAGGTATAGGTAGATCAGTTAGTTGGTAGGTTGGTAGGATGACCACAAGGTATAAGTAGATCAGTTAGTTTTTAAGGTAGGTAGGATGACCACAAGGTATAAGTAGATCAGTTAGTTGGTAGGTTGGTAGGATGACCACAAGGTATAAGTAGATCAGTTTGTTGGTAGGTAGGTAGGATGACCACAAGGTATAAGTAGGTCAGTTTGTTGGTAGGTAGGTAGGATGACTACAAGGTGTAAGTAGATCAGTTAGTTTGTAGGTAGGTAGGATGACCACAAGGTATTAGTAGATCAGTTAGTTGGTAGGTAGGTGGGATGACTACAATGTATAAGTAGATCAGTTAGTTGGTAGGTAGGTAGGATGACCACAAGGTATAAGTAGATCAGTTAGTTTTTAAGGTAGGTAGGATGACCACAAGGTATAAGTAGATCAGTTTGTTGGTAGGTTGGTAGGATGACCACAAGGTATAAGTAGATCAGTTTGTTGGTAGGTAGGTAGGATGACCAAAAGGTATAAGTAGATCAGTTAGTTGGTAGGTAGGTAGGATGACCACAAGGTATAGGTAGATCAGTTAGTTGGTAGGTAGGTAGGTAGGATGACCATAAGATATAATTAGATCAGTTAGTTGGTAGGTAGGTAGTATGACCACAAGGTATTAGTAGATCAGTTAGTTGGTAGGTAGGTAGGATGACCACAAGGTATAAGTAGATCAGTTAGTTGGTAGGTAGGTAGATAGGATGACCATAAGATATAATTAGATCAGTTAGTTGGTAGGTAGGTAGGATGACCACAAGGTATAGGTAGATCAGTTAGTTGGTAGGTAGGTAGGTAGGATGACCATAAGATGTAATTAGATCAGTTAGTTGGTAGGTAGGTAGTATGACCACAAGGTATTAGTAGATCAGTTAGATGGTAGGTAGGTAGGATGACCACAAGGTATATGTAGATCAGTTAGTTGGTAGGTAGGTAGGATGACCATAAGGTATAAGTAGATCAGTTAGTTGGTAGGTAGGTAGGATGACCACAAGGTATAAGTAGATCAGTTAGTTGGTAGGTAGGTAGGTAGGATGACCATAAGGTATAAGTAGATCAGTTAGTTGGTAGGTAGGTAGGATGACCACAAGGTATAAGTAGATCAGTTAGTTGGTAGGTAGGTAGGATGACCACAAGGTATAAGTAGATCAGTTAGTTGGTAGGTAGGTAGGATGACCACAAGGTATAAGTAGATCAGTCAGTTGGTAGGTAGGTAGGTAGGATGACCATCAGATATAAGTAGATCAGTTAGTTGGTAGGTAGGGAAGATGACCACAAGGTATAAGTAGATCAGTTAGTTGGTAGGTAGGTAGGATGACCACAAGGTATAAGTAGATCAGTTAGTTGGTAGGTAGGTAGGATGACCACAAGGTATAATTAGATCAGTTAGTTGGTAGGTAGGTAGTATGACCACAAGGTATTAGTAGATCAGTTAGATGGTAGGTAGGTAGGATGACCACAAGGTATAAGTAGATCAGTTAGTTGGTAGGTAGGTAGGATGACCACAAGGTATAATTAGATCAGTTAGTTGGTAGGTAGGTAGTATGACCACAAGGTATTAGTAGATCAGTTTGTTGGTAGGTAGGTAGGATGACCACAAGGTGTAAGTAGATCAGTTAGTTGGTAGGTAGGTAGGATGACCATAAGGTATAATTAGATCAGTTAGTTGGTAGGTAGGTAGGTAGGATGACCACAAGGTATAAGTAGATCAGTTTGTTGGTAGGTAGGTAGGATGACCACAAGGTATAAGTAGATCAGTTTGTTGGTAGGTAGGTAGGATGACCATAAGGTATAAGTAGATCAGTTAGATGGTAGGTAGGTAGGATGACCATAAGGTATAAGTAGATCAGTTAGTTGGTAGGTAGGTAGGATGACTACAAGGTATAAGTAGATCAGTTTGTTGGTAGGTAGGTAGGATGACCACAAGGTATAAGTAGATCAGTTTGTTGGTAGGTAGGTAGGATGACCATAAGGTATAAGTAGATCAGTTAGATGGTAGGTAGGTAGGTAGGATGACCACAAGGTATAAGTAGATCAGTTTGTTGGTAGGTAGGTAGGATGACCACAAGGTATAAGTAGATCAGTTTGTTGGTAGGTAGGTAGGATGACCATAAGGTATAAGTAGATCAGTTAGTTGGTAGGTAGGTAGGATGACCACAAGGTATAAGTAGATCAGTTTGTTGGTAGGTAGGTAGGATGACCACAAGGTATAAGTAGATCAGTTTGTTGGTAGGTAGGTAGGTAGGATGACCATAAGGTATAAGTAGATCAGTTTGTTGGTAGGTAGGTAGGTAGGATGACCACAAGGTATAAGTAGATCAGTTTGTTGGTAGGTAGGTAGGATGACCACAAGGTATAAGTAGATCAGTTTGTTGGTAGGTAGGTAGGATGACCATAAGGTATAAGTAGATCAGTTAGATGGTAGGTTGGTAGGATGACCACAAGGTATAAGTAGATCTGTTAGTTGGTAGGTAGGTAGGATGACCACATGGTGTAAGTAGATCAGTTAGTTGGTAGGTAGGTAGTATGACCACAAGGTATTAGTAGATCAGTTAGTTGGTAGGTAGGTAGGATGACCACAAGGTATAAGTAGATCAGTTTGTTGGTAGGTAGGTAGGATGACCACATGGTGTAAGTAGATCAGTTAGTTGGTAGGTAGGTAGTATGACCACAAGGTATTAGTAGATCAGTTAGTTGGTAGGTAGGTAGGATGACCACAAGGTATAAGTAGATCAGTTAGTTGGTAGGTAGGTAGGATGACCACAAGGTATAAGTAGATCAGTTAGTTTTTAAGGTAGGTAGGATGACCACAAGGTATAAGTAGATCAGTTTGTTGGTAGGTTGGTAGGATGACCACAAGGTATAAGTAGATCAGTTTGTTGGTAGGTAGGTAGGATGACCACAAGGTATAAGTAGATCAGTTTGTTGGTAGGTAGGTAGGATGACTACAAGGTGTAAGTAGATCAGTTAGTTGGTAGGTAGGTAGGATGACCACAAGGTATAGGTAGATCAGTTAGTTGGTAGGTTGGTAGGATGACCACAAGGTATAAGTAGATCATTTAGTTTTTAAGGTAGGTAGGATGACCACAAGGTATAAGTAGATCAGTTAGTTGGTAGGTTGGTAGGATGACCACAAGGTATAAGTAGATCAGTTTGTTGGTAGGTAGGTAGGATGACCACAAGGTATAAGTAGGTCAGTTTGTTGGTAGGTAGGTAGGATGACTACAAGGTGTAAGTAGATCAGTTAGTTTGTAGGTAGGTAGGATGACCACAAGGTATTAGTAGATCAGTTAGTTGGTAGGTAGGTGGGATGACTACAATGTATAAGTAGATCAGTTAGTTGGTAGGTAGGTAGGATGACCACAAGGTATAAGTAGATCAGTTAGTTTTTAAGGTAGGTAGGATGACCACAAGGTATAAGTAGATCAGTTTGTTGGTAGGTTGGTAGGATGACCACAAGGTACAAGTAGATCAGTTAGTTGGTATGTAGGTAGGATGACCACAAGGTATAAGTAGATAAGTTAGTTGGTAGGTAGGTAGGATGACCATAAGATATAATTAGATCAGTTAGTTGGTAGGTAGGTAGTATGACCACAAGGTATTAGTAGATCAGTTAGTTGGTAGGTAGGTAGGATGACCACAAGGTATAAGTAGATCAGTTAGTTGGTAGGTAGGTAGATAGGATGACCATAAGATATAATTAGATCAGTTAGTTGGTAGGTAGGTAGGATGACCACAAGGTATAGGTAGATCAGTTAGTTGGTAGGTAGGTAGGTAGGATGACCATAAGATGTAATTAGATCAGTTAGTTGGTAGGTAGGTAGTATGACCACAAGGTATTAGTAGATCAGTTAGATGGTAGGTAGGTAGGATGACCACAAGGTATAAGTAGATCAGTTAGTTGGTAGGTAGGTAGGATGACCACAAGGTATAAGTAGATCAGTTAGTTGGTAGGTAGGTAGGATGACTACAAGGTATAAGTAGATCAGTTAGATGGTAGGTAGGTAGGATGACCACAAGGTATAAGTAGATCAGTTAGTTGGTAGGTAGGTAGGATGACCACAAGGTATAAGTAGATCAGTTAGTTGGTAGGTAGGTAGTATGACCACAAGGTATTAGTAGATCAGTTAGATGGTAGGTAGGTAGGATGACCACAAGGTATAAGTAGATCAGTTAGTTGGTAGGTAGGTAGGATGACCACAAGGTATAAGTAGATCAGTTAGTTGGTAGGTAGGTAGGATGACCATAAGGTATTAGTAGATCAGTTAGTTGGTAGGTAGGTAGGATGACCACAAGGTATAAGTAGATCAGTTTGTTGGTAGGTAGGTAGGATGACCATAAGGTATAAGTAGATCAGTTTGTTGGTAGGTAGGTAGGATGACCACAAGGTATAAGAAGATCAGTTAGTTGGTAGGTAGGTAGGATGACCATAAGGTATTAGTAGATCAGTTTGTTGGTAGGTAGGTAGGTAGGATGACCACAAGGTATAATTAGATCAGTTAGTTGGTAGGTAGGTAGTATGACCACAAGGTATTAGTAGATCAGTTAGATGGTAGGTAGGTAGGATGACCACAAGGTATAAGTAGATCAGTTAGTTTTTAAGGTAGGTAGGATGACCACAAGGTATAAGTAGATCAGTTTGTTGGTAGGTTGGTAGGATGACCACAAGGTATAAGTAGATCAGTTTGTTGGTAGGTAGGTAGGATGACCACAAGGTATAAGTAGATCAGTTAGTTGGTAGGTAGGTAGGATGACCACAAGGTATAGGTAGATCAGTTAGTTGGTAGGTTGGTAGGATGACCACAAGGTATAATTAGATCAGTTAGTTGGTAGGTAGGTAGTATGACCACAAGGTATTAGTAGATCAGTTAGATGGTAGGTAGGTAGGATGACCACAAGGTATAAGTAGATCAGTTTGTTGGTAGGTAGGTAGGATGACCACAAGGTGTAAGTAGATCAGTTAGTTGGTAGGTAGGTAGGATGACCATAAGGTATAATTAGATCAGTTAGTTGGTAGGTAGGTAGGTAGGATGACCACAAGGTATAAGTAGATCAGTTTGTTGGTAGGTAGGTAGGATGACCACAAGGTATAAGTAGATCAGTTTGTTGGTAGGTAGGTAGGATGACCATAAGGTATAAGTAGATCAGTTAGATGGTAGGTAGGTGGGATGACCATAAGGTATAATTAGATCAGTTAGTTGGTAGGTAGGTAGGATGACCACAAGGTATAAGTAGATCAGTTTGTTGGTAGGTAGGTAGGATGACCACAAGGTATAAGTAGATCAGTTTGTTGGTAGGTAGGTAGGTAGGATGACCATAAGGTATAAGTAGATCAGTTTGTTGGTAGGTAGGTAGGTAGGATGACCACAAGGTATAAGTAGATCAGTTTGTTGGTAGGTAGGTAGGATGACCACAAGGTATAAGTAGATCAGTTTGTTGGTAGGTAGGTAGGATGACCATAAGGTATAAGTAGATCAGTTAGATGGTAGGTTGGTAGGATGACCACAAGGTATAAGTAGATCTGTTAGTTGGTAGGTAGGTAGGATGACCACATGGTGTAAGTAGATCAGTTAGTTGGTAGGTAGGTAGTATGACCACAAGGTATTAGTAGATCAGTTAGTTGGTAGGTAGGTAGGATGACCACAAGGTATAAGTAGATCAGTTTGTTGGTAGGTAGGTAGGATGACCACATGGTGTAAGTAGATCAGTTAGTTGGTAGGTAGGTAGTATGACCACAAGGTATTAGTAGATCAGTTAGTTGGTAGGTAGGTAGGATGACCACAAGGTATAAGTAGATCAGTTAGTTGGTAGGTAGGTAGGATGACCACAAGGTATAAGTAGATCAGTTAGTTTTTAAGGTAGGTAGGATGACCACAAGGTATAAGTAGATCAGTTTGTTGGTAGGTTGGTAGGATGACCACAAGGTATAAGTAGATCAGTTTGTTGGTAGGTAGGTAGGATGACCACAAGGTATAAGTAGATCAGTTTGTTGGTAGGTAGGTAGGATGACTACAAGGTGTAAGTAGATCAGTTAGTTGGTAGGTAGGTAGGATGACCACAAGGTATAGGTAGATCAGTTAGTTGGTAGGTTGGTAGGATGACCACAAGGTATAAGTAGATCAGTTAGTTTTTAAGGTAGGTAGGATGACCACAAGGTATAAGTAGATCAGTTAGTTGGTAGGTAGGTAGGATGACCACAAGGTATAAGTAGATCAGTTTGTTGGTAGGTAGGTAGGATGACCACAAGGTATAAGTAGGTCAGTTTGTTGGTAGGTAGGTAGGATGACTACAAGGTGTAAGTAGATCAGTTAGTTTGTAGGTAGGTAGGATGACCACAAGGTATTAGTAGATCAGTTAGTTGGTAGGTAGGTGGGATGACTACAATGTATAAGTAGATCAGTTAGTTGGTAGGTAGGTAGGATGACCACAAGGTATAAGTAGATCAGTTAGTTTTTAAGGTAGGTAGGATGACCACAAGGTATAAGTAGATCAGTTTGTTGGTAGGTTGGTAGGATGACCACAAGGTATAAGTAGATCAGTTAGTTGGTATGTAGGTAGGATGACCACAAGGTATAAGTAGATAAGTTAGTTGGTAGGTAGGTAGGATGACCATAAGATATAATTAGATCAGTTAGTTGGTAGGTAGGTAGTATGACCACAAGGTATAAGTAGATCAGTTAGTTGGTAGGTAGGTAGGATGACCACAAGGTATAAGTAGATCAGTTAGTTGGTAGGTAGGTAGATAGGATGACCATAAGATATAATTAGATCAGTTAGTTGGTAGGTAGGTAGGATGACCACAAGGTATAGGTAGATCAGTTAGTTGGTAGGTAGGTAGGTAGGATGACCATAAGATGTAATTAGATCAGTTAGTTGGTAGGTAGGTAGTATGACCACAAGGTATTAGTAGATCAGTTAGATGGTAGGTAGGTAGGATGACCACAAGGTATAAGTAGATCAGTTAGTTGGTAGGTAGGTAGGATGACCACAAGGTATAAGTAGATCAGTTAGTTGGTAGGTAGGTAGGATGACTACAAGGTATAAGTAGATCAGTTAGATGGTAGGTAGGTAGGATGACCACAAGGTATAAGTAGATCAGTTAGTTGGTAGGTAGGTAGGATGACCACAAGGTATAAGTAGATCAGTTAGTTGGTAGGTAGGTAGTATGACCACAAGGTATTAGTAGATCAGTTAGATGGTAGGTAGGTAGGATGACCACAAGGTATAAGTAGATCAGTTAGTTGGTAGGTAGGTAGGATGACCACAAGGTATAAGTAGATCAGTTAGTTGGTAGGTAGGTAGGATGACCACAAGGTATAAGTAGATCAGTTTGTTGGTAGGTAGGTAGGATGACCATAAGGTATAAGTAGATCAGTTTGTTGGTAGGTAGGTAGGATGACCACAAGGTATAAGAAGATCAGTTAGTTGGTAGGTAGGTAGGATGACCATAAGGTATTAGTAGATCAGTTTGTTGGTAGGTAGGTAGGTAGGATGACCACAAGGTATAATTAGATCAGTTAGTTGGTAGGTAGGTAGTATGACCACAAGGTATTAGTAGATCAGTTAGATGGTAGGTAGGTAGGATGACCACAAGGTATAAGTAGATCAGTTAGTTTTTAAGGTAGGTAGGATGACCACAAGGTATAAGTAGATCAGTTTGTTGGTAGGTTGGTAGGATGACCACAAGGTATAAGTAGATCAGTTTGTTGGTAGGTAGGTAGGATGACCACAAGGTATAAGTAGATCAGTTAGTTGGTAGGTAGGTAGGATGACCACAAGGTATAAGTAGATCAGTTAGTTGGTAGGTTGGTAGGATGACCACAAGGTATAATTAGATCAGTTAGTTGGTAGGTAGGTAGTATGACCACAAGGTATTAGTAGATCAGTTAGATGGTAGGTAGGTAGGATGACCACAAGGTATAAGTAGATCAGTTTGTTGGTAGGTAGGTAGGATGACCACAAGGTATAAGTAGATCAGTTAGTTGGTAGGTAGGTAGGATGACCACAAGGTATAGGTAGATCAGTTAGTTGGTAGGTTGGTAGGATGACCACAAGGTATAATTAGATCAGTTAGTTGGTAGGTAGGTAGTATGACCACAAGGTATTAGTAGATCAGTTAGATGGTAGGTAGGTAGGATGACCACAAGGTATAAGTAGATCAGTTAGTTGGTAGGTAGGTAGGATGACCATAAGGTATTAGTAGATCAGTTAGTTTTTAAGGTAGGTAGGATGACCACAAGGTATAAGTAGATCAGTTTGTTGGTAGGTTGGTAGGATGACCACAAGGTATAAGTAGATCAGTTTGTTGGTAGGTAGGTAGTATGACCACAAGGTATTAGTAGATCAGTTAGTTGGTAGGTAGGTAGGATGACCACAAGGTATAAGTAGATCAGTTAGTTGGTAGGTAGGTAGGATGACCACAGGGTATAAGTAGATCAGTTAGTTTTTAAGGTAGGTAGGATGACCACAAGGTATAAGTAGATCAGTTTGTTGGTAGGTTGGTAGGATGACCACAAGGTATAAGTAGATCAGTTTGTTGGTAGGTAGGTAGGATGACCACAAGGTATAAGTAGATCAGTTTGTTGGTAGGTAGGTAGGATGACTACAAGGTGTAAGTAGATCAGTTAGTTGGTAGGTAGGTAGGATGACCACAAGGTATAGGTAGATCAGTTAGTTGGTAGGTTGGTAGGATGACCACAAGGTATAAGTAGATCAGTTAGTTTTTAAGGTAGGTAGGATGACCACAAGGTATAAGTAGATCAGTTAGTTGGTAGGTAGGTAGGATGACCACAAGGTATAAGTAGATCAGTTTGTTGGTAGGTAGGTAGGATGACCACAAGGTATAAGTAGATCAGTTTGTTGGTAGGTAGGTAGGATGACTACAAGGTGTAAGTAGATCAGTTAGTTTGTAGGTAGGTAGGATGACCACAAGGTATTAGTAGATCAGTTAGTTGGTAGGTAGGTGGGATGACTACAATGTATAAGTAGATCAGTTAGTTGGTAGGTAGGTAGGATGACCACAAGGTATAAGTAGATCAGTTAGTTTTTAAGGTAGGTAGGATGACCACAAGGTATAAGTAGATCAGTTTGTTGGTAGGTTGGTAGGATGACCACAAGGTATAAGTAGATCAGTTAGTTGGTATGTAGGTAGGATGACCACAAGGTATAAGTAGATAAGTTAGTTGGTAGGTAGGTAGGATGACCATAAGATATAATTAGATCAGTTAGTTGGTAGGTAGGTAGTATGACCACAAGGTATTAGTAGATCAGTTAGTTGGTAGGTAGGTAGGATGACCACAAGGTATAAGTAGATCAGTTAGTTGGTAGGTAGGTAGATAGGATGACCATAAGATATAATTAGATCAGTTAGTTGGTAGGTAGGTAGGATGACCACAAGGTATAGGTAGATCAGTTAGTTGGTAGGTAGGTAGGTAGGATGACCATAAGATGTAATTAGATCAGTTAGTTGGTAGGTAGGTAGTATGACCACAAGGTATTAGTAGATCAGTTAGTTGGTAGGTAGGTAGGATGACCACAAGGTATAAGTAGATCAGTTAGTTGGTAGGTAGGTAGGATGACCACAAGGTATAAGTAGATCAGTTAGTTGGTAGGTAGGTAGGATGACTACAAGGTATAAGTAGATCAGTTAGATGGTAGGTAGGTAGGATGACCACAAGGTATAAGTAGATCAGTTAGTTGGTAGGTAGGTAGGATGACCACAAGGTATAAGTAGATCAGTTAGTTGGTAGGTAGGTAGTATGACCACAAGGTATTAGTAGATCAGTTAGATGGTAGGTAGGTAGGATGACCATAAGGTATTAGTAGATCAGTTAGTTGGTAGGTAGGTAGGATGACCACAAGGTATAAGTAGATCAGTTTGTTGGTAGGTAGGTAGGATGACCATAAGGTATAAGTAGATCAGTTTGTTGGTAGGTAGGTAGGATGACCACAAGGTATAAGAAGATCAGTTAGTTGGTAGGTAGGTAGGATGACCATAAGGTATTAGTAGATCAGTTTGTTGGTAGGTAGGTAGGTAGGATGACCACAAGGTATAATTAGATCAGTTAGTTGGTAGGTAGGTAGGATGACCACAAGGTATTAGTAGATCAGTTAGATGGTAGGTAGGTAGGATGACCACAAGGTATAAGTAGATCAGTTAGTTTTTAAGGTAGGTAGGATGACCACAAGGTATAAGTAGATCAGTTTGTTGGTAGGTTGGTAGGATGACCACAAGGTATAAGTAGATCAGTTTGTTGGTAGGTAGGTAGGATGACCACAAGGTATAAGTAGATCAGTTAGTTGGTAGGTAGGTAGGATGACCACAAGGTATAGGTAGATCAGTTAGTTGGTAGGTTGGTAGGATGACCACAAGGTATAATTAGATCAGTTAGTTGGTAGGTAGGTAGTATGACCACAAGGTATTAGTAGATCAGTTAGATGGTAGGTAGGTAGGATGACCACAAGGTATAAGTAGATCAGTTTGTTGGTAGGTAGGTAGGATGACCACAAGGTATAAGTAGATCAGTTAGTTGGTAGGTAGGTAGGATGACCACAAGGTATAGGTAGATCAGTTAGTTGGTAGGTTGGTAGGATGACCACAAGGTATAATTAGATCAGTTAGTTGGTAGGTAGGTAGTATGACCACAAGGTATTAGTAGATCAGTTAGATGGTAGGTAGGTAGGATGACCACAAGGTATAAGTAGATCAGTTAGTTGGTAGGTAGGTAGGATGACCATAAGGTATTAGTAGATCAGTTAGTTTTTAAGGTAGGTAGGATGACCACAAGGTATAAGTAGATCAGTTTGTTGGTAGGTTGGTAGGATGACCACAAGGTATAAGTAGATCAGTTTGTTGGTAGGTAGGTAGGATGACTACAAGGTGTAAGTAGATCAGTTAGTTGGTAGGTAGGTAGGATGACCACAAGGTATAGGTAGATCAGTTAGTTGGTAGGTTGGTAGGATGACCACAAGGTATAAGTAGATCAGTTAGTTTTTAAGGTAGGTAGGATGACCACAAGGTATAAGTAGATCAGTTAGTTGGTAGGTTGGTAGGATGACCACAAGGTATAAGTAGATCAGTTTGTTGGTAGGTAGGTAGGATGACCACAAGGTATAAGTAGGTCAGTTTGTTGGTAGGTAGGTAGGATGACTACAAGGTGTAAGTAGATCAGTTAGTTTGTAGGTAGGTAGGATGACCACAAGGTATTAGTAGATCAGTTAGTTGGTAGGTAGGTGGGATGACTACAATGTATAAGTAGATCAGTTAGTTGGTAGGTAGGTAGGTAGGATGACCACAAGGTATAAGTACATCAGTTAGTTGGTAGGTAGGTGGGATGACCACAAGGTATAAGTAGATCAGTTAGTTGGTAGGTAGGTAGTATGACCACAAGGTATAAGTAGATCAGTTAGTTGGTGGGTAGGCAGGATGACCACAAGGTATAAGTAGATCAGTTATTTGGTAGGTAGGTAGGATGACCACAAGGTATAAGTAGATCAGTTAGTTGGTAGGTAGGTAGTATGACCACAAGGTATTAGTAGATCAGTTAGTTGGTGCTTAAGTAGGATGAACACAAGGTATAAGTTGATCAGTTAGTTGGTGCGTAGGTAGGTAGGATGACCACAAGGTATAAGTAGATCAGTTAGTTGGTGGGTAGGTAGGTAGGATGACCACAAGGTATAAGTAGATCAGTTAGTTGGTAGGTAGGTAGGATTACCACAAGTAATAAGTAGATCAGTTAGTTGGTAAGTAGGTAGGATGACCACAAGGTATAAGTAGATCAGTTTGTTGGTAGGTAGGTAGGATGACCACAAGGTGTAAGTAGATCAGTTAGTTGGTAGGTAGATAGGATGACCACAAGGTGTAAGTAGATCAGTTAGTTACTAGGTAGGTAGGATGACC
The DNA here is from genome assembly GCA_944474755.1 of Limnoperna fortunei. Taxonomy (NCBI): domain Eukaryota; kingdom Metazoa; phylum Mollusca; class Bivalvia; order Mytilida; family Modiolidae; genus Limnoperna; species Limnoperna fortunei. Next base: position 30,365,269 of record OX104112.1, on the reverse strand, counting down.
ACAAGGTATAAGTAGATCAGTTAGTTGGTAGGTAGGTAGGTAGGTAGGATGACCATAAGATATAAGTAGATCAGTTAGTTGGTAGGTAGGTAGGATGACCACAAGGTATAAGTAGATCAGTTAGTTGGTAGGTAGGTAGGATGACCACAAGGTATAAGTAGATCAGTTAGTTGGTAGGTAGGTAGGTAGGTAGGATGACCATAAGATATAAGTAGATCAGTTAGTTGGTAGGTAGGTAGGATGACCACAAGGTATAAGTAGATCAGTTAGTTGGTAGGTAGGTAGGATTACCACAAGGTATAAGTAGATCAGTTAGTTGGTAGGTAGGTAGGATGACCATAATGTATAAGTAGATCTGTTAGTTGGTAGGTAGGTAGGATGACCACAAGGTATAAGTAGATCAGTTAGTTGGTAGGTAGGTAGGATGACCACAAGGTATAAGTAGATCAGTTAGTTGGTAGGTAGGTAGGATGACTACAAGGTATAAGTAGATCAGTTAGTTGGTAGGTAGGTAGGATGACCATAAGATATAAGTAGATCTGTTAGTTGGTAGGTAGGTAGGATGACCACAAGGTATAAGTAGATCTGTTAGTTGGTAGGTAGGTAGGATGACCACAAGGTATAAGTAGATCAGTTAGTTGGTAGGTAGGTAGGATGACCACAAGGTATAAGTAGATCAGTTAGTTGGTAGGTAGGTAGGATGACCATAAGATATAAGTAGATCTGTTAGTTGGTAGGTAGGTAGGATGACCACAAGGTATAAGTAGATCTGTTAGTTGGTAGGTAGGTAGGATGACCACAAGGTATAAGTAGATCAGTTAGTTGGTAGGTAGGTAGGATGACCACAAGGTATAAGTAGATCAGTTAGTTTTTAAGGTAGGTAGGATGACCACAAGGTATAAGTAGATCAGTTTGTTGGTAGGTAGGTAGGATGACCACAAGGTATAAGTAGATCAGTTTGTTGGTAGGTAGGTAGGATGACCACAAGGTATAAGTAGATCAGTTTGTTGGTAGGTAGGTAGGATGACTACAAGGTGTAAGTAGATCAGTTAGTTGGTAGGTAGGTAGGATGACTACAAGGTATAAGTAGATCAGTTAGTTGACAGGTAGGTAGGATGACTGCAAAGTGTAAGTAGATCAGTTAGTTGGTAGGTAGGTAGGATGACTACAAGGTGTAAGTAGATCAGTTAGTTGGTAGGTAGGTAGGATGACTACAAGGTATAAGTAGATCAGTTAGTTGGTAGGTAGGTAGGTAGGATGACCACAAGGTATTAGTAGATCAGTTTGTTGGTAGGTAGGTAGGATGACCACAAGGTATAAGTAGATCAGTTTGTTGGTAGGTAGGTAGGATGACCACAAGGTATAAGTAGATCAGTTAGTTGGTAGGTAGGTAGTATGACCACAAGGTATAAGTAGATCAGTTAGTTGGTAGGTAGGTAGGATGACCACAATGTAGCAATCGGGCAATATGTGGTAGGTAGGTTTGCCACTGGGTATATGTAGGGCAGTTGGCAGGTAGGTAGTTTGGCCGCTATGTATAGGTAGATCAGTGGGTATGTTGGCCGCTGGATATATGTAGGTCAGTAAGTGGGTTGGTAAGTAGGCTGCAAGGTATCAGTAGGGCAGTTAGTTGGAAGGCTGGTTGGCTGATAGGTATATGTAGGTACATGTTGGTAGGCCGCTAATTACAAGGAGGTAATTTAATAGTTAAATAGGTTGGCCGCTAGGTAAAAGTTGGTAATTTAAAAGGTGAGTAGGTTGGCCGCAAGGTACAAGTAGGTTTTGTAGTGGGTAGATAGGTTGTCCGCTGTATATAAGAAGATCAATTAGTTGGTAGGTATGTTGGCCGCTAGGTATATATAGGTCAGTTAGTAGATAGGTAGGTTGGCTGGTGGGTATAAATAGAAGTTATTGAAGGCAATAAAATGATTGAAATTATAAATGAAAGAAATGTTGCTATTGGAAACGTTGCCAACGTCAGTCGGGAGTTTTACTTGCACAAATTGCGTTTAACTGGCGAAAAGTAAACGAATCATTTATCTTTAATTTGGAATCACATTTAACAATTTTCCTGGATTGACATAAAAGCACGTATATTATAGGATTAAACACTGGGTTTTAGGAAATTATCAATGTGTAAACTCCGGCGACTCACTCACAAACTAAATAAAGTCCGAAGGACTTTATGTCAAGTTTGTGAGGGAGTCGCCGGAGTTTACACATTCTGATAATTTCGTAAAACACAGTGTTTAATCCTTATAATTCTTTGAAATAATCGCTGCGATTTTTAAAACAGCAAAAACAGTTACAGAAACCCATCTAGACCTCAAAACGTACCTAGGTCGGAAAGCGTAGGGATATGCAAAACATAGTACCAAAGGAATCGCGGTTCTGTAGAATATTGATAGGGAAAAAAACAAAATGAAACGCTAAATTGTATTTATATTATATTTTGTTTGAAATCTCAATCGATTTAATTGGAAATCATTGGGGCAGAGAAAACATTGCCCCCCTCTCCCTGACGATACGCTAGGACGCCATCTTGTTTACATTGGATACTGAAAGTAGTCCGCTCAGAGGAAATATCGATGTATAAATTATCTGAGAAGACGACATTTAAGTGTTTTTATCCAATCAAAGTATTTAATATAAATAAATTACAGCATGAATAGAATTATTAATATATAAACAGATAAAGAACATAAGTCCGCCAGTTGGACAACTTGATGGTATACACAATTATCATCTATAGTTGGTTTCAGGGACAGTCTATACTAACGGGACATGTCACTCCTAATTAAACCTATATTACAGTTCGATATTTCTGTGCCACGGCTGAAATTTGACGTATCCGCTCCGTTCCGTTTCCGGAATTAAGATTCCGCAATTTTATTGTAAGTGTGATTGGAATTTTTTCTCTCTCGAAATTGGTTATTTCACGAAAACATAGTACAATAATAGTAAGTATTTATTTTTATAGTTTATTATTCACTTATGAATTATGATTTCGTTAAATTACAAGTTGTCATTCCACATTTAGCCAGAAAACAATACGAAAATGTTGTTGTCTAACATGTGCGTAATATCGTAGCGGTTTTTTCCTTCAGTCAACCCCATTTGTGAATGGGATAACTTCATCACCCTTTTGTGTGATCACAACAAACCTTGGTTTTTATGAAAATTTAAAAAAAACTCCTGTGTAGTAGACTGTTTAAAGTAGGTTTTATGTGTTTTTTTGCATGAATTTGGATGATTGGAAATTTGTGTATATTTTGGAACACCGGTCCCCATCTTGGCTACATACACCCATTTGTGAATGGGATAACTTCATCACCCTTTTGTGTGATCACAACAAACCTTGGTTTTAATGAAAATTTATAGATACTCCTGTGTAGTAGACTGCTTAAAGTAGGTTTTATGTGTTTTTTTGCATGAATTTGGGTGCTTGGAAATTTGTTTATATTTTGGAACACCGGTCACCATCTTGGCTACATACACCAACCATACACCCATTTGTGAATGGGATAACTTCATCACCCTTTTGTGTGATCACAACAAACCTTGGTTTTTATGAAAATTTATAGATACTCCTGTGTAATAGACTGCTTAAATTAGGTTTTATGTGTTTTTTGCATGAATTTGGATGATTGGAAATTTGTTAATATTTTGGAACACCGGTCCCCATCTTGGCTACATACACCCACTTGTACATGTAATAACTTTTCACCCTTTGTGTGATCACAACTTACCTTAGTTGGTTTTTATGAATTTATAGATACTCCTGTGCATATCCACCGTGTACATATCTAATATTAATTATTAATAATTTTGTTGTTTCAGATGCCTTCTCGAAAGAAGTCACGTCACCTAACACAGACAGAAAAAATTTTTAATTAGTTTATTACTGTTATAACATCCTGTAATTCCTACTGTGTTTACCTGACAGGTTTATAATTATACATATTGCCTTGGTTTCACCACATGGTGTGAGACAGACAGAAAATTTTATCAATTAGTTGATTAGTTAATTACTGTTTGCAATATCATCCTGTAATTTCTACTGTGTTTACCTGACAGGTTAATAATTATACAGAGTGGCTTGTGTTTTTGTTAATTTTCTTTTTCCTTATCATTATCAAAGAATTGTATTCTCTTTACCTTACAAATAAAGTAATTAAAGATATATGTATAAACACATTAAAAGCTGAAGAGAAATTCAATAAAATGTTAATTGGGAAAGTTGTTTTAGTTTAATTACAAGATTAAGGTGAATAAAAATTTATAAAATTTATAATTATAATAATCCGATCTGACATGAACATTTTTTATTGTATAATATAGATAAACGCACGGAAAAACACTAGAGAATCGTAAATAATGTATTTAAAAAAACGGAAATCATATCATACCGTATCGAACACGATTACATTTTAACAAAGTTCGAAACTAAAGCTAGGCGTATGTGGCTCGTGTATAGATACGAAAATTTCCGACCGAAGTGCTAGCTCTGCGTTCGTGTCCTAGAAATTTTGCCGTAAACGCCAGTGACATGTCCCGTTAGTATAGACTGTCCCTGTTGGTTTACATTTACGTAGGAATGATATTAATATATTATATGACATTATCATATACTTAGTAATGATATGTTTGTTTTTGCATATGTGATACCGACAAGGTCAGTCAACTCATATCACAAAGGGGTGTGATAATGATATCAAGCGGGTATGATATGGATGCCATATCACACCCCTCGCTGAACTGACGTGGATTTCTACTCTGCAGGAAAAAGACTATTTTGTTTTAATTTAATATTTTTCCGTGTATCATTTACATGTCTTGATCCGTTTTGGGTAATCTTATATTATTAGGGGATTTTCTCCTTTATGTATCTTCTACTACAAAAATTGAATCAAACGAGAACTCAATGTTTGGAGTTGACAGGACACATCTTCTTTCTTCGAAACTTAACAGAATGATTCATCATGTTTGTTCACCTGCTATTATAGAATAAGTATTGGGAATTATATATTTTTTCCGAACAATTGCGGAATGTCTCAAATATATGATAAAAAGGTTATTATCTGGCGATTTTCATATCACACCCATATCAACCCTCGACCCATATTTACCCTCGAGCCTATGGGGTGATATGAAAATCGAGATATAATAACCTCTTAATATAACATTCAGTATCAACCCAAGACCTCCATATCTGACTTAGGGCCTTTATTCCGGCAGATATGGAGGTCTCGGTTTGATACGGAATGTGAAATGGTACTGGGTCGAGAGTTGATAAGGGCAAAAAAGACAACCCGTTGTGTTGAATGACTTCGTGCCTTTTATATATTCAACAAGCAAAATAGGAATTTACATTTCATTTGCAATGCAACCAAAGATTTTTTTTATGTTTTGAACAGTTTCATCAATATGTGTTTTTTTTTCAACATTCATCAGCGTTATGATTTGTATGGGGTTTTTTTTATTCAGGGCATATTGTCTGCCATCTACAAACTATACATTTGTTTGTTAATGTATACCACATGCTATGGATTGGACTCAGTGTTGGTAGGATTGGGTGATGAATTTTCCTTTTTCTTATGCACCGTAAACATGGTTTTATTTTTTCTTTTAATTTATAGGCAACGATAATGATGATTGTTCGTATGTTAACTTTTATCCTAATCGTATTTTGATTGGTTCCTTTTACTTCCGGCGAGGGATTTACAACCAATTGAATGAGAGATGACATATGCAATTTCGTTTAGTATTGACGTTTGCATGAAGAACGTATCTATGACTTGTCATCAGGTAAATTGACTATTCTAATATGACGTGCTTTAAAGGCTTTGAGACCACAACTGTAATAAAATATGATTTATTTATGAGCAACACGCGCTGAGAAGGGTGTGTTTTAAACGGCTGTTCCAATTACAAAACTGTAACTCCCACCGAAAAGCTATTGCATATGACGTGTAAATCTAATAAATAGCGACACGCGCTATAATTATCCGTGTGTTACATTAAAGGAGCAGCCAGTTTATGTTTTCTATAGTTACGAAAATATTAGAAATGTACTCTAATTGTCTTACTAGAATAGAAATAATTCACGGAGGCTTTGATTTATCATTGTTTTACCACGGGATGACCATTTATGTCGTTATTTAAAATAATACGACATAAATGGTCACCCCGTGGTAAAACAATGATAAACCACTGCCTCCGTGAATTATTTCTTAAGTTGACAACACCGGCACGCCTTCATCTAGGAAAAAGATGCAGATATTTATGTAAAAATATTTTTTGTTTTGTTTTCATATTCTGCACTTTTTATTTTTATTTTTGCTTCGTTATAAGCAGTAGGTATCCTGGTTTTCCGGTTTTCAATAGCGTAAGATATAATGAATTAAACTTGTTATTATCTAATAATCATATATTCATAAACACAATGCGAGACAACTCGGACCGCGGACAACTCGGATCGTGACAACTCAGACCGTAATAGGACAAGTCGGACCGTAATAGGACAAGTCGGACCGTATTATTCATATACGGTCCGAGTTGTCCTATACCTTATGGTCCGAGTTGTCCTATGATTTATGGTCCGAGAAATCTATATTGTCATGTGAAAACAAAGTTTTTGTTTGTTAACTGATGTTTATTTTATTAACTGTACAGAAGTTGACCAGACTGAGGTGTATTGTTTAACGTGAAATTTACTATGTATCAGTAAATGAGCGAAAAAAAAAAGAACAAAACAAAAAAAGCTTTAACATATATTTACTTTAAAATAAAGGAATTGTGATATGGTATTGTGTCGTCACCAACTGAAGGACGTGTACTTTCTACAGCTGGTGGTACGAGTAATTTGCATGTATTGTAGCAGAACTGGACCGAGGAACGGTCTTCTGTTGTTTAAAGGGTAAATGGTTGTACATGTTCTGTGGAAGAAGTTACAGCAGTAACAAAGTACAGACTCTTGTCGTGGTCGAATGGTTTGGGTACAACGCTTACGATCTACTGGCATGGTTGTTGAGATATGATAAAGAACGCCGTGTCAAAGGTTTTATTATTCACAGCTTTGCCAAGCTACTCATTTGGAATCACAGAAGCTTCTTATCTAATTATTATTAACTATAAAACAACATGATTACGATCGCATTAATTGAAGCCACGATTATTATAGATAATTGTGAGTGTTTTCTGAATTCTTAAGATTTAATGTTGTTAATTGTGTCGCATTTCTCATAATATGTTATTATTAACATTTAACGTACTTTATATTATTAAATCATTATAATTTACATTCGAGTAGAACAATTTCAATTTAGTAGAAAAAAAACAACGTTATATTGATAAATATGATCAACAGGACTATTATATTTTAATATTTTAATGACAGTATAAGAAATAAATGCGGTCCGAGTTGTCCTATTTTCTACGGGCCGAGTGGTCCTGACTACGGTCCGAGTTGTCACGATCCGAGTTGTCCGCGGTCCGAGTTGTCCGGCTACCCATAAACCCATTTGTTTCATAGATAAACTTGCAACAAATTTCCATGTAAGCGAAAGGTAATTGCGCAGATCTTAAAATATCTAGAACGACCTCATTTTGACATGATGCATACTACGTCACCAGTTCTCGATAATGTAAGGGCCTCGGTGGCCGAGTGGTTAAGGCAATTGAAATGAGTTTGAATTAATCGACTGAAACATGTTTGTTTTTATATTTTAACGTTCACAGACAGACAGTTAGCACAATCGATCGGGGGCCTCGGTGGCCGAGTGGTTAATGTAGTTCGTCTGCTATTGATCATGTGGTCTGTCAAAACTTTGGTTGCGGGTTCCAGTTTCACTGCGGCAGGGTGTACTCGACCACAATCTTATTAGACAAGAATTGCCAGTTTTCATACCAAAGGTCAGGGGTTCTCTAGGGGTACTCCTGCTTCTCCCAATAAAAACTGGACGCCATGATATAGCTGAAAAATTGCTGAAAGTGGCTTTAAACATCATTCAAACAAACAAACATTTGATAATGCACTTGAAACTAGCTATGTAGGGCTTTTCTGACTATTATTTTTGTTAACTCATTATGGTCCTACAGCTTAAATATTGCCGCTATACTTAAAGCAACACAAAAAACAAAAAACAAAAAAAAAACACACACAAAAAAGCAAAACAAAAAACCTCCCAAACAAATACAAAAAAAAAACAAAACAAACAAACAATACAAACAAACAATAATTTCGTCTGAAATGGAAAATTGTCTCAAAACTTTGTGTAAATATTCGTCGGATAGTTTGTTTGAATGGTTTAACTCTCAGTAGTTTTTCAGCTATATAGTGACGTACAGTTTTTATTCGTGGTGGAAGCTGGAGTAACCGTTGAAAATCTCCGCTTTTTTTCAGAAAACTGTTTATCCTATGATAATCATCGATGGATGTTCCTAAATTTATATCAGATAGCCTACCCAAGCCCGACCTTCTGCCAATCCTATGATAATTTTCGGAAGGTCCCAAATGTATATCCGATAGCCCACCCCCAAAAGACTAAAATGAATAAATTATTTGAATAATGACTTATACCTCTTCAGCAAGATAAGCTCAACTTGAACTGAAGTCTTAAGAAAAAGACTAAATATTAGGAACATTCAATTAGGTTAACTTCGAAACACCAAGAATAGTTCTCTTCTTAATTTAATCAAACGTTTGAATTCAGAAATCTGACAGCATGCAAAACATCCCAGATGATCAGTGTCTGAAAACACAATAATTTTCGAAATAGCTGGTTCCATTTTTGATTTTTAGCAGTTATAACAAATATACGTATTCTGGATTACAAATATTGTTAATATTCCTGACTTATGCAAATAAGGCTTTATCCGATGTCAGTTTTACCTAAATAGAGCTATGGAATGTTTCGCAGAAGACATTCACTGCCATGATGTCATCACGAATGGAAATCATGACTCCTTAAAAGGATAGGTCTGAAAGACGTCATCCCGAATGTGAATCAAGTGCTCCTTTAAAGGGAAACTTCGCGAAAAAATGAAAATTTGATATGTTATTCTTCAAATAAAAAGAAATATAATTGCTTTTTGATGTTTTATTGTATTCTTTACCGTTACGCTTCTAGAGTGGATTAAAGGTGGTAAAATTTTGTGTATGGGGGCCGCCATATTGACAGTATTTTATCACGTGACTGCGTTTGTGACGTGATAAATGTAATTATCCAGTAAATATGATAAATAATCCAGTTTAAAAATATGTTTTTCTGCCTTAGCTCTTTGAAGAATATATAAACTGTGGCGATGACGAATGACCGGCTGACAACATAAGATTACCAAATACGTCTTAATGTTTTAATGATCTCTGTTTTAATAAAAGTATTTTTAGACACAAATTTTAACCTGTCTTTATTTAACTCGGATATAATTTACCTAAATAATAATTGTAATAAAAGATATATTTATATGATTATTTTTATATTAAAATACAATTCCGTGGATAATTTTGCACGTCTTGAAACGGCAGTTGTACCTGGACGTGAAAATGTTACAGGTAAATCATTACTCGTTTATGAAGGGTAATTAACAGAATTAGCAGGTAAACAAACAGGATGTTTATTGCAATTACTAGATCATTTGACGCCGACTTTGAAATATGAATATTCGGACTTTGTTCAAAAGCTAACCAGATTAAAGGTTAATCATGTAATTCGAAATTAGAAAGGCACACCCCCTCCTGTCTAGACAGGTATGATTTGAATACACCGAAGTGTCAGAACACAGGATGTATATAAGATTTCGGATAACTTTAGACAAATGTTAGATGCCAAGTCAGAGGAAACGTAAAACTTACACGGTAACTCAAATATACACAACATGTAAAAGTTTCGAAACTGTGTTACGCACACGCACAATAAATGTTACCAGTAATAATGATTATAATAATAACAATAATAATAATTATAAATGTACTAAACGTGAAGTGAAATTTTTAATGCGCAAAAACCCAGAGTATTTAAAAATATTTCATTTAATGACCGTTATTTCTGAAATAGTCAACTTCGCAAATATTTTGTATAAAAAGTTTAGTTCAATAAGTTGCTTAATCTGATTAAGTTGAAAATAATAATACGAATAATTTTTATGGATTTTTTTTCCTATCAAAACTGCGACTTTCTTTCCGTTTACCGTTGTTGCTGCTGTGGAAATAGTCTTAAGTAGAAGTCTTTAAATTGGTTAACTACTTGTTACACAAGTCGGTTTTTTTTGCTTATATATAGATCAGGAATACGAAACGTAATCTTTCACAACCTTGTCTTATAGTACAACCTTCTGTTATTGACCGTTTCGCGTTATTACTTAAGGGGGTTTTTAACGTCCTTGACTACCGTAAAACGGTCTCGCACGGACTTATTGCCTAATGGCTTTTATTAAAAATTTTTTACCTATTTATTTGTATTTTTTGGGGATTTATAGGCCATAAATACTATAAGTGAAATGATAAAAGTAGTCAGAAATGCCGTAACCAAAAAGACTTAGCGGAAGTAGATTTATCTATCAAGCTGCATCCAGCTAGAGAACTAAACGCTAGCAGCAAGTACTGGACGTGCCATGGCAGCGGCGCGTGCGCCTACTCTTATCGAATACTGCCAATGGGGTCTTTAACGTGCCAGTTGATGGAATACTGTACACGAGGCACCAGTTTTACGTCTCATCTGACAGACGAAAGAAAAAAAAAAATAAAAAAATAAAAAAATAAAAAAATTTACATGTATATATACATTACTATGGCCTTATATGATTAATTTAAATTTGAGAATAATGAAGTAACTCAGTTATATACATTTCAATGTGGAATTGTATTATATTTGTTGTTAGTTTATGTACAATATTTTTGTAAATTATAAGATAAGAATGATATACATGTTCTGATGGGGTTTTTTTTTTTTAAGAAATCCATTCTTCTTTTTTTTTTTTTTTTTCCTCTCTCTCTCTTTTTTTTCTTTTTTTTCTTTTTTGTTGGTTTTTTTTTCCTTAAATATATACAAGATTGCTATAAACATTATGTACAGGGATTATTGTTCAGAAGTAGGTACCCGCCCGAGACGTAGCTCTTGGCATGCCCTACTTTGTATTATCATTATTATTATTATTATTATTATTATTATTATTATTGTCGTTATTACGCGTAATCATCAGTAGGTGCCCGAGACGAGGCTCTTGGCTTACTCTACCGATGACTTTTATTTGTATTCCGAAGTAGGGAACCGCCCGAGACGATGCTCTTGGCATACCCTCCTTCGGTTTGTTTATTTTTTTTTTTGTTTTTTTTTTAATATTTATTTTTGCCGTTATTGCGCGTGTACCTGATAAGCTCTTGGTTTACCTTACTGAGGAGTAGGTTTGTTACATGTTATAGAGATTGGAGTATTTATGATTTATTTCCTATGTCCCTCAGTAGCTACCCGAGACGAAGCTCTTGGCTTACTCTACCGAGGTTTGACTTTAATTTGTAGTCGGATCTAGGCACCTGCCCGAGACGATGCTCTTGGCGTACCCTCCTTAGGTGTATTTTTAATGTTTTCATTATTATTGTTGCCGTTATTACGCGTGTTCCTCGTAAGGTGCCCGAGACGAGCTCTTGGCTTACCTTACTGAGGAGTTGGGTTGTTACATGTTATATGGATTGGGTTTTTATGAGTTTCCCTCAGTAACAGCCCGAGACGAAGCTCTTGGCTTACTCGACCGAGGATTTGATTTTAATTTGCAGTCGGATGTAGGTACCTGCCCGAGACGATGCTCTTGGCATATCCTACTTAGGTTTAATTTTAACTTTTTCATGATTATTATTGCCGTTATTACGCGTGCTCCTCGTAGGGTGCCCGAGACGAGGCTCTTGGCTTACCTAACTGAGGAGTAGTTTGTAAAGGGGTTGATTATTTTGGAATTCCCTATGTCCCTCGGGGCCGCCTGGGACGAAGCTCTTGGATTTTACTTTTTATTTATTAGTTGTAGGGCGCGACCGTCGCAGAAGACACCTAGGTAAGTGGTGTATACAAGAATTGAAAGGAAACGAAAGAGATAGTTATATACATTTGTGATAATCAATTTCCGTAATAAAATCGACGAGCTCTTTATATATTTGGTTTTTAAATTCTTTAGGAGGGTCTAACAAGATCTTGATATCGATGGTATTGATGTTAAATTTAGTAAGCGCTGTGTTAAGTTTTATTCTGGCGTTGTTATGGGCTACGCAGTGCAGGATGACATGTTCGATGTCTTCTTTGGTGTTGCATACACTGCAGAGCGGCGATATAATTTTGATGTGTTGCCCCATTTGACCAGGTAGAAGGGTGGTGCCAAGTCTGAGCCTAGTTAAAGTTTTTGAATGGTTTCGATTTCCTAGATAGAAAAAAGGCTTTGAATTAACTGATGGATTAAGCCGGTAGTACCATGAATTTCGATGTGTGTCCCAAATATCTTGCCATTTCTTTTTAAATATATTTTTGACGATCGCGTAGAATTCAGATGTACTATAGGCTATGTTTATATTTATGTTTTCTTGTTTTAAAGCTGCTTTAGCAAGTTTATCTGCTAGTTCATTTCCTAAGATACCTACGTGGGCTGGTATCCATTCTATTATTAATTCGATTTGTTTATTTCTTATTTTAAATGCTAGCATTTGAATAGCCTCTAAAATATCCGGTCTACTCGATTGGTTATTATCAATTGATTGGATGGCACTCAGTGAATCTGTAAGTATAACTACCTTTTGATATGGATAGTCAGAATTCACTATCCATTTTAATGCTTTGAAAATTGCTATCATTTCGGTGGTGTATACCGAGATATTATCGGTGCAGCGTTCATGGAATACATATTTTGCTTTTGGTACGGTAAACGCGCAAGCAGTTTTACCGGTGATTGGGTCCTTTGAACCATCGGTATAAATTTTTTCAAAGTTTTTATATTTACTATCTATGTGTTCTAGGGTTATTGTTTTTATTATATTAGGGTCATCTCCTTTATCTATTTTATTTTTTAATTCACATGAGGTATTTGCGGTTTTTATAATCCATGGTGGAAGAGTAGGAGGATTGTGTTTCACTATTGGAATTTTATCTAATTTATTTAGTTTTAATTCTTTCCTTACTCTGTAGCCAAAAGGGATTGTGTCATTTTTCCATTTTTGTGATTTTGCTCTATATTCGACACAATCCTCGAGGGTTTCTTTTGCTGGATTTTTTTGATTTTGTGAGCATCTAGCGTAATATTTTAATGAAAATTCGTCGCGCCTAAGTTGCAGCGGTTTTTCGCCTGCTTCAACTAATAGATTTTCCACTGGCGTGGACGTTAAAGCGCCTAAAGCTATTCGGAGACCCTTATACTGTATTTTATCTAGTTTAAGTTTAAGACTATTAGAGGCGGAGTTGAAAACCTGGCATCCGTAGTCTAGTATGGACCTGAGTAGAGATTTATACAACATTATCAGAGTTTCAGTGCCCATTCCAAAATTATTAGCCTGAACATATCTCATAAGGTTGAGTATAGGTTTAGATCTCTCCTCTAGGTAGTCAAAATGTTTTTTCCATGTTAATTTACGGTCAAATATTAATCCTAAAAATTTAACATGATTTTCAAATTTTATGGGTTGGTTGCCTAATGTGAGGTTGGTTGATGTTACTTTTCTGTTTCCAAAAATAACACCTATTGTTTTAGTTTTTGAAATCTTAAAGCCCCATTTGATGGCCCATTTACTTACATTATCCAAAGTTCGTTGCATTTTATTTCTAAGTATTTTAAGGTTATGGCCTCTGTGCCACATTGCACTGTCATCGGCAAACTGCGAAGTTTTAGCGGATTTTTCAGCTTGATATACTAAATCATCTATTAAAATATTAAACAGTGTCGGACTGATAACGCTGCCTTGGGGGGTGCCGTTTTGGAGTTCGCGTTCGTCCGAGGTTTCGTTATTTACTTTAACTTGAATTTTGCGGTCCTGTAAAAAGTCTGATATAAAGTTAAACATATTACCGCTTATTCCAAATTGTTTAATTTTGTAAAGAAGACCTTTTCTCCAAACGAGATCGAAGGCTTTTTCAATGTCTAAAAATACCGCCAAAAGATACTGGTTTCTTGCTTTAGCTTTTTGAATTTCTGTTTCTAATCTGATTAAATGGTCAATCGTTGACCGACCTTTACGGAAACCACTCTGGTTATCCTTGATAATATTATTTTTTTCTATGATGTATTTAAGTCTTTCATTTACCATGCTTTCCATTAGTTTACAAAAGTTTGAGGTCAGTGAGATTGGGCCATATGATTTAGGGTCTGATTTATTTTTATTGGGTTTAAGGATTGGGATTACATTTGCATTTTTCCAAGAAGATGGTAATTGTCCAGAGTCCCAAACTTGGTTTATTAGATCTAACACGATGTTTATCATGTTATCCGGCATGTGTTTAAACATTTCATATGAGATCCGGTCATCTCCCGGTGCGGTAGTTTTTTTGGTTTTAAGTACCTTTATTAGTTCCTCTTTCGTGAAGGGTTTATTAATAGATTTTTTATTATTATCGGGGTTTATATCTTTTTCTATTGGGTTTTCCTTTTCAAATTTTTTCCTTATGCAATTTAAATTCGGGTTCTAGATTTTGGTCGCTACTATCTTCCGCGAAGGACATTGCCAACAAGTTAGCTTTCTGTTTATTAGTTACCGCTTGCTTTTGGTTTTGGACAAGCGTAGGTAGACTAGTGACCTTAGTTCCTTTCATATTTTTGATTGTTTGCCAAACCTGCTTAACATTTGACCTGTGATTTAATTTTGAACAAAAGTCTTGAAAATATTCTTTTCGCGCTTTGTCTGTAATATTTTTGAAAGTTTTTAAAGCTTGTTTATATTCATCTAGATCACGGCTAATTTTTGTTTTATCGAATCTGCGTAATTTATTTCTTTTAACTTTTTTAGCTTCCGTGCATTGCGTATTCCACCAAGGACAATTTTTCCTTATATGGACTTTGCCTTTTGTTTTTGGTATGGCAGCATCTGCGATGGATGTAATTTGTTGGCATATGTTGGTGTTATAAATATTAATATCTTGGTGTTTTACGTCTTGAATCTTTACATTCTGGCATATTTTGGAGAAAAGGTGCCAGTTGGCTTTATCATATATCCACCTTTGGGCCGTGCATACTTCATTTTTAATTGGTTTTGATTTTAATACAGTTAGAATTGGAAAATGGTCAGAACCGAGTGGATCTTCCAGAACTGCCCATTGACTATCTTTAGTTAGTGAAGGGGAAACAAAGGTTAGATCGATTTCGGAGGTGTTACCGTTGTTATCTAGACGGGTGCCTGACCCGTCGTTTAGTACTATGAGGTCCATATGTTGTATTAGGTCCACTAAGACTTGTCCATTTTTATCAGTTTTAATAGACCCCCATAATGAAGACCTTGCATTATAGTCGCCTAGCAGGACTAAATTTTGATTTATATTATTAAAAAGTTTAGTATAATCCTGAAAGTTTAGTGTTTGGTCAGGGGGTCTATACATATTGACAATATTAATTTTATCGTTTTGACAATTTATGGTAACACCTGTTATTTCTATGTTTTCGGCTTGGAAGTCGATTTCCGTGTATGTTAATAAGTTTGAAACATAGACGGCTACGCCACCTCCCTTACTTTTTATTTTACCTTTATTGTTTTTTATTCCGTTTCTATTTTTAATTACAGGTGGTTGATATCCATTAAGTTTTATGTATCGGTTACCTTGAAAGTGGGTTTCCTGAATACATATAACGTCGGGTTTTTCGTTTTCGTCTAAGAAATTTTTTAAGGAATTCACGTTAGCGTAGAGCGAGCGCGCATTCCATTGAAGGATGTATAGACCCATTATATATACTTATTACTGGATGTTTTGTTTAATAACTATGGTTATGGCTACTTAATTAAATTCCGATGCTTTGAGATTAAGGTTGAGTTGACCGTTAAGGAATCCTAATAGTTGTTCTAAGATTTTTTCTTGATTTTTCTTTATGGATTTACCTTTATGGCCGTGCTGGGATAGGTCCAGGATGGCCTTTACAAACTGTATCGAATTTTTTGTTTTATTTTCTACTCTAGTGATTTTATCCTGCTGGGGAATTTTAGGAGTTTCTTTTATGGGTGAATTGTTTTTGTAACCAGTTTCCTCCTGGGGTGAGGATTCGTCAATTACCAATCGCGGCGGGGTTTTTAACATGTCGGCGTATGATAGGGCGTTATCTGAACTGTTGTTAATTGTCACGGATGTTTTTTCAGCAATATTTACCGGTGTTTTATCTTTAATTAAGTTGACCGCGTTTTTATTGTTTATTAAGTTGACAGGTGTTTCCTGCTTATCCGAGCATTTGACAGTTTTATTTGTTTTTACTGCATTTGAATTTAGACAAGTAGAAGCTTTGTTGTTTTGTGTAGCCATTTGCTTGGCTTCTTCAAATGTCATAAATTTTGCATACATATTTTCTAAAACAGTTTTTTGGTATATATATTGGGGGCATTTTTTATCGTTAGCCTGATGGTTACCCTTGCAGTTATTGCATTTAATAGTTTGTGATTTACACATTTTGGTATCATGTTGTTCTGAGCATTTAATACAAGTTTGCTTTTGATTTTTGCAAGTCTTGGCATAGTGTCCTAATTTGGCACAGACCTGCAGAACTTTGGATTAGGTTTATATTCTGCCAATTTATAATTTAAAGTATGATCCATTTTTAGCTCTTTTACATCTTTTAATTGGGAATCTAGTCTCACAATTAAAAAGCCAGGTTTTTGGACCTCTTTTAGGGAGACGTCAATTTTGTTATTCTGCTTAATAATTTGTTCCTGTTCTTTAAGGGATAATACATCCGTTTGTATGTATCGCCATATTGTTTTAAATATGTAGTTAGGGCTGTCCTGACTTTTTTTATTGATTTTTTGGTGACTATTTTTACTTTTAAAGTTAGGGTCGTATAATGAAGCCGTTACATCGTACGGCCCTAGCTTTGTTGCGTCCAGTAGTTTGGAGCGCAACCTAGCTAGTGGCACATGTACCATGTAGCAACTTTTGAGCCTCCTAAATTTGAAGGACTCCTTGCTTTTGTCCCCTAGGAAGCTCAGTATCATGTATTGAAAACTTAGCGCCATGATATTGAGGAAGGCCCTGTTACTAGATTTTATTACCACAGTTTCTTCAACCGGATAATCATTTTTGTTTATCTGATTTTGAGAGACCTTTTGTTGTTTGGAGGTCTGATGAGGGGAGTCGGGGCTGGAAAGTTTTCTTTTTTGGTTAGGCATGATTGAGCGGTTTAAAAATTTAAACTAATAAAATGAAGCAAATTTTTTTTTTTTATTTTTAGGAAGGGAGAAAAACTTATTTATTGACCTAATTTGTATTGGGAGTAAACTGAGATTTTAACTTAAATAACTGCTATTTGCAGACAGATATAATTTAAGTTAAATAGAAACTATTTAAAAGGGAACAGAAATATGTAAAAAAAAATTAATAATAATACTTATCGTCGCTATGTATGCTGGCAACCACGAAGATACTGAAAAACTGCTACGCAAGTAGAGAGTAGAGAGTTATTCCAGACACTGGAGACACTGGAGACGGTCCTATTCGTTCGAATGCTACGACACGAAAGTGTTTCGCGTTATTATCATACGACGACTTTTAAGGTACTTGGATGTCTAGTATCGCCATCTAGTGACGAGATGGTGACAAGATGGCGGACCTCCATAAGTGCATTTTTTACACGGTAAATTCCATGCAGAAACTTAACCACTGAAAATATAATAAAACATCAAGAGGCAAATTTGTTTCTTTTCAGTTGAAGAATAACATATCAAATTTTCATTTTTTTTTCGCGAAGTTTCCCTTTAAAGGCTAGGACTGGAAATGTCTGGATGAAGACAATCATCTTGTGCCATCTGTATAATTGTACTGATATGAAGGATTTTCCTTTGTTTTGTGAGTGTGTTTTAACATCCTGGTGTACTGTGTCTTAGATTTAGGTAGTAGGTAACTGGTGAGGTTTTCTAGCCCTACTTTGTTCAGGGTGTGTTCGACATCAAACTTAGGGACTGCGCAAAATGTGCTGGTGTGCAATTTTGGACCGGGCAGTTACTCTTTTCTGTTTCTGCTAAGTTCTGGGAGTTTTTTAAACATAATTTCGGCGTGATATAAACCTTTTGGAAACGTAAAATATAAAAAAAATATTTAACTAAAGTAATAATAAATTTTAAACAAAATAAATAAATGCTGCAAAAACATTTGTACATGAACTCTATTAATCTAACTAATATTTATATTTGTATATTGCTCATTTTCTAGAAGGCCATAGACGTTACATCAAGACAAGAACTTTTTAATATTAATATTAGGAAGTAAAGGAGATGTTTTGACATTCAAAATTTGGTTTTTACTGGACCAACCTAAAGTTAAATCCCTTAATTGACAAGGATTGCTAGTTTTCTTGCTGAAGGTTGGGTTTTCCCCCGTGCACTGGCAGGGGCTTTCTTTGGCAATAAACTGGCTGCCAAAATCTATCTAAATAATTGAGTTAACAAACAAACAATTACTTATAACGACTGTATTTAATTTTATTTACTATCAGATCATAAATAGATGTAACATTCAATTGGTTACTTGTTCAAAATTCAATTTAATTCCTTAAAATCAGGGATTATAACTTGACAAAATTATAATGTTAATAAAAATATAATTAAAAACATGGTGGTGCGCTCATGACCCGCTAAGATACCAACTCGTGTGATGACACTATTCTGCCCAAACCTATCCACGAACCAATGGGACTGTAAGATAGCTGTAATACAGACCTAGCTAAGAACTACATGTTGTTAGACAGATCTAGATCTATCCACGAACCAATGGGGCTGTAAGATAGCCCTAGCCACGAACCAATGGTAGTAAGACAGACCTAGTCCCGCACTTATGGTTGTAAGACAGCTCTACCCATGAACCAGTGATTGTAATACAGACCTAGCTAAGAACTACATGTTGTTAGACAGATCTATCCACGAACCAATGGTTTCAAGACAGGCCTAGCCACGAACTAAATGTTGTAAGACCTATCTATCCAAACCAATGGTTGTTAGACAGAGCTAGCCACGAACTAAATGTTGTAACACATATCTTTCCAAACCAATGGTTGTTAGACAGAGCTAGCCACGAACTATAAATGTTGTAGGACACATTTATCTGCAAACCAATGGCTGTAATACAGAGCTAGCCACGCACACACGTCCCGAATAAAGCTGAAATTATGCTCGCTGGATGTTAAGCAAATATCCAATCAGTCGATCAATCAATCAATTGATCAATCAATCAATCAATCAATCATCATATCCTCTAGACAAACATTATTGTTGGACATGCGCCTTTTGGATACCAGAAGATATTTATTCCACAATACTTTGTAAATTTCCTAGATTTGTGTAAGACATTTGTTTTAAAATAAAGGATGTTTTAGATGGGAATTGCCTCTTTAAATAATAACTACAGATATAATTTGGGGAAGCATATTTTGTATACTCCTAATTTACAAATATATTTAAGACAAACTAAACAAATTTTGTCGTTTTAATCCTTATAAAATTTTTAAGGTGTGGGGTGGGTCATTATAATATCGTGGTTTTATTTCAAAAATTAATTGAACAATTATATTTTCGACATGTTGATAATACCAGTGAACACAGATGATCAAGTTCCAGCTGTGACAGGATGTTATTTACATCTTAATGTATATTGCATTTATATTTCATCTCCAGCAATGTTATGTAACACCTGTGTTTATTTATTTATTGTTTTTGTTTATTATTACACTACAAAGGATTAAACTGTGAAACTGTAGAGTCACTTCATAGTTTTTTTTATAAAATCATCCTTGTTTTTAATTGTCTATATGCATCAGTTTGGTGTGCATCGCCTCGGGAATATACCGAATAAACCAGTTTTTTTTCTTGGGGGTGGGGGTGGGGGGTTTGCAATACAAAGGTTTTAACTAGGAAACACTGTAGTCACTGCAAATGACTTTTTACATAAAACCATCTTTGTTTTCTTGTTGTTTATATGCATTAGAAGGAAAATAAATGTGTGCATCGCCACGGGAATATGCCGATTGTAAACAATGACACGTTTTGTCAGTTTAGGGAATTTTAAACAATGACACGTTTTGTCAGTTAGGGAACAAGTAATTGTGCGCAATCATCCGGAACAAGGATTCAGATTCACCAATTTTATAATGTTATACATAGATTTGCAGTGATGAAAGTTTCTGGTAACATTAGAACGTTATAGCCTCCCGTAGTTGTAAATATCCGACAAATGTATTTAGCGTTGAAAAAGTAAATTAATATAGAAGTATTTTGTCAAAGTATGCCAAACAATATTTAAAATTGCACGCTTTCAAATCTTTACAGACAACAACAGGAGAATCGCAGAACCTGGTTAAGTACCGTACAATCTTGAATTTGAATCAAGTGCACCATTTCTTTTCACAATGCAAAGTCAAGCATAAAGCAATGCCTCCGAATTTATAAGAGAGAAATTAGAAAAACATATCGGATGCTCCTCCACTCTTGAAAAGTAACAATAATATACAAGGATTCAAATGAGACGAAAATTGAAAAACATGTAAAGATTGCAATAATTCTCCGAATCAAACGTAAGTCATATTTCCAAACAACAAAAAATGAACAATTTAACGCGTTGTTAATACACGTAACACATTATTTACACTAACGTTTACCATGAGTTAAGATATTTTATTATTTGGAAAAAAAATGTTTTCTTGTTTGAAGTTACACGCCAATGTTAGCATTTTTTCGTCCAATTTTTAATGGAAAAATAAGCCAGAGAACTAGTGATAGCTCATAAATACAACTTTTCGGCAAGAAACAGATAAAGAAAAGAGATGAAGTCGAGCATGCCCTTAAAGCTATTTAAGTCGTAATATAGGTTTTAGGTCCTGTAGCTTGTTTTGACATTGAAGAGAAAGTTTTTTGCACTGTATTTGTATAAATTCTTCACTGGCTTCTGGCTATTTTATTTAATTACACATTGTCTTGTATTTCAATGATATATTTTTAATTTAATATAAATTAAAAGAAATTAAATAAGCAGGAGACCTTTGCACTAGAAAGTTCGTTGGAAATGCGGAAAAAAAAGTAATTTTATTGAAGTGTTATTAAGTATAAAATTGGTTTCCGTTTTAAGTACATGTATCTGACAGGTGTTTGAAAATATGTGTATGTTTAGCTACCTGGGGTGCAAAGGTAAACTAGAGATGTTGATTGTAAATTTGTTTATTGCAATAACCACACGCAAATGATGATAACGTGTTACTTTGAAGTGATTTTAGTAAAGTTTTGTAACAAATTTATATCTTGATAATTAAGTAACGATGTCGTATACGGGAATGTTAATATTTGAATGATGAAAAGGTCCAGATACATGTACATGTATTTCTTTAGTTTAATAGTAAATTGTTAGGGAAGACAATTTAAAAGAAGTCCGATGTTCACATTTTGATAGTTAATATTCTGGATAAAAGTTATAATTTCAAATCATTTTGAATGCACACGGTCATATTGAAAATTCTTTAAAAAAATATATAAAGTTGTGGTTTAATTACCAATAAACATATATAAACAAATAAAAATGTCTCCTTTTTTTAGAAATACATGTATGCACACATATTTATCCCATCGGCTTAAAATCATACATTACATTGGTACAGTCCCTCGTTCATGAAATTGAATACAAATGTAGCTGTTAATGTTTTTTTTGTATCTGTATCTCCTACTATAAATATTTTTCCATAATTTGTATTATAACAAAAGGCGAATATATATCTGTTTAGTGATCAGGGCCTCCATGGCTAAGTGGTTAAGGTAGTTCGTCTACTATTGATCACGTGGTCGGTCCATACTGAGGTTGCAGGCTTCATTCTGCGGGCAGGTTGCGCTCGACTCCAATCTTAATTGACAATGATTGCCAGTTTTCCTACCGAAGATCGGGAGTTTTCTCCGGGTATTCTGGTTTCTTCCCCAAATATAAAAACTGACGCCATGATATAGCTGAAATATTTCTGAAAATGGCGTAAAATAACATTCAAACAAACAAAACCAAACTATCAAGTGTTCTATTTTATTATTTATTTCAATTCAGCCTATATATATATGTATAGGGGCCTCGGTGGCCGAGTGGTCAAGGTAGTTCGTCTACTATTGATCACGTGGTCTGTCAACACTGAGATTGCGGGTTCGATTCTCACTGCAGGCAGGGTGTACTCGACTCCAATCTTAATTGACAAGGATTGCCAGTTTTCCTACCGCAGGTCGGGGGTTCTCTCCGGGTACTCCGGCTTCCTCCCCCAATAAAAACTGGACGCCATGAAATAGCTGAAAAATTGCTGAAAGTGGCGTTAAAACACCATTCAAACAAACAAAAAAAATATATGTATATACTGCTCATATATGAACATGTTCTCAATGAAGATGTCATTAAAAAAGCTCATGAAAGAGATTTACTTTGCTTATAACCACACAATATTGAAAAAACTTCTTTTTACCTTCCCGATGTATTCATAGTGAATTGAAGGGACCGAGTGGTTAAGATAGTTCCTCTACTATTGTTCACGTGGCCAGTGAAGACTGAGATTTTGGGTTCGAGTCTCACTGCGGGCAGGTGCTCTCAACTCCAATCTTAATTGACAAGGATTGCCAGTTTCCTACTGAAGGTCGGGATTTTTCTCCGAGTACTCCGGCTCCCTCCCCCATAAAACTCGAACGCCATTATAAAGATGAAAAATTGCCGAAAGTGGCGTTAAATACCATTCAAACAAACAAACAAACATATTGACTTGAAAAAATATTCTGACTTTAAAAAAATACACCCTCTAACGCAATATTAGTGTTAATGTTTATATGAAAAGCTGAATACTTTGATGCATTTTTCAACAACTTTTATAAAAACAAGGCTAAAATTAAAAAAAAAAGCTCAAATATCAGTTATTCTAAATCAAGGTAAATATTGCCAATCCCTGTTAAGGACTGCTACAGTGAAATCAGTCATACTAAATCAAGGTAAGAACAGATGATGACTGACAAGGACTGCTACATGTACATCAGTCATACTAAATCAAGGTTACAACTGATAATAACTGACAAGAACTAATGCAGCGATTATCAGTCATTCTAAATCGAAGTGAATATTGATGATCACTGTCAAGGACTGCTACAGTGAACATCAGTCATTCTAAATCAAGGTAATAACTTATAATGACTGTCAAGAACTGCTACAGTGATTATCAGTCATTCTAAATACAGGTAAATATTGATAATCACTGTGAAGGACTGTTACAGTGAATGTCAGTCATTCTCAATCCAGGTAAAAATTTAAAAGTACTGTCACGATCTGATGCAGTGACTAACAGTTCTTTTCGATTCTACAAAATTACTGTTCTTAACTGTCATGAACTGTTTCAGTTCAGGACAGACACAATCAGTAAAAGATAAAAATTGTAAATGACTGACGTGAACTGGATGAATTGTATACAGTGATTTACAGACCGTGAACAGTAAATTTACAGTCACTATCAGTTTCTATCAATCAAATTTGAACTGTGTATGGTAATGTCAGTTCTTATTTTGGTTCATAGTGCAAGAACAAACTGTTATAAGGCGAGCAAGCCTAGAACCAACTGTTATAAGGCGAGCAAGCCAAGAACCAACTGTTATAAGGCGAGCAAACCAAGAACCAACTGTTATAAGGCGAGCAAGCCAAGAACCAACTGTTATAAGGCGAGCAAGCCTAGAACCAACTGTTATAAGGCGAGCAAGCCAAGAACCAACTGTTATAAGGCGAGCAAGCCAAGAACCAACTGTTATAAGGCGAGCAAGCCAAGAACCAACTGTTATAAGGCGAGCAAGCCAAGAACCAACTGTTATAAGACAGAGCTAACTGCCAATCAAAGATTGTAAGACGAGCACGCCTTGAACCAACTGTTATAAGACAGAGCTAGCCACTAACCAATGTTTGTAAGACGAGCAAGCCACAAACCAATTGTAAGACAGGGCTAACAGCGTACTAATGGTTGTAAGACAGAACTAGTCACGAACCAATTGGCGTAATGACAAGCTGAATTTCATTTGGTTTTTCTTTATAAAAATGTTCTCATTTATTGTTTTAATTATTATATAATTTTCATTAGATCATCACACTACATAGACTCGAGAAGTGCGCTTCAATATCTTTGATCTTTTATTTAGAGTTGTCTGAAATTTGATCGCCATTCTTTATTGGTTCATATTGTATACCTTTATGGTGTACATTTGTACTAGGAGGGTAACCCTTAATACCCGGTAAAACCCCTGTTATTCATGTCAATTTAGTGTACACTGCAGCCGTCATGCACAATACGTTAACTCAGTACTCGCGACCAAACTTTATAACAGTATTTTGTAATATTTCAAAATACTCCGAAGTAAGTGTTTAGAATTAAAAACATTATAGGAAAACGCGCATTCCGGCGAGGAAGACAATTAAAAGATCATCTTTTTAATACTAAGTGGTCTGTGTAGACTTTAGAAAGATGCCAGAAAAAAACTTCTTCGCGTTCCTTGATCAGTTCAAGTTTAAAAATTAGAGTGGTTTATCTTACGTTTTGTGGCAAATCGTTCTATGCGGTAGTTTTAGCGACTTCACATGATACTGAATGTCAATATTACGTCATAAAGTATGGATGTTTTTCACCACCTTAACTTTTTGATCTTGATGAACAGCTGTTACGTGATAAACAAATATATAGGAAGTGCCATGGTGGGCATATGGCATAGATTGGGCTGTCGAATCACAAGTTAAACTTTAGCTGATACTATAATGCTATAATGTAGCACAAAATTTCGTCAAAAATCTACCATCACAATTCTACAGTTCTCGTTGTCATGATGAAAATTAAAAGAAGATTATATGTTAGATAACGATTTAAGCATCTACTTCTGAACATATCTATGATATATGATATTTATTTACTGTCATATTTTATTTCATATTTAAAGTAAAAATAATTCGAAGAGTTTCATCCATATACATGTGAGCAATTACCTTAGTACTACAGTTACTACAGTTTCTTTCACATGCATGAATGTTGTAAATTGCAACTTTTTACAAGATAAGGAACAGTCAATTTTATTCTCTTTCGTTTGTATCCACATCCTGCTGAACTAGACATAACTCATATTGCCCATGTCATCCATTTTACAAGCTAAGATTGAACATTTAATGTCTAAACAAAAAAATCAATTTTATTCATTTTCGTTTGTATCCGCATCCTGTTTAACTGGACAGAACTATAATATTGCTCATGTCATATCTTAGGGACCGACCATTTAACTTGAAGGGGGGCCTTGGTTTTTTCCTAAAAAATATTTTGAAAATGATTTCTGATGAAAACAATATTTTGGAAGCAGAGGGTAAGAAAAAAATATTCAGAAGAAGGATTTCATATATAAAAGTATGCTAATAATGAACAGAAACATTCTGTCGCGACGCCTTCAAAAAATAAATATTCTGACCAAAACAAAAAACCAAGGCCCTCCTTTAAGTTAAATGGTCTGTCCCTAATACAAGCCAAGATTGAACATTTAATGTCTAAACACAAAATAAGCCTATTGTACATAGCTATTTGTACATAGTTACCCACAATGTCGGATTAAGGCTTCAAAAACTATATAGTTGATGAGAACTTTGAAAACGATTTTCGACAGAAACTGTATGTCGGACGTTCTCAATCCGAACTTGTATGGTTGTTATTTATTTTTGTCAACCTGAAGTGACTTTTCAAAACATGAAGTTAATGTTGTTTACAGAAATGTCCTGTACCCGACAATATTTGCTAGCTAGGCACTTTTGTCACAGTACTTTGACAGGAATTTGACCTTGACATTATTTTCAAGTTCATATCTAAGTGGGAGGGGCGAGAGGGGGAGGGTCCATTAACAGGTTATCAATTTTTTATTTTTCCCAAAACAGAAACAGTTAAAATAATGATAACAGATAACATCAATTTACATAAGAAAAAATCTCAAAACCAGATAACAGCAGAATGTCATCGATTGGCAATAATATTAAAAACAAACAAGGTTTTTGTTTTCATTATAACAGTTAACAACAATATCAAATGTTAAGAAAACAGATAACAGCTAGTAGCTGAAAAACAGGTAACAGTTTATTAAAAAAAACAGTTAACACACCTGTAAAAAATGCCCAAAACACTTTAACAGAAAAGATCTTCCAATCCCCCTAATGTAAGGATGACGTGGCCTATCACGGCTTTATTGTAAATGTCCTTGGATGTTATGCCAGATCACATCCTTACTACATATACGTTTTTCTCTATTTTAGTCCCAGATATAACACATATATAGACAACACTCGTCCACTGTCAGAAAATACAAGTAATACAGTTTATTGTACGAGCCTTAGAAACGGATAGAGCATTTCTTACATGTTTCGCGGCGAGTACAAATACACTTTATATTTCTGACAAAGTTTGAATATTATTTTTATTCTGCAACCCGAAAATACATATACTAATGTAAAACATGATAGTCTGACATCACAAACAAATATCGTATTCGACAACATGCCGTAAACCAGAACAGAATACTAAATATTGTTAGAAGTTAGGAAAAGAGTACCCGGAGTTGACGTCACCATTTACAAATGAAGCTTAGGTTCGTATTTGTATAGTTGAAGCGGTAAATATAAAACAAGGTTTTCGGTGTTTGAGAAGATGAATTCGTAATGATCAGTACGTTGTTTGTTTGACCAAATAGTGTTTAACGACACCTTCATCAATTGTTTAGCTATATCATGACGTCCAGTGTTTACTGGGGCATAAATCCATACCGACCTTTAGTAGGAAAACTGGCCATCCTTGTTAATTAAGTTTGGAGTCATGCAAACTCTATCACGCAATGAAAATTGAAACCGCGACCTCAGTGTTGAAAGTCACGTGATTCACTGAGCTAAATTATAATAAAAAAAATGGATTCAAGAACTATTTGAGGATGTTAATATAAAATGTCATGTAGTTTTTCTTTCACAGAAAAGTTTCTCCTTTAACTTTTTTATTGTTGAATCTCTGTAAGTCGTGAAATATTTATTTTCAAAATTATTTTAAATATGTTGCCGGTAATCGAGTCTACAATTCGATGACATTTCACACATATTTTATGAAGGGAATGCGTATTTTATGCTTGTTTACAAATGAATAAGATGTGCATTGCCCGACAGAATATTATATGGAATACTTAGGCGTTTCGAGCCTTTCCCTAACGGTCAAAATATTCCTGGTTTGATCATATCATTTAAGTGTTGTTTTGTATGGATGTTTGTTTCAGTATTGTTTTACGCCGTTGTCAGAAAGTGTTCGCATATATGTTTATTTTTGTTGGGGGAAGGAAGAAAGCTGGAGTAACTGCTGAAAACTCTGGACATTCAGCAAAAAAAATTAATAACGACTGAAGTTGAGCGCAGCTAGTCCAAGTCAGGCCCAGTCTCTTAATCTCAGTGTTGACCCGCCGGTGGTACATAATACATGACTAACTACTAGGCAGACCCTTTTTGTATAAGAGAAATATTATTTTCATATTTTTCAAACCTAATATTATACAACAACTGCACTTGAACGAGATCAATATGAGATTTTATGGAGCAGCGTAAAATAATATTGAACAAGGCGAAGCAGAGTTCAATATTATTATACCCTCGCCATAAAACCTCATACTGATCAAGTTCAAGTGTAGTTGTTTTATAACATAATTTATGGTGTCTTGAAATGGAATATGCAGGATTGTTTTATTCCCGAACGTGACTGTCTTTCATAATGTTTATTTCTCGAAAATTGTTAAAATATCGACATAATCCATGACGAAATGATTCCAGTGATTTTTTTCTTTTATAATGCCCCATCCTCAGTCCTTGCTTCTGCATAAAATTTACCAGGAATTGAGTTCCCGAGGGTCCGCAAATTTACCAGGAATTGAGTTCCCGAGGGTCCGCCATTTCCAAACTACATATCCGTTTCATGTAAATATTTCGTAAAGAACCCGATGGTTTGCTCTGTCGACTTAAGAGTGTTGACAGCATCTCTTTCCGTAATGATTTTATTTATTTACAAGTTAGTAATATTTGCAGATCTTCACTTATTAGCACTAGAACTTTCCGTATTACGTTCACTCAATGACGTTACCATGTTTACAACCAACAATATAATTCGAAAATAAGTTAGAACGATAATTTTGATTGGTTTAGGGAATTAAAGAAAGAAGATTTGATTGGCTATCGTATTTCCGTTGAAAAACAGCACTTGCTAGGTATTTTCATTCATACATTTCTCACGAGAGTGCAATATGGTGTTTTATTGAGTAGAATAAGTTTTTTGCAAACCAGTATGATAGGAAATGGAAAGTCACGTGTATGGATTTAGGCCAATAGGAAAAAGACAAAAATACAATTATGTAATAAATTGAAATATTGTGCCATAAGTTCAAAATACTTAATTTACGCTGATTTTTTATGACGTCATTTCTAAATACCTTATGTACTAATGACGTAGGTGTAAATCACATCATAGTAGGTACAGTATGATCGGCTAACTGAATGTTCTTATCTACAGACACCTACATTAATGATTAATCAAGTCACTTTACAAACAATAAACGTTAAAACAAGATAATCGATATAGGCTTCAAATGGCGAACACAAATTTATAGCTTGACCTTCCACTGTTTTAAGTCTTTGTACTTCTTATAAGTCAAAAAGTGTTTCTTGGCGTTAAATGAGCTAACTCTTTGAAATGAGATCTATTCTGGTGTGGAATTTATTATCGATCATGCATTACGTAATACTACAAAATTTTAAAATGCATTATTTTTATCAAATCATCTTATGAATTCCCATAAAAACAAATACATTCACATTCTATTATGTGAATATTAGAAACTGCATAAAAACTACAAGGCTTAAGTACCCTAGAAATTCTGACATAACAAAAGAAATAAAATTGAAAATAATCGATAAAGTCAAATTTATAATCATCTACATTTTTATGTAAAGATACGAATGCAAAAAAGATATGAAGCTTGCTTTATCAAGCATGAAATAATCAAAACAAAAAAATATAATGATAAAATTGAACTGAACAAGTCTTTCTAACATATACATTACGTAATATAACGTAACAAAATCTAAAAATGCCTTTTTATTATCAAATTATCTAACTAATTAATAAAACAAACACCGATATATACATTTTATTTTGTAAAGATAAGAATGCATTAAAAAAAAATACTAAGCATACCCTATAAATCGTGAAATAATCCAAGAAATAAAATTGAATCGATGATCCTATCTAGCGAGGTCAAAAGCGCATTAATATACAATTTTGTTCAACTTTACTACTCCTTATTAGATTAGGACAGAAAAATGTATTTTAAAGCTAGGAGGATTTAACAAATACGAAAAACTGTAACTGAAATATTTTCTTAAGCATTAAATTAGCCATTTTATCACTTACAACATGAACTATATTGTAGAGTATGGTTTTTACCTTTTTGCTCAATTTACCCGAAAACAATTATATATCATTAAGAGATAATAAGAAGAGATCGAACATATGATAAATGTTAATTAAAGGGCGTCGCGGATGACTGTAGTCGGAGCATTTTGAAGATTACTTGACAACGTAACGTTTCAAGAATTTCTCAACAACAAAATTACGTCGGAAATTGATGTTAGTTTCGTATCGTATTTAAGTGGCAATGCACTGTGGAATGGTAGTTTTTTCTTCAGTCCGAGTCAATACGACCCTTTCATCCTCTTTCAATCTTCATGAAACTTGGCAAAACAGTTGGCATTATATAGCTTTAGATGCTGTCAAAAGGAATTTAAGGCATCTGGACGGGTTCGGTATATAAGGGAGCCTAACAGCATCAAATTTGAATATCGAAATGGTAAAAAATCACTTAAGTGCGAATAGGCGAACCTCGGGACCACCCATTCATCCTCTTTCAATCTTCATGAAACTTGGCAAAACAGTTGGCATTATATAGCTTTAGATGCTGTCAAAAGGAATTTAAGGCTTCTGGACGGGTTCGGTGTGTAAGGTAGCCCAACAGCATCAAATTTGAATATCGAAATGTTAAAAAATCACTTAAGTGCGAATATGCAAACCTCGGGACCACCCCCTTATCCTCTTTCAATCTTCATGAACTTGGCAAAACAGTTGGCATTATATAGCTTTAGATGCTGTCAAAAGGAATTTAAGGCATCTGGACGGGTTCGGTATGTAAGGGAGCCCAACAACATCAAATTTGAATATCGAAATGGTAAAAAAATCACTTAAGTGCGAATATGCGAACCTCGGGACCACCCCTTCATCCTCTTTCAATCTTCATGAAACTTGGCAAAAACAGTTGGCATTATATAGCTTTAGATGCTGTCAAAAGGAATTTAAGGCATCTGGACGGGTTCGGTGTGTAAGGTAGCCCAACAGCATCAAATTTGTATATCGAAATGTTAAAAAACCACTTAAATGCGAATATGCAAACCTCGGGACCACCCCCTTATCCTCTTTCAATCTTCATGAACTTGGCAAAACAGTTGGCATTATATAGCTTTAGATGCTGTCAAAAGGAATTTAAGGCATCTGGACGGGTTCGGTATGTAAGAGAGCCCAACAGCATCAAATTTCGAAATGGAAAAAATCACTTAAGTGCGAATATGCAAACCGCGGACCACCCCTTCATTCTCTTTCAATCTTCATGAAACCTGGCAAAACAGTTGGCATTATATAGCTTTAGATGCTGTCAAAAGGAATTTAAGGCATCTGGACGGGTTCGGTATGTAAGGGAGCCCAACAACATCAAATTTGAATATCGAAATGGTAAAAAATCACTTAAGTGCGAATATACGAACCTCGGGACCACCCCTTCATCCTCTTTCAATCTTCATGAAACTTGGCAAAACAGTTGAAATTATATAGCTTTAGATGCTGTCAAAAGGAATTCAAGGCATCTGGACGGGTTCGGTATGTAAGGGAGCCCTTTTTTCTTTTGCGTATTTGTAAGTCACTATCGTATAAAGCACGATACCTTGTGCTAAATGTGTTCGTACATGACCTTTCTTTAACTTTCACAATTTCTTTAACTTTCAAAAATAACTCATAAAAAATTACAACGGGGTAAAAGACAGAAAATTTATTGCCTCCGTGGCGTAACGAACACATATAGTTTGCTACAGCTAAGCCTTATGCATATTAATTAACACTGATGATCACAGCAGGACAGCTTTGAGTAAAAAACTTGGAGGTTATTTCTCGGCATGCATGTGCATATTCACATGTAACGCTGTTGGGTTCCCTTACATACCAAATCTTTCCAGATGTATAAAATTCCCCTAGGTAGTATGTATAGCAATATTATACATCTTTTTATCTTGTATTTGATAAAGTGTATTTATTAATATCGAATATCGAACGCACTGCTAGCAGCAAGTTCGATATTAGAATGTCGAATATCGAATATCGAACCCACTGCTAACTTCACACCCGTACGATATTCCAGCAATGAGCCTGTATCTAGTAGGCCAGTCTTTGACTGATAATTTTATAACAGTGTGACTGGTACTGTAATACTAGTAAATGTTACTGGTAACTGAATACCTGTATTTTATCTGTACTGGTATGCATAATGTGCCTGCTGTAGCAGTATATATCATGATACTGGTTTACTAGTATTATAGGTATTTACGACTCATCTACTATTTATCCCGTGCCTCTCAACGGTTCGAGCCTCACTATGGACAGGATGTAATCGATACCAATCTTAATTGATAGGGATTGCCAGCCGTAAATTGATGGTTTTTACTTTATTTTCTGGCTTTTTCTATCAACAATGCACACCACGATATATCTGATTCATTAAGTTGCTTTAATCTCCAAATAGGTCGGTTACTGGTATACTAACTACCTTCACCATTATACCCCAGAGAGAACTACAATGGCCTGGGTCTGTTTGAAGACCTCTTCGTTTCATTGTTGCTTTGTTTGTGTGTTTCGTGTTGTTTTTGTTTTGTTTATTGTTTTGTTTTGTGTTTTTTTTTGTTTTTAATTTTTGTATTAGGATTATAAATATATAACAACAATGTGCACCAATAATTAAATTTTAATATCAGAGATAAATACAAATTCGATATCTGAACTACAATAATGTTTTTTCATCTATCAAGTGCAACCTTGAAATTGTACAACTGAATCTAACAGTTTAAGATATTTATACGGGCTTTTGTTAGATTTAAAATGAAGTTTAATCTGGTGAGAACAAAAAAAATCCCCACTTGTATTTTCCTCCCTGTCGAACCAAATGTTAAATGCAAACACAATAAAGTTAACCGCTGTAGAAACAACGAACCAAATGTTAAATGTAAACACAATGACGTTAATCGCTGTAGAAACAACAAACCAAATGTTAAATGCAAACACAATGACGTTAATCGCTGTAGAAACAACGAACCAAATGTTGAATGTAAACACAATGACGTTAATCGCTGTAGAAACAACGAACCAAATGTTAAATGTAAACACAATGACGTTAATCGCTGTAGAAACAACGAACAAAATGTTAAATGTAAACACAATGACGTAAACCGCTGTAGAAACAACGAACCAAATGTTAAATGTAAACACAATGACGTTAATCGCTGTAGAAACAACAAACCAAATGTTAAATGCAAACACAATGACGTTAATCGCTGTAGAAACAACGAACCAAATGTTAAATGTAAACACAATAACGTTAATCGCTGTAGAAACAACGAACCAAATGTTAAATGTAAGCACAATAACGTTAATCGCTGTAGAAACAACGAACCAAATGTTAAATGTAAACACAATAACGTTAATCGCTGTAGAAACAACGAACCAAATGTTAAATGTAAACACAATGACGTTAATCGCTGTAGAAACAACGAACCAAATGTTAAATGTAAACACAATAACGTTAATCGCTGTAGAAACAACGAACCAAATGTTAAATGTAAACACAATGACGTTAATCGCTGTAGAAACAACGAACCAAATGTTAAATGTAAACACAATAACGTTAATCGCTGTAGAAACAACGAACCAAATGTTAAATGTAAACACAATGACGTTAATCGCTGTAGAAACAACGAACCAAATGTTAAATGTAAACACAATAACGTTAATCGCTGTAGAAACAACGAACCAAATGTTAAATGTAAACACAATGACGTTAATCGCTGTAGAAACAACGAACCAAATGTTAAATGTAAACACAATGACGTTAACCGCTGTAGAAACAACGAACCAAATGTTAAATGTAAACACAATGACGTTAATCGCTGTAGAAACAACGAACCAAATGTTAAATGTAAACACAATGACGTTAACCGCTGTAGAAACAACGAACCAAATGTTAAATGCGAACACAATGACGTTAATCGCTGTAGAAACAACGAACCAAATAGATTCTACCAGTAATAGTGTTGTATCCACATTTGCTAAACAATATTAAGAATAAACAATAATGAATATCTTTCAGTTAGAGTCAAGGTACTAAAATCTTAAAATTTACCACCATGACGAGAATTCTCAATGAGACGTCCGCGTCGAAAAAAAAGTGGAAACATTTTAATAGCCGACTAATTGTTGAGATCGGCGTAAAACTAATCATCTATTAATAGTGCTGTCTAAATAAAATGTAGACCGATTCAATTAAAAATAAACTCTATGTACAGCTGAAAGAATGATGAATGTTGTCAAATTTCCCGAACAGCTATTGAGTTGTTATGCTATGGTGACAAGTAGCTATCGCCGCAATAGCCGGGGTGGCTAACTAAGAGCTATCGAGTGCGACTTCCTTCACTTGTTTTCGCCAGCTCCTAGACCACTAGCCATACGCGCCTGTTGAGGCACTAGGACATTTGTTTTCTATCGATAGATATGTTTTTTTTTAAATAAACTGCAACATATTTAGTTCAATTTATCGGGGGTGATGTTCCGAATGTGGTAACTCTGGCTTTGTTGAATTACGCATCACAGAAGAAAATTAGAAAATCTAAAAAACACAGTAAATGCATTTTTCTTCATTTTAATTATAAACAAAGTTCATAGCAATTTAATTCGACTACATGCAATAACTACATAAAATAAATTTGTAAACAAAAATACATGGATAAATGTTTTATTTTTATTTCAATTTCTTTTTTGATAATCCCAACACAAATGGTTGTGTGGTCTGTATATATCGTTTTCTTTAATGAAGATATATCGTCGTGCCGTCACTTTCGTAAACGTATAGTCTATAACCTAAATTATATCCGAAATTAAAAATTGTCATAGGGAAATAAACATGCAGATACATACCAACTTATCACTACGTCACGTATTATGAACAAGAAAAGACGAAAACCGACTCTCCATTATCGTTTGTCACAAACAAATGGCGATAATTTCTACTAAATGACAGACATGACAGACCCAGAGGTTTACTTATTTTCTTGTTACGGTCCAGTATGATGTCAATGACGTTCCCGTCGGGCGAAAGTCGATGTATGTTATCCGAGTTCAGACAAGCAACGTACAGGTTATTCTGGTACCCTGACGATGATATCCTCTTTAGCCTAAGCGGCCTTCGGATATAACGTCAGGTCAGGAGCATTGGATTTCAACGGCGAGAGCGTTGAAATTTGACGTTCGGGCATTCTCTAGACTAACCATTTTGTAATACAGATAAGTTCAAGTAGACCGAACGTATTGTGACGTAATTCTCTTTATGACGTTCATGTGTTTACATTTCTTAGCTAAGTTTACATTGAGATTCAAAATTGAAACGGAAAGTTGAAATGTAATTTATATTTAAATTTTATAAAGAAATGTTTTCCCGGCTTAAAAAAAATTGACGTGCATGTGATATTATAAACCAATGAAAATGCTTATATCAGAGGTCCTGACCTGGTGTTATATTTGAAGTGAAGCTTGCGTCAATGAAAAATATTGCACCAGGAGACTAGGTTACGTACAGGTTACCTCCCCTGTCAGTAGTCACATCTCTAGGTGTATTAAAGCTTTCAGGTGTACATGTAAAACGTACTTCTCCACTGAGTCTGACACATCCTACTGTGTTATTGCAAGAGTCAGTATAGTAGACACTATCCTGTGGACCCGGATGTAGGTAGGTAATGTAGTTACCACCAGGTATAGTTATTGCAGTTATTGTCTTCCCTTGTTTACTGAGGATGTAAATCTTCCCACCAGTACCACCAACACAGATCTTATCACCGACAACAGCTATACCACCACACACACCAGGTACAGAATGTGTATCACCGGACTTCATTGATTTTATGTCAACAAACTGTATTGAATCCTGGTCAGGTAGGGATACTACAGCTTTAAATTTTTGCCGCACGACCTATATTTTTTTCTATTTGTTAATAACGAAGTCTAATTTTTCAACTTCCACAAGCAACTGCTTTCGAGGATTTTCACACATAAAATCTTAATTGCAGGAACCACATATGGAAGACACAATGTTAAATAGTTGGTTTATTGTAACCATTTGTTATTAATTTGTAATTTTCACAGGTTGTTAACGGAATGTAAACATTTAGATGGTGTTAGGAGTATTTTTTTGTAACATTTGAAGTTATTTAAAACTTTATTTTTAATTTTTTGTACTAAAAATCTGTTCCACAGGTTTGGAAGTTTTATCGGCAATAATTGCGTGCTTGCCGTCGCGTGCAGCTTATCTCACCCAGTAAGACAGAGATATCTCTATACCTCAGGTGAGAAAAGATGTGTCTTTTCCAGCTCCAAACCTTGCGTTCTCGTTTGATTCCAAATTTAAATTAAAAAAACATCTTGTTTCCTGAATACTGGAGATCCTTGTCAGTTCAGCGAGAGGTGTGATAAGGATTTCTAGGCGTTTAATATCTATTCCTGGTAACTGTATTCGATAGTACCGTTATTGTACACATAAGACACGAACAGCATGCCATAATCAACCAACATGTTCAATATTTTCCTGCGCCTCGATTCGACTTAAAACCTACATTATTCGATTGAATAATAACACTTTTCACCATGTGGGTTTTTACAACTTGAATTTGCGACATTACAGTCTTTTATTAAATATACAAAAAAGAAAACTCATATAATCATTATATACTTCAAACGATCTACATTTCATAATTTGAAAAAAAAAATCAAAAATGGTATATTATTCACTTTTCACTCTTCCTGTTTGGTCAATTATTATAACTACAACTTGCAAACACTAAACAGACTTTATATCACCGTTTGTCACAAACAAATAGCGACACTTTCTACTAAATGCCAGACCGAACGGTTTACTAATTTTCTTGTCATGATCCAATACTATGTCAATGGCATTCCCGTTTGGAGAAAGTCCTTACAGGCAACGTACAGGTTACCTCCCCTGTCAGTTATCACAGCTTCACGGCCATTGAAGTTCTCAGGTGTACTTCATTTTGACACAACCTACTTTATTACCAGCAGTATAGTAGACACTATCCTGTGGACCCGGATGTAGGTAGTAAATGTAACCATGTGTTGATTTATTTTTTTTTATTGGTGGATAATCTCATTAATTATGGTCGTCTCGTCTGTACGCACATTGTTCTCTTAAACTTAGACAGTAAATTCTTTCGTCATTTTTGCAAACATCTACGCGTAAATCATATCAGAGGCTCTAAATAAAACAATTTTCTATACTAACGATTTAATTAAAAAGTGTAATTGGAAGTACATATATATAGACACGTTCTTTCAAAACTAGTCTCGTATTATGAACAGGAAAATACGAAAACCGACTTTCCAAAGTCGTTTGTCACAAAGAAATTGCGATAATTTTTACTGAATGCCAGACCGTACGGTTTACTAATTTTCTTGTCATGATCCAATATGACATCAATGACGTTCCCGTCTGGCGAAAGTCGATGTATATTATTTGAGTCCCTACAAGCAACGTACAGGTTACCTCCCTTGTCAGTAGTCACAGCTCTAGGTTCTTTGAAGTTTTCAGGTGTACATGTAAAACGTACTTCTCCACTGAGTTTGACACAGCCAACTGTGTTATTGTTCCAGTCAGTATAGTAGACACTATCCTGGGGACCCGGATGTAGGTAGTTAATGTAACCACCAGTGGGTACAGTTATTGTAGTTATTGTCTTCCCTTGTTTACTGAGGATGTAAATCTTCCCACTATGACCACCAACACAGATCTTATCACCGACAACAGCTATACCACCGGCATACCCACCAGGTACAGAATGTGTACCACCGGACTTCATTGATTTTATGTCAACAAACTGTATTGACTTATGTAGGGATACTACAGCTTTATCTTCACCTGGTATAATAGCAATACCAAATGGTTTACCAGATAACGTACAATCTTGTAGGTACTCACCACGGTCACTGTATACCAGTAACTTGATACTGTAACGGTTACATAGTAGTAGACGGTTGTCGTCTGTCACGGCCATACTGGTTATACAGACACCATCGGTAGATTTAATATCAAATTTCATGTCAAAGTCGAACTTTGTTGGCATCTGAATTGTTGTCGGTAAAACTTGAGCTTGATTTAATTTGGATGATTTATACTTGATCGGACATGGTGTAGACTCAATGTGTACTGATCCTAAAGATTCGATCTGGAGTTGCTGTGATGATTCTTTAAACGAAATTTTAGAGGTAAACATTGATGTTATCATTTTCTGTATTGCAATATTGTATTCTGAAACTTTGCATTTGTACGAATTTAATAAAATAAATAGCTGATTCTCTGATCCATGTTTTGATACAAGATCCAATTTACTGGCGACCTCGTCCAAAGAATCCCTCATTTCGGATAATGTGTCCTTATCAGATTTAATTTGAGTCTCGCATTTTGTCTTTGTAGATTTGACCTCAGATATGACTTTCTTCTCGAAATCATCAAGACGTTCTACAATTTTAGATTTTATACGCGACACATTTTGCAGCACATCCGCTTCTTCATCATTCAGACTCTTCAAATTCTCATTGCGGTTACAAATAAGTTGTTCCAGAGTTTCACGTATGCTTGATACGGTACCAACTACATCATCCATCATGGGTGATCTTCGTACTGCTTTTGAAGCAACGTCCACGGGAACGATTTTTGGACAAATCCGGTGTGTTTCTGCCATGCAAGAACGACAACATAGACAATCATGTTCCACACAGAAAAAATCGAGAATCATTTCTTCGTGTTTTGTACAGGAATTTTTAACAGATAATTTTTCCATGGGTAACGATCCAAAATCGATTAAATGATGAGATGCAAAAGCTTTGAATAAACTATGGGCATTCAGACAGTCCTGACAGAGGTTTTCGTCACAATCAGTGCAATATTTTACGGCCACTGTAGGTGACAGTTTCTTGTGTAAGCATGGATCACAACTCTGATTGGACGATGCCATTATTACCTGAAAAATATTAACTCAATGAAATATATTATTAAACTTCTAAACGAAACAAAATAAGTACAGTATCGGAACTACTGGTGGTTAATGTGTAATCTAAACACCAACTCAGTTTTGTCAAAAGTGATAATTTTGATAATAATTAATAATTAATGTAGTTAATTGCAGAAATATTATATATATGATGGCGATGCACAATAAATCTTAGAATGAAATGTGTGTCTATAAGGTATATTACTTCAAAATATAATATATTTAAACATTCATCCAAATTCCGATATTTTTAATAATTATGAACGCAGTAACATCATTAATATTAAATATCACGGTTAAACTATTTCAGCGCTTTTATGTGGTGTATTCCGTATTTAAGGTTGCAGTCGAACCCCATTGCCCGCTTTTACCCTCGAACCTGCATTCTCAATATTGACACGCCAGGGATCAATAGTAGATGACTATCATAACCATTCGCTCATACAAGCCAACCCACATGATACTTAAATGTCATTGACCTTTCATTGAGTTTTTATACTGAAACTGACTCAAATACAAAACTTAACAACTGTTGATGACGTAGCTGCTCATTCTATGAATACATGATCTATGCCTCACCTTACCCTGGATATAACTGTAATGGCAGGCGAGATATAGGGAATTAGATAAAATGCACTTTCTTGTTAACTTGGATCACATGAATTCGAACCATATCATTTGTAACGAAAATTGGCCGGAAAACGAAACTAAAAATGTGTTGCAATTGAATTGATTGTTTGTTTGAATGGTGTTTTAACGCCACTTTCAGCAATTTTCAGCTATTTCATGGCGTCCAGTTTTTATTGGGGGAGGAAGCCGGAGTACCCGGAGAGAACCCCCGACCTGCGGTAGGAAAACTGGCAATCCTTGTCAATTAAGATTGGAGTCGAGTACACCCTGCTGGCAGTGAGAATCGAACCCGCAATCTCAGTGTTGACAGACCACGTGATCAATAGTAGACGAACTACCTTGACCACTCGGCCACCGAGGCCCCTGCAATTGAATTGAGCTAATGAGTCTAACGCAAAAACATATATTCTGACACCTTTTCGTGAGACGCGTTCACACGCCTAATTGTAACTGCCACCATGTTTGTCGGTGTTGTACCTACACCCAGACATTTATTCTTCACAT
The DNA here is from genome assembly GCA_944474755.1 of Limnoperna fortunei. Taxonomy (NCBI): domain Eukaryota; kingdom Metazoa; phylum Mollusca; class Bivalvia; order Mytilida; family Modiolidae; genus Limnoperna; species Limnoperna fortunei. The sequence goes on along the minus strand of OX104112.1, from coordinate 30,325,490 downwards.
TCATGACATTATGGCATCGATCAATATTTTTGCAACGACGAATCAGTTTCTCTGACTGCAATATCTTTTGTTCACTTTTCCATGAATAAACGGAACCAAAACACGAAGGCGGAACCTCATCATAAGTTATCCGGAAATTAACTAATGTTTTTAAACGGTAAAAACTATAAATTTACTTTCTTTCTGAATAAAAAAAATATTTCTATAAAAGTTATTAATCAAGCTTTTTCTAGATCATGTTTTTTTAAATAGTCAATGCAATGTCCTGACAAAAAACAATCATTTACTACTTCTAGCTATCAACGACCGGACAAAAAACAATCATATACTACTTCTAGCTATCAACGACTGGACACAAAACAATCATATACTACTTCTAGCTATCAACGACCGGACAAAAACAATCATATACTACTTCTAGCTATCAACGACTGGACACAAAACAATCATATACTACTTCTAGCTATCAACGACCGGACAAAAAACAATCATATACTACGTCTAGCTATCAACGACCGGACAAAAACAATCATATACTACTTCTAGCTATCAACGACCGGACAAAAACAATCATATACTACTTCTAGCTATCAACGACAGGACAAAAACAATCATATACTACTTCTAGCTATTCAACGACCGGACAAAAACAATCATATACTACTTCTAGATATCAACGACCGGACAAAAAAAAAATCATATACTACTTCCAGCTATCAACGACCGGACAAAAAACAATCATATACTACTTCTAGCTATCAACGACCGGACAAAAACAATCATATACTTCTTCTAGCTATCAACGACCGGACAAAAACAATCATATACTACTTCTAGCTATTCAACGACCGGACAAAAACAATCATATACTACTTATGCTATCAACGACCGGACAAAAAAACAATCATATACTACTTCTAGCTATCAACGACCGGACAAAAAACAATCATATACTACTTCTAGCTATCAACGATACTTTTGACTTCTGATTTTCATTTTCTACGAATAAACAACTAAACGTAGTTCGCTCAGAGGAAATATCTATTTATAAATAAGGTGTTTTTATCCAATTAAAGCAATTAATAAGTTAATTGTAGCATAAATATAATTATTACATGACATGTTTGATATCATATTTATTATAAGCCCTAGGTTTGATATTGGTCCCCGAGCAGAAGACCCGAAGGCCGATATCAACTAAGACGTATAATGCATAAGATATCAAAAATGTTATGTAATGGTCTTTTTATCACATGCTTCAGTTGGGGAAAATAAAAGACTTTGATATATCTTTTTTTCATATACTCAATATATCTAAAGTAATGTCATTCTGATCAGATTATCGTTTGCTTCAACGTTAAAGGCCATATTTGTAAACAATTCCGGCAATTTCCGATTGCTCACGGAAAGTCATGTGACTTAATCATGACTTGTCTGTGCCGTTGTTTGATGTTACCAAATCAAATCATAACATTTACGGAAAAGCGTGTAATAACTTTAGGAAACTGTTAATAATATTTTTATATCAGCCCGCTTACAAACTGAGAACAATAACAAGTTTTTAACCTTTTATTCGTTTTATCATACAGTAAAAAAAATTAATTTATTTTAATAAGTATATAATAAATCATCCTAGGTCCATTGTCGGAAACCCACGTACGGTCACGTTCTCGCTTTGCTACCACTTACCGTCCATGGAAACATTTGTAGATATTTTCTGCTTTCATGAATATTCATTCAAGTAAATGAGCCACCGAATTATAACGACGTTCATTGGATAAAACTATTTTGATTAGTTGTAAACGCATCGCTGAAAATACAAGAAACCAATCAAATTATGACATTTAAATATATATAACGAGGAAACGTCTACAAGTGTGCCCACGATCGGTAATTGGCAGCAAAGCAGGAACGCTACTTGACGTGGGTTTCCGACCTTGTCGTAGATCATGTTTCGGATTTAAACTTCCAAGACCACAGGTATTTGCGGTCAGAAGATTTTTTAATTTTTTATGCATGAAATGTCAATAAATGAATTTGTAGTTTGTATGCACTTGAGGAAACCTGTCTGACACGCATCAGTGAAAAATATTGCCCCCTGAAATATGATCAAGATAAAGTACCAAGGAACGATTGTATCATATTTATGAGGGCAATATGTTGCAGCGATGCATTTTAGACTCAGTGGCTTATCAATGATTTTTCAATAGGGTGGCTGTATTTGTCATAAAAAGGGGGCCGGGTGTACGGGATTTTGACACACTTCTGTGAATTACAGGGACTTATAGACGCACGTACTTTGATGTTGTTTTGTAAGGGGAATTAGGGCCTCGTGCACTACTCTGGATCAGCTTCTGTACTGTATTAAACCCCTTGTATTAAAGGAACTTAAACTTCAAATTGCGCCAATAATACATACATATGTATTCTGTTTCAAACGTCACTTATTACTGGTAAAATACCAATGGAATGGAAATCCGCGAATGTTACACCTCTTTTTAAGAAAGGTGTTAAAAGCGATCCATCAAACTATAGACCGATTTCCCTAACTTGCATTCTTCGTAAAACACTAGAACACATTATTGCCTCCAACCTTTCGGACAATTTTAAACAACACAATATTCTCTATGACTTACAACACGGTTTTCGCGAACGTAGATCATGCGAAACACAACTGATACAACTTGTTGACGACTTATCACGTAACCTCAACACAGGACAACAGACTGACCTAATATTGCTAGATTTTAGCAAAGCCTTCGATAAAGTAAGTCATCTGAAACTACTTTACAAACTGCAGGAACATGGAGTAGACCAACGCACAGTACAATGGATCAAAGCCTTTTTGATAGGTAGATCACAGACTGTACTCCTCGATGGTGCTAATTCCAAGGAATTACCAGTAATGTCAGGTGTGCCCCAAGGTTCAGTACTCGGCCCACTACTCTTTTTACTTTATATAAATGACGTACCCAATCATATAAAATCCCAAGTCCGCCTATTTGCTGATGACACTGCAGTATACTTAGTCATCACAGATACTGCAGACTGTCTCACATTACAAAAAGATTTACAAACCCTAGAAGCTTGGGAGAAATTATGGGATATGGAATTCAACCCCGGAAAATGTCAGGTCCTAAACATTACCAGAAACAAAAAGAAAACCAATTTTGATTATAAATTACACGGACATATTTGAAAAGTAGTACCCAGTGCAAAATATTTAAGCATTGATCTCTCAAGTGACTTGTCATGGAATCAACACATTAACAGAATTACACAAAATGCTAACAAAACACTTGGCTTCCTACGCAGAAATATACCCTCTAAGAATCAGAAAAGCCGCCAACTTGCATACAAATCCCTAGTCAGACCGCAACTTGAATATGCATCTACTGTTTGGTCACCCCACACTCAATCTAACATCAATAAAATTGAAATGAAACGGAGAGCAGCCCGTTGGGTCAGAGGTCAATATTCCCATTATGACAGCGTTACAACTATGTTACATGATCTACAATGGCAGACTTTGGAATCCAGAAGACCAACTGCTAGACTTTGTATGTTTTTTAAAATCGTTTATGGTTTTGTTGAAATCCCAGTCCCGCCCTACTTTGTACAACCATTGAGAAGAACTAGACATATGCACCCCTTCACATATAGACAGATTCATACTAAGACAAATACATATAAATACTCATTTTCCCCGCAAACTGTTGTTTTATGGAATCAGTTACCTACCACCGTCGTTCTGCAGCCTGATACTGATCATTTCAGACAGGCATTAAATAAACTAAACACTGCCTAGATACCAAAATTCTGTTTTTATCCTGTTTTTAACTTGTTGTCAATTCCAAAACTAAATCAAACATTAGATTTCCCTGACTTTTTATTCAACGAAATAATAGTCCCTAGATGGCCTCTTGTCCCCTTTCATTTTTATCTTTTATTTTCTGCACTGACGCGCACCTGCTAGTAATACCCGAAAGGGGAGTCAAGCAGTATTAATAGATAGATAGATAGATTCTGAGACTGTTTTTCTAGCAAGAAGTTGTTCAGGGATATAACACCCACAGGCTGAAAATGATTGTTTAACGCCACTTTCAGCAATTTTTTCAGCTATATCATGGCGTCCAGTTTTTGATTGGGAGATGAAGCCGGAGTACCAGGAGAAAACCCCCGACCTTCGGTGGGAAAACTGGCAATTCTTGCAAATTAAGATTGTAGGCGAACGCATCCCGCCCGCAGTGAGGCTCGAACCCGAAATCTCAGTGCTGATAGCCCACGTGATCAATAGTAGACGAACTACCTTAACCACTCGGCCACCGAGGCCCCTACCTAAAAAAATAGGTTTTGTTTAAGATGTTGATTTATTTGAAATTTGAAATCTAAATTGACAGCTGAACTTGTAGAACATCATACTTCTCTGTTTGGTCAAAAACGAAAGTTGCTTTTGTTGATGTTTACTATGAAAAATATGAGAATATTACAGAAGAGCATAATGACAGGTAATCTGTACATTCAATAGAGTAAGATTGAATATTTTAAACACAATATAAACGGAACAATGCTTTGAAATAAACATTATGAGTATTTACCTGTGTGTGCTCGTCACCGTGCAAACAATGTATTACATATATATCACCTGACCAAATATTTGTTTGGGAGTGCCTATTATAGGGAAGTTTAAAACCCCGAATTTCATATGATGAATTTGTCAAAGCAATTGGTGCACTAACAGATAAAAAAACCAAACTAGTTTTTATGAATTTATAAAAATTATTTTTCTGCTGTAATACAGTTCATTGTCCCAGCCCCTATATTTTTCTGCTGTAATACAGTTCATTGTCCCCGCCCCTATATTTTTCTGCTGTAATACAGTTCATTATTTCATTAATAAATACACATTGTTTTGTTAAGAGTTATCACACACTCGGTCACTGTTGCTATCCTAATCTCAATATCCCCTATTAGAAACCCACCTTTAAAGTGACCAATGAAAATATCTTTATTAATAGCTTAAATTTATTTATATGGAGAAATTTATATACATGTTGAGTATTTTATAAATAGGCTTTGCTATGTTATGTCTGAAAAAAGTAAGCTTGGGAGATTAAATCTCGAGAAGTAATTAATTTTTTTGAACTGCATTGTGATAATATATATTCTATTTTTTACAAACATTATCGAGTTAGCTATTAGGTACAAAATTTATCTAATGATGGCTTCTGCACTTGGTATAGATTTGCTTCTATGATACTCATTGAATGTAAAGCTGATATTGAATGGCATAATTAACATTTCTTGACAAACCAATTAGTAAACTTAAGCATCCTTTCCAAAAAAATTAGACTTTAAATAAACACTGAAATCAAACTGGTATTTTTTTATATTATTTTATAGTTTACAAAAAAGGGATATTAAAATTTATGGAAACTTATCTCCAACAAGAAGTAAGATTTAAAAGAACTGGCAGATATTAACATAATTTTAAAATCTGTGATCATCCCTTTACAAAAGAAAAAGGGAAATAAAATGTGAAGGATGAACAAAAACATGTTATAAATAGAATATTATTAAAATATAGATACATGTACCAAACCTGTAATCTAGCCTTTCCTTTATTTGTAGAAAAAAGTGGTTGTTCAGCGATAACGATATTATAATTGTTTTTTTTTATTTTAACTATGAAATAATTTTTTTCTTGAATTAAATGTTTATACAAACTCAGCAAGATCACCTTAAAATTAGTTCCATTTGATATCTTATTTCGAATAATGACAAAACTATAATAAAGTCAAATTAAGGTTGAATTTGAAGAGATGTTGTTTGATTGGCGTTTAACGCCACTTTCAGTAATTTGTCAGCTATATCATGGCGTCCATTTTTTTTATGGGGAAGGAAGCGGAGTACCCGGAGAAAACCGGCAACTTCAGTTTTACAGACCACGTGGTCAATAGTTGACGAACTACCTTAACCACTCGGCAACCGAGGCCCCGAATGTGAATGGAAATGGTTTATTGCATTATGGTGTATTTTAAACTGTTATCAACAATTATTTTGTTCTTATATTTGAAGTATGCTATTGTTATTTTTTTTTACGGAATTTGAACAAATCTTTACTGGTAAGAAAAACTTTAATATTTTGAAGTTATACACTGTACTATAATTGTTAGATGAGTAATTAAAATCAAGCAAATGACTCTTACTAATAAAAAAGTGGTAGAGTGGTCAAGGTAGTTTGTTTACTAATGATCACGTGGTCTGTCAACACTGAGATTGCGGGTTTTAGGCTCTTTGCGGGCAGGGTGCGTTAGACTCCAACCTTAATTGACAAGCGCTACCAGTTTGTATTTTAAATGTTTCCGACGTAGATCATGAGTTTTACTGTCGCAAAATGAGTTTACCTGTAGAAGAGTATTGTTCAGCTTGAAGCACGTTCAGCAGATTCCTTGAACGGAAAAAAAACATGTAAAACAAGGACGAACGGACATGAAGCATGGCTTATTTCCAGCTATTTTATCTATTAAATATATCTATAGCTTTACACGATTGACCGACCTGTGACTGATTCACTTTTAAATTATTCAATTTCCATATATTTCCGAATTCGAGTCTCGATCCGATTAAACGAATATCGGCACACATTTAATATGATTGCGTCTGAAGTAACATAAAAGAAACTTATGTGATGATAATAAAAACCTGTAGTACCTTTAAATAACAAAAAACAACACACACTTCAGTCATTTCGTAGATTGAAAACAATGCACATTTTTTGTGTCATGAATTTATGAGAATGAATGATCCCGATTCGTAGAATTGAGTTTATAGAAATGGAGAAGGGAAGAGTAGTTTGATCTTATGCAGAAAAAAATGATGAGCCTTTTATTATTAATGTTATAATCGGACACCGCACCCTAAATAAGAAAATGTGCACTTTTTGGGGAGAGTTAAGAAAAAAAATTTACATTAGAACACGCTATTAAAAATTATGCTCGATTGCCGTTCATTAATTTGTTGACAAGATGAAGTACATACTGAGCTGCAGAGGTCATCATTTCAATCGAAATCGCACTACAAGCATACTTTATTCAACAAGTGTGTTAGCGCAAAATTTATAGTTGCGAAATGTCGCAAGTAGGTGATGGTCACTAACACATTAACAATTTTGGCTCATCCAGTTACTTCCCTTTGATTACAAATTCAATTGCTAAATTCCGGTGAAAAAAGTAAAGGTTGGCGCATTATAATATTTTGGGCCAAATACGCTGCGAATATGACCATGCAACTAATTCAGATTGAAGGTAGCATTTTCAAGTCAATTACAGAGCCGGCGCAACACTACTAAATAAAGAAAACCATGAGAACAGTTTTTCCTTTATTTAGCAGTTTCGCAAAATAAACGTCAGATTTCAATACTTAATCTCAACTCTGACTAAAGTATTGTATAATTGTCATTATAACGGATCATAGATAAATACAGGACTTATTTTACAAACATTACTATAGTCGACCTTGTATGGACTAGTAAAGAATGCATCAACCTCCCGGAGAGTATACACATTCGAGACGATTCAAGGTTTTACATGTTCAGAATACTATTATAACCGAAATATTGCTCCCTGTATGATAAACATTAATAAATCTATAAAAACTGCAATTATTACTTGGTATATTTAGCAAGCTGTATATTTCGAAAATATTCTTATTTATATAAAAACAAAACATGTAAGAATTTTTACTTTAATTACATTTCGTTCTGGCTTAACTTAAATATGTAAACTATGTAAAATCAGTAACGTCTGCCATAAATTTCTAACGTTGGAAATCTCGCTGTTACATTGTTTCTAAGTCTCATACTGTAATGTTATTAAATGGGTGTTTTCATATTTGACCTGTATTATGTCCACAGGAAGCTGTATTGGGTCGAGGATAGCCGTATTACTATTAGCCCGAGTTATTCGAGGACCAATTCCGCTTCCCGGGGACATAATACAAGTGGAATATGAAAACGCCATTTGATTAAATTTTAGTACCATTTTATCATTAATCTATATAGTTATACTCGATCCAATTTCGGCTTCTCGTGGACATAAAAAAAGATTATTATGAACAAACCTCAGAATGAAAATGTAATTTTTTCCTTGAAAATTCTGCTGTAATTTACGTAATGCAAACAAATGTGTTTGTTTTTAAAATGATATTTAAATATAAATTACATGAAATTACATTTCTGAATTGGCCTTGTTTTTTTTCTGTATTGAGCCTGCTTTTCTGTATTGAGACTATTTTTTTTCCGTATTGGTCCTGTTTTTCTGTATTAAGCCTGTTTTCTGTATTGGCCATGTTTTTACTGTATTGGGCTTGTTCACTAGATCCGTGTTGTATGGACAATTTCACATGTATTTTTCGAGCTGTTAAATTACCTCAAAATAATGTTTGTCAAAGTATTTTATATATAAAACGAGATTATTTTGAAGAACTTTCTTTTCGCAGACTCGAAATTAGTCGAGATGGTCTCCCCTTTCTGGCCCAGAGGACGCGCTAGGCTGCTCTGTGGGTCGGTCTTGGAACCCTCACAGTAAGGTTTCAGCTGATGGAATGCAAAGACACAGTTAGGGTGGTCTGAAGTAACGTCATCAACCAGATCATGTACGATACTCGCTTTTAGGATACGCATATTTATAGTATTTATATTAATTTTTGGTAACACAGAAACAGATTAAAGTTTCAGACGTTTATTTGATCTATAGACAACTCCATGAACGCCATGCCTGCCCCTTTTACCATTCTTGTTAGTTCAAACATATTTTATTGTGAAAACCAGAAGACAATCGGATCAGGCACACATTATTTAGGATTAACTACAAAAAATATTTTCTCCATCAAGGGATAACAAAATTTCCGTTTTGCACGTTGGACAAAAATAAAAGCAAGATATTAAAGAACTGAATATATCTATTGTCAAATCTATGCTTAATCGTGTTTTAATATATTTTATTCGCTACAATAAATTTAAAACATAAAAAATTGGAAAAACTTATCTACGTTTTCTTCGCTTCTAACTTGTTAATATCTTTTTTTCATCGTGTCATACTACTTCTCACTAAAATGATACAAGTCGGTTGATCGGTGTGATATATAAAGATCGAATATTCGGTAGACGCAGAATGATATGAATACAATGGTAAAAATAAAAACACTATAGATGCTTATTTCCGGATACAATTCAACCTTATCAAAGAAACAAATATAAGAGAGAAATAATAAAATAACATTTTAAATTTACTTGTTAAGGTTATGTACTAAATATTACGTCAAGACTGTTTGCGAGTTTGTGTCTGCCTGAGGCAGGGTGTGCTCGAATTTAACTTTAATTGACATGGATAGACCAGATCTCTGTCGAAGGTAGGGAGTTTTCAATTAGGTACTCCGCAAACCAACCTCCCCCATCCCCGCCCCGGTCAATGGGTAGAACCCTGACGTAATGGTGTAGCTGAAAAAATGTTAAAATGCTAAAAGTCTAAACTTATATTACAATAATAGTCTATACCATCGTGTCTATGCAGCGAAAATAAGAAACCAGGTCTTAACATTGTCTCGCCATGATATAGCTGAGCGATTTCTTACATGGCGTAAAAATGCATGCAATAACTCACGTAAATAGTTAATAATTATACCCCATGTTAAACATCACTCAATAAACAATAATAAAGAACTATGCGCGTTGTGTGGATTGTGTTGTCAATAATTATACCCCATGTTAAACATCACTCAATAAATAATAATAAAGAACTATGCGCGTTGTGTGGATTGTGTTGTTAATAATTATACCCCATGTTAAACATCACTCAATAAATAATAATAAAGAACTATGCGGGTTGTGTCGGTTGTGTAGTTAATAATTATACCCCATGTTAAACATCGCTCAATAAATATTAATAGTTTTCAGAAGCGCGAACCACTTTCAGAATGTTTACAGTGCAAACAGAATATTTAGGCGGAATTCGTCCTTTAAGGGAATGAGCGTTGAACTTATATCCCATTATTATATCTGTTGGACTCAGATCGAAGGCATTTTCTCAGATCTATTGCAGATGACGTCATGGACGAAAGATGATGATCGATGATGTCTTTTAGATTGACAGCTGATGAATATACACGACGATTGTAAACTATTGAACCTCAATTTTCAATGGAAACTCTGAAGTATCACACTGTTACACATATTGATACATACAATTTTAAAATTCAGGACTAATTGCGGTGTTTCGCCCTGCATAGATATGTTGTTGTTTGTGTGTTTTTTATAGTTTTGTCTTAAAGGTGTATTTTCCAGGAGTTCTACAGTAACTTTACTGAGCCTTTTAAATTACGATTGAGTCTGGGTCAATATTACGATTGATTTCAGGTTAATATAACGATTGAGTCCGAGTTATTATTACGATTGAGTTCGAGTTAATATTACGATTGAGTCCAGGTTAATATTACTATTGAGTTCGAGTTAATATTATGATTGAGTTGGAGTTAATATTACGATTGAGTCCAGGTAAATATTACCATTGAGTCCGGGTTAATATTATGGTTGAGTCCAGTTTAATATTACGATTGAGTCCGAGTTAATATTATGATTGAGTCTAGGTTAATATTACGATTGAGTCCGGTTGAATATTACGATCGAGTCCACGTAAATTTTTCGATTGTACCTGTACATTTAACATCACCGCCCATGAGAAAGATAAACGTCTAGCGTGTGAAATGAGGTCAGAGCTCGGTCACTGAGATGACGGCAAATTTATAGAAATTGCTATATGGATGTCGCTTTGTCCATCAGTCCGTCTTTCCATCTTTTCGTCCATAGCATTAGTTCATAAACCGTATGAAATATTGACATTAAACTTGGAGGTTAATTATCTTGTTACGCAGTATCCTACCTTTGTAACTTGGAGGTTAATTATCTTGTTACGCAGTATCCTACCTTTGTAACTTGGAGGTTAATTATCTTGTTACGCAGTATCCTACCTTTGTTACTTGGAGGTTAATTATCTTGTTACGCAGTATCCTACCTTTGTAACTTGGAGGTTAATTATCTTGTTACGCAGTATCCTACCTTTGTTACTTGGAGGTTAATTATCTTGTTACGCAGTATCCTACCTTTGTAACTTGGAGGTTAATTATCTTGTTACGCAGTATCCTACCTTTGTTACTTGGAGGTTAATTATCTTGTTACGCAGTATCCTACCTTTGTAACTTGGAGGTTAATTATCTTGTTACGCAGTATCCTACCTTTGTTACTTGGAGGTTAATTATCTTGTTACGCAGTATCCTACCTTTGTTACTTGGAGGTTAATTATCTTGTTACGCAGTATCCTACCTTTGTAACTTGGAGGTTAATTATCTTGTTACGCAGTATCCTACCTTTGTTACTTGGAGGTTAATTATCTTGTTACGCAGTATCCTACCTTTGTTACTTGGAGGTTAATTCCTACCTTTGTAACCTGGAGGTTAATTATCTTGGTACGCAGTATCCTACCTTTGTTTCTTGGAGGTTAATTATCTTGTTACGCAGTATCCTACCTTTGTAACTTGGAGGTTAATTATCTTGTTACGCAGTATCCTACCTTTGTTACTTGGAGGTTAATTATCTTGTTACGCAGTATCCTACCTTTGTAACTTGGAGGTTAATTATCTTGTTACGCAGTATCCTACCTTTGTTACTTGGAGGTTAATTATCTTGTTACGCAGTATCCTACCTTTGTAACTTGGAGGTTAATTATCTTGTTACGCAGTATCCTACCTTTGTTACTTGGAGGTTAATTATCTTGTTACGCAGTATCCTACCTTTGTAACTTGGAGGTTAATTATCTTGTTACGCAGTATCCTACCTTTGTTACTTGGAGGTTAATTATCTTGTTACGCAGTATCCTACCTTTGTTACTTGGAGGTTAATTATCTTGTTACGCAGTATCCTACCTTTGTAACTTGGAGGTTAATTATCTTGTTACGCAGTATCCTACCTTTGTAACCTGGAGGTTAATTATCTTGGTACGCAGTATCCTACCTTTGTTTCTTGGAGGTTAATTATCTTGTTACGCAGTATCCTACCTTTGTTACTTGGAGGTTAATTATCTTGTTACGCAGTATCCTACCTTTGTTACTTGGAGGTTAATTATCTTGTTACGCAGTATCCTACCTTTGTCATTTGTTTAGTTATCTCACTTAGTTTATTTTTCTTGTCGAAAATAAAAAGAAATCAACTGCATGGATTCGCGCTAAACTTTTAATATAGGTAATTGGTGATGAACCATTGTTCTAATTGTGTCAATTTGTATGTTATCTTGTGCCGTTGCTTTCGTCTGTCATTCCGTCCGATATGCTTTACAGAGATAACGGAGACCAACCATAATACATGGATACACGGGAGTGGGGGGGATAACGTCTTGGTATTTATATAGGGTAATTTACGTAAGTGCGGCCCGAAAGGGTAACCTTTTAAGCTCTCTAAAATATATGATATTGAAAAATATATCATCGGGGTAGTTATAAATTATCTAAATATATCCATACCTTAATTCTCACATGACGTCTTTGCTAACCACGGTAATTTAACAAACAAGTTGTTCCATTAACATCACTTGACCATATTGGTAGTAAATAGACTATTTTTTCAATAGGGATGTGTAATATTAATAAAATATAAAAATAGGCCCGATTTAACAATTCAATATATGATTAGGTAACGCTTCATAACGCCCGAAAATATATGAATATGCCGGTGGGTTTCAAATCTCCGTCCGCAGACCCTGTACCTAAAGGTATCTCTAGTTACCCCCCACCCCCCTTCCCCCCAACTGCTGGATACGTCACTGAATGTCATTATCCACTCATTACCTGTTTTCCTTTTTTATCGATGTTGATTTTAAACATATTTTAAAAATATAATTTATAATTAAGTGCAATTTATGTGACACTTTTTATTTACACTTTTCAGATTGTAAAAACAAAATATGTCAAGGTTTATCGATCGTCATTTAAACTGAACTGTGTCACGTGATTTTATATCGAAGGCAAATATTGACAGGCGGGTCTACGTGGGTCTTTTGTTTATTGATCACAAAGAGAAAAAAACACGTAAGTACAAAAACATTTTTTTACTTCTAAAGTTTTTGAAAATATTCATATCAACCTTCTTACGCAAGCAGCATTTCTCACAGCTTTCTGTCAAATTTTAAAAAACGAAAGTAGAACACTGAATTTCCGAGTACGGTGAAAAAATGTCGTTACCTGGAAATAATTGAAAGTAAGCCAAACAAGTACACAGACACACACGAACCAATTTGTTAAGTGTGTGTGTACTTTATGTAATTAGTCTTACTAAGGGATTGGATATATAGATTTATTTACTTCAACTCCCTGCAAGTCCCCCCCTTTTGTGTATCTGCCCACAGCGTCTGTTGGAGAGTTTCTAGACTCGTCAATTTGATCTTGCTTTTGGAATGCTATATCGTTTACCAATTTCGGTCTTTGGGACATATAAAATGTTAGGATCGATAATAGTTTTCTCGACCCCATGTCGGGTCAATATTTAAATTGGGGTTTAGGACCGATGCATTTCAAATTATCAGGTTTTAAAGAGGCTATGTCCTATCTCCTTAAAATACAATAAAAGTTGCTGTCCTACATCAGATGTCACAGTTTTATAAAAAAAGTTGTTGTCCTATCTAGTGAATAATTTTTTGGTTACAATTTAGGAACATACCATTTAACTTGAAGTGGGGGGGGGAGGCTTGATTTTTTGTTTTGGTCAGAAAATAGTCATATTCATTTTTTTGAAGGCGTCGCGACAGAATATTTTTTTCATTATTAGCATTACTTTATATAGCAGAAATCCTTCTTCAGAATATGTTTTTTCTTACCCTCTGCTTGCTTTAGGAAAAAACCAAGGCCCCCCCTGCAAGTTAAATGGTCGGTCCCTTAGTATTAATTTTTTTAAACAATTGTGCGAGTTTTTAATCAAAACATTGAAAACATTTTTTTTCCATTGATAATATTGCTATGAAAAAAAACTTGCTGTTCTATCAGTGCTGAAAATAACAAAACTTGAGTCCCATATTTATGCCAGTATAAAAAAATATGTGTCCTATTACATTTTGCAATGGTCATATACCACCCCAATAAATATTGACCGGTGTCTTAGTGTTAGAGTTACCGTCCGACCAAGGGCATTAAGTTGTCGGTGTAGGACGTAAAAAACTCCCCAATCAAGCAAGCTAGTGTTACAGTACAGTGTGTTTTAAAATGTTAATCCGATTTTGTTGCAATACTTCTGGATGTTCTTACGGACATTTAAGCCTTCATAAATATTACATGAGGACCTCACTTGCTTGCAGCGCGTTTTTAGTAAAAGGGGTTAAATAGGGCAAATATGATTTTTATTACGTTTAAAGCGTTTGTCCGCGTAGCACAAGAAATATTGTTTTTTTTATTAGTTTTTGCAATGAAAATACAATTTTTAATTATCTAATACAATAAATATTAGTTCATAATTATAATAAGTTTTCTCATATATATATATATATATATATACATAATATTTAATTCAAATACATACGTATTGTCAGTTTCCGGTCGGTGATTTTCTACTGTTACTCAGGCTTCCTCCTCTAAATACATACGTATTGCCTGTTTCCGGTCTGTAATTTTCTACTGTTACTCAGGCTTCCTCCTCCAAATACATACGTACTGCCAGTTTCCTGTTGGTGAATTACTCCGGCTTCCTCCTACAAATACATACGTATTGTCAGTTTCCGGTCGGTGATTTTCTACTGTTACTCAGGCTTCCTCCTCCAAATTCAAACGTATTGCCAGTTTCCTGTTGATGATTTCCTACTGTTACTCAGGCTTCCTCCTCCAAATACATACGTACTGCCAGTTTCCCGTCTGTGATTTTCTATACTGTTACTCAGGCTTCCTCCTCCAAATACATACGTATTTCAATTTCCTGTTGGTGAATTACTCCGGCTTCCTCCTACAAATACATACGTATTGTCAGTTTCCGGTCGGTGATTTTCTACTGTTACGCAGGCTTCCTCCTCTAAATACATACGTATTGCTAGTTTCCCCGTCTGTGATTTTTTACTGTTACTCAGGCTTCCTCCTCCAAATACATACGTACTGCCAGTTTCCTGTTAGTGAATCACTCCGGCTTCCTCCTCCAAATACATACGTATTGTCAGTTTCCGGTCTGTGATTTTCTACTGTTACTCAGGCTTCCTCCTCCAAATACATACGTATTGCCAGTTTCCGGTCGGTGATTTTCTACTGTTGCTCAGGCTTCCTCCTCCAAATAAATACGTATTTCAGTTTCCTGTTGGTGAATTACTCCGGCTTCCTCCTACAAATACATACGTATTGCCAGTTTCCTGTTTGTGATTTTCTACTGTTACTCAGGCTTCCTCCTCCAAATACAAACGTATTGCCACTTTCCTGTTGGTGATTTTCTACTGTTACTCAGGCTTCCTCCTCCAAATACACACGTATTGCCAGTTTCCGGTTGGTGATTTCCTACTGTTACTCAGGCTTCCTCCTCCAAATACATACGTATTGCCGGTTTCCGGTCTGTTATTTTCTATACTGTTACTCAGGCTTCCTCCTCCAAATACAAACGTATTGCCAGTTTCCGGTTGGTGATTTCCTACTGTTACTCAGGCTTCCTCCTCCAAATACATACGTATTGCCAGTTTCCGGTCAGTGATTTTCTACTGTTACTCAGGCTTCCTCCTCCAAATACATACGTATTGCCAGTTTCCGGTCGGTGATTTTCTACTGTTACTCAAGCTTCCTCCTCCAAATACATACGTACTGCCAGTTTCCTGTTGGTGAATTACTCCGGCATCCTCCTCCAAATACAAACGTATTGCCAGTTTCCGGTCGGTGATTTTCTACTGTTTCTCAGGCTTCCTCCTCCAAATACACACGTATTGCCAGTTTCCGGACGGTGATTTTCTACTGTTACTAAGGCTTCCTCCTCCAAATGAATACGTATTTCAATTTCCTGTTGGTGAATTACTCCGGCTTCCTCCTACAAATACATACGTATTGTCAGTTTCCGGTCGGTGATTTTCTACTGTTACTCAGGCTTCCTCCTCCAAATACATACGTACTGCCAGTTTCCTGTTGGTGAATTACTCCGGCTTCCTCCTACAAATACATACGTATTGTCAGTTTCCGGTCGGTGATTTTCTACTGTTACTCAGGCTTCCTCCTCCAAATACAAACGTATTGCCACTTTCCTGTTGGTGATTTTCTACTGTTACTCAGGCTTCCTCCTCCAAATACACACGTATTGCCAGTTTCCGGACGGTGATTTTCTACTGTTACTCAGGCTTCCTCCTCCAAATACACACGTATTGCCAGTTTCCGGTCGGTGATTTTCTACTGTTACTCAGGCTTCCTCCTCCAAATACACACGTATTGCCAGTTTCCGGACGGTGATTTTCTACTGTTACTCAGGCTTCCTCCTCCAAATGAATACGTATTTCAATTTCCTGTTGGTGAATTACTCCGGCTTCCTCCTACAAATACATACGTATTGTCAGTTTCCGGTCGGTGATTTTCTACTGTTACTCAGGCTTCCTCCTCCAAATACATACGTACTGCCAGTTTCCTGTTGGTGAATTACTCCGGCATCCTCCTCCAAATACATACGTATTGCCAGTTTCCCCGTCTGTGTTTTTTTACTGTTACTCAGGCTTCCTCCTCCAAATACACACGTACTGCCTGTTTCCGGTCTGTGATTTTCTACTGTTACTCAGGCTTCCTCCTCCAAATACATACGTATTGCCAGTTTCCGGTCGGTGATTTTCTACTGTTACTCAGGCTTCCTCCTCGAAATACATACGTACTGCCAGTTTCCTGTTTGTGAATTACTAAGGCTTCCTCCTACAAATACATACGTATTGTCAGTTTCTGGTCGGTGATTTTCTACTGTTACTCAGGCTTCCTCCTCCAAATACACACGTATTGCCAGTTTCCGGACGGTGATTTTTTACTGTTACTCAGGCTTCCTCCTCCAAATACACACGTACTGCCTGTTTCCGGTCTGTGATTTTCTACTGTTACTCAGGCTTCCTCCTCCAAATACATACGTATTGCCAGTTTCCGGTCGGTGATTTTCTACTGTTACTCAGGCTTCTTCCTCCAAATGAATACGTACTTCCAGTTTCCTGTTGGTGAATTACTCCGGCTTCCTCCTACAAATACATACGTATTGTCAGTTTCCGGTCGGTGATTTTCTACTGTTACTCAGGCTTCCTCCTCCAAATACATACGTACTGCCAGTTTCCTGTTGGTGAATTACTCCGGCATCCTCCTCCAAATACACACGTACTGCCTGTTTCCGGTCTGTGATTTTCTACTGTTACTCAGGCTTCCTCCTCCAAATACATACGTATTGTCAGTTTCCGGTCGGTGATTTTCTACTGTTACTCAGGCTTCCTCCTCCAAATACAAACGTATTGCCAGTTTCGGTTGGTGATTTCCTACTGTTACTCAGGCTTCCTCCTCCAAATACATACGTACTGCCAGTTTCCTGTTGGTGAATTACTCCGGCTTTTTCCTACAAATACATACGTACTGCCAGTTTCCGGTCGGTGATTTTCTATACTGTTACTCAGGCTTCCTCCTCCAAATACATACGTTCTGCCTGTTTCCGGTCTGTGATTTTCTACTGTTACTCAGGCTTCCTCCTCCAAATACATACGTACTGCCAGTTTCCTGTTGGTGAATAACTCCGGCTTCCTCCTACAAATACATACGTATTGTCAGTTTCCGGTTGGTGATTTCCTACTGTTACTCAGGCTTCCTCCTCCAAATACATACGTACTGCCAGTTTCCTGTTGGTGAATTACTCCGGCTTTTTCCGACAAATACATACGTATTGCCAGTTTCCGGTCGGTGATTTTCTACTGTTACTCAGGCTTCCTTCTCCAAATACATACCTACTGCCAGTTTCCTGTTTGTGATTTTCTACTGTTACTACGGCTTCCTCCTCCAAATACATACGTACTGCCATTTTCCTGTTGTTGATTTTCTACTGTTACTCGGGCGTCCTTCTCCAAATACTTAGGTATTGCCAATTTCCTAATGGTGATTTTCTGCTGTTAATCCGGCTTCCTCCTCAAAATACATACGTATTGCCTGTTTTCGGTCAGTGATTTTCTACTGTTAATCCGGCTTCGTCCTCGAAATACATACGTATTGCCAGTTTCCTGTTGGTGAATTACAGGTAGTTCGTCTTCTATTGATCACGTGGTTTGTCAACACTGAAATTGCGGGTTTGATTCTCACTGCAGGCAGGTTGTACTCGACTCCAATCTTAATTGACAATGATTGCCGGTTTTCCTACCGCAGGTCCGGGGTTTTCTTCGGGTACTCCGGCTTCCTTCCCCAATTAAAACTGGACGCCAAGATATAGCTGAAAAATTGTTGAAAGTGGCAAAAGCGCCATCAAACAAACAAAGGAAATGTGTATAATTTCCCTTTTTATTTTGGACAGCGTTTAGGAAGTTTTCACACCCAATACCATCTGGACACAATTATAGCGAGCACAGCGGTGAGCTCTACGGCAATTATGTGTCACGTGATCAAAATCAAATCACTTGATCAAAATCCGAATAAAACACATTTTGAATATTTTCCGCCAATGCAAACTGTATGTCAACGTCACAATTTTCAGTCATGGCCCCTAATTTTCACTGGTCTTTTGAACACATGTAACAGTGATTAAGAATACAACATCAACCAAAGAGGGATAACTCTTAACAAAACGAGGTTTATTTTTCAACAGAAAAGGGAGGGACAGTCTGTCAAAAAATGTGACCAGTATATACATACAGGGATATGCATCTGACCAAAATTCTTGTATAACTTAAATGATATATCTTTAAGTATACAGTTAAAAAGTGTAATGGTCAAATTAATGAACAAAGTAAAAAAAGGAATTGTGAGCTGTATTAAAAATACATTAATAAATAATATTGTCTGTGTTCGCAGTTTGGCAATTTCTACTCCATATTATAGATACAACATAGCTGTGAGTTGTTCACAGATCAAAGTTCATTACCCAGCGATAGTAGCGCATCTGATTGGCAAATGAATAAATTGCTTCCATTGGTTTTTTTTTTTTTGGGGGGGGGGGAGGGGGAGTGGGCGGAGTACCTTGCAAAAATAAAGAAAGAAAGAATCAATAATTATCAATACAAATTTAACTTATGGTGGTAGTCTATAGCAAGATATGATCGTTCTTAAGAAGGAAATACGTTATTATCTTGCTGTATGACATCAATCAATCAATCAATCAATCAATCAATCAATCAATAAGTGTTGTTTTCTTTTATGGCTTTCAAATAACAAAACACTACACAATGGTATTTATATTTATCATTTCGTTATTTTACAGAACGACGACAATGGCTGAATGTGGAGAATTACAGTGCGAGCCCTGCATGAATGAAAATGTTACTAAATCCGCGAGCAAGTGGTGTACGGACTGTGGAGAAAGGATGTGTAATGAATGCTTCCGGAGGCACAACGCTCACAAAATGTTAAAAAACCACCACGTCATACCACTAGAGGAATACCGAAAGTCCGAAGATTTAAATGTAAACTTAGATTGTCCTGATCATAGGAAACAATTTGATTTTTACTGTCCAACACATGACAGCATTGTTTGTGTTGAATGCGTCCAATTAACTCATACCAGGTGTAAAGATCTCAGGCCGTTAGTTGAAGCAGCGAAGGGAGCCAAAACATCTACGGCATTTTCCGATCTGGAGCAAACTATCAATGTAGTACTTGAAAATATAGAAAACGGAGTGCAACACCTACAACAAAATAAAATAACTATGAAGGATCAGGAAGATGTCATAAAAAAATCTATAGCCACAAAGAGAACGAAAATAAATAAACTCTTAGATCGACTAGAGGAGAAATTATTTAATGAACTAAAATTAAAGTCAGAAAATACAGTGAAAGAAATTTCTTTGATGACGACCAAACTTGAAACACAACGCCAAAATATTTTGAAGTTAAAAGACACTGCACACCACATGAAACAATTTTCATCAAATCTCGAAATGTTTGTCGGAATTCGAAATATTCTAAAAACTGTTGTCGACGAAACAAATGGAGTCAAACTCCTGGTTAACAGTATACCACAGCTAAGTATAGCAGTTAAATTCAGCCCTAAATTTGACACATTCACTGAAGCTTTCGACACTTTAGGAGAAATACAAATAGCGTCTAAAGAAGCAGTAATTCCATATGTTGAGCGACGGCTAATACAGGCACAGTACCAACGTCCAGCTGAACCACCAGTCCATACATTAGACAATCTACAGTTGAAGCTGAGGACAAACATTAAAATGGGTGAACAGAATTCCAATGTATCAAGCTGCTTAATATTACCGAACAAGTCTATTATGATTGTGAGTTACAATAAACCATCTCTTACTATTCTAAAGGAAGATGGATCACATGACCGTGACATCAGAGTTCCGTATAATCCTTATGACGTCACAATAATTGATGACCAGAGGGTGGCAGTTTCGTATGGAACAAAAACATGTATAACAATAGTAAATATTAACAATCAACGTACAAATCAAACTCTGGAGAATTTATGTAAACATAGGATCTATGGTATTACATACAACGATGGTAAGTTATATGCCGTGGCGGATAAAGAGGGAATCAAGGTAATAGATCTAGATGGGAACATTATCAAAACAATACGTATATACAACGATGCAAGGAGTACGTGGAAGGTTACATCACAGAAAGACAAGATTTACTACTCAGTCACCAACGGGATTGTACACTGTGTAGATATGGAAGGTACAGAAATCTGGACGTGTCGGGATGATCGATTATTGTACTCTCCAGGCATAGCTGTTGATAATTACGGTATAACGTTTGCAGCTGGTTATAACAACAATCTACTTCTGGCCATTTCTCCAGATGGTAAACAACTGAAGGTTTTACTGACCAAATCTGATGGACTCCAGACCCCATATGCTGTGTACTACGACAAAGACAGTAAACGACTTCTGGTCTGCAATCGGGAAAACGGACACGCGGCATTATATGACGTCATTTACTAACAATTATTTTTAAGCGATTATGTTGTTAAATTATGAAACTGAGATTTAATTAAAGTAAAGTGTAATTACCATTTTTTGTTTTAATACAGAAATTGACTTTTCTACTTTAAATGACTTGAAATTTAAACACGCATTTTCCCTTATTTCCATTTTAAAGCGCAGATTAAAATTTACACGAAACATTGTAATTCTGTGTAGATAATTTTGTATTTTAGTTATATACACTTTTAAAAATACAATTCACGTTTTAGTCCATGGGAGGCGTTCGGGACTTACCGTATCAATTAAAGGCAGTTGTAATATATAAAAAATAAGAAAGTTGAATTCATAGAAAAGGTTTTCTTCATTTTTTATTAGTTTTCACAGCTTTGTCATGCACTACAGGTGAATGTCGCTTTTCGGCGATATTTCAGTGACCTGGATCGTGAACTGTTAATTGCCAAAAAGACCAATAAAGGGGGAAAACCCTTCTCACGTGAAGTATCATTTTTGATTTTATTAATTTAGTTTGCAAAAATCGAATGTCCGATCGTCCTCGCATTCTTTGCCGTTCAGCTGCGAATGAAATATAGCATGAAATCAAAAATATTGATAAGAAATTTTTAAACAATCTTAAGCTTAACGTCCATTATTAAATTTTCACGCATATATACACATTAACAAACTACAAATCAACAGAGTAAAGAGATAAAACTTGGAGTGTCACTGTAAAAATATCGAACATTGGTTATGGACACAGAATAAAGCCGGTTTGTTTTACATCTACAAGGGAATGTTTATCGATCACGGAATGTGGCACTTTTAAACATGTTGCCCACTGTTTTACACGATAAGGCTATCAAAGGTTCGGATAGTGACTTCGGACAAATCTTCTCAGTCAAAAGGTGTCATGAAAAGAATCTTGATGTGTTTTCTAATTTAAAGTTTAGAATCCCTGAACACGAACAATACATGTACACAGTGAACACGGACAATAAATGTAGACAGAAAGAACGGACATTAATGTAGACAGTGAAAACTTGGAGTGTCGCTTCAAAAGTATCAACATTAGTTATGGACAAAGAATAAAGCCGGTTGTAGCTACAATGTGACCACTCTTTGTTTTACATCTACAAGGAAATGTTTATCGAGCACGCAGTGTGGCACTTTCAAACATGTTGCCTAATGAACACGGACAACAAATGTAGACAGTGGACACGACAATAAATGTAGACAGTAAACACAAACAATAAATGTAGACAAGTGGACACGACAATAAATAAAGACACTGACGACGGACAATAAACGTAGACAGTGGACACGGCAATAAATGTAGATAGTGAACACGGACATTAAATGTAGACAGTGAATACGACAATAAATAAAGATTATGAACACGGACAATAAATGTAGACAGTGGACACGACAATAATTAAAGACAACGAACACGGACAATAAATGTAGACAGTGAACAAGGACAATAAATGTACACAGTGAACACGGTCATTAAGTGTACACAGTGAACATTGACAATAAATGTAGACAAAGAACACGGACAATAAATGTAGACAGTGAACAAGGACAATAAATGTAGACAGTGAACACTGAAAATAAATGTAGACAGTGAACACGACAATAAATGTAGACAGTGAACACGGACAATAAATGTAGACAGTCAACACAGGCAATAGATGTAGACATTCAACACAGGCAAAAGATGTAGACAGTGAACAAGGACAATAAATATGGGCAGTGAACACGGACAATAAATGTAGACAACGAATAGGGACAATAAATATAGACAGTGGACACGACAATAAATAAAGACAATAAACACGGATAAATGAAGACAGTGAACACGGACAATAAATGTACACAGTGGACATGGACTTAAATGTAGACAGTAAACACGACAATAAATAAAGACAATGAACACGTACAATAAATGTAGACAGTGAACCCAGGCAATAAATATAGACAATGAACACGGTCAATCAATATAGACAGTGAACATGGACAATAAAAAAGTGGACAGTTAACACGGACAAAAATGTAGACAGTGAACACGGACAATAAATCTAGATAGTGAACATGGACAATACATCTAGACAGTGAACATGGACAATAAAAAAGTGGACAGTGAACACGGACAATAAATGTAGACAGTGAACATGACAATAAATGTAGACAGTGAACATGGACAATAAATGTAGACAATGAACACGGACAATAAATGTAGACAATGAACGCAAACAATAAATGTAGAAAGTGCCACAGACAATCAATGTAAACAGTAAACACGGACAATAAAAATGTAGACAATCAACACAGACAAAAATGTAGACAGTGAACACGGACAATAAATGTAGACAGTGAACACGACAATCAATGTAGACAATGTACACGAACAATTAATGTACACAATGAACACGGACAATACATGTAGACAGTGGACACGACAATAAATTAAGACAATTAACACGGACAATAAATGTAGACAGTGAACGCGGACATTAAATGTAGACAGCGAACACGGACATCAAATGCAGACAGTGAACACGGATTTTTAACATTAACAGTGAACACGGACAATAAATGTAAACAGTGAATATTTGAATATTGTTTAACGCCACTTTCTATATCATGTCTATATCATGGCGCCCAGTTTTTATTGGGAGAAAAGGCAGGAGAAAACCCCGACCTTCGGTAGAAAAACAAAAAATCCTTGTCAATTAAGATTGGAGTCGAGTACACTCTACCTGCAGTGAAAATCGAACCCGCAATCTCAGTGTTGACAGACCAAGATGATCAATAGTAGACGAACTTCCTTAACCACTCGGCCTGTAAATAACTAGGTACATATACTATAAGTATGGCAATAGGTACGTATGTACAAGTATTGCAGTTGGTGGGTAGGAAGGTTAGCCGCTATGTAAAAGTAGGGCAGTTGGTGGGTAGGTAGGTTGGCCGCTATGTAAAAGTAGGGCAGTTGGTGCATAGGTAGGTTGGCCGCTCTGTAAAAGTAGGGCAGTTGGTGGGTAAGTAGGTTAGCCGCTATGTAAAAGTAGGGCAGTTGGTGGGTAGGTAGGTTGGCCACTATGTATAAGTAGGGCAGTTGGTGGATAGATACGTTGAACGCTGGGTACATGTAGGTTTAGTTAGTGGAGAGGTAGGTTGGCCACTGGGCACATGTAGGACTGGTAGTGGGTAAGAAGGATGGCAGCAAGGTACATATAGGTCAGTTAATGGGTATATAGGTTGGCCGCTTGTACACGAAGGGAAGTTAATGGGTAGGTAGGTTGGCCGCTAGTTATAAGTAGGGCAATTAGTTGGTAGGTACATGTTTGTTGGCCGCTAATTAAAAGTAGGTCATTTAATAGTTAAATAGGTTGGCCGCAAGGTACAAGTAGGTTTATTAGTTATTAGAAGAGCAATTAGTTGGTAGGTAGGTTGGCCGCTAGGTATTTGAAGGTCAGTTGGTGGGTAGATAGGTTGGCCGCTAGATATATATAGGTCAGTTAGTCGTTAGGTAGGTTGGCCGCTAAGTATAAGTAGGGCAGATACAGGGTATGTAGGTTGGCTGGTGGGTATAAATAGTACAGTTATTGAAAGCAATACATGTAAAATGACAGGCCGCTAAGTATAAGTTAGTGTGTGTGTAGGTTGGTCGCTATGTCGTACGCTCTACGTGCTACACATCTAACCTTGACAGAACACTATGAATTTAGAACACAACCGGTTGATGTGAAGATTAAAATTTTAAAGTAACTAACCTTTGACTAGTATCCGAGAGTATAGCAGAGTTTCCTTACCTGTTCTGAATACTAATAAAACTAAAATATTGCTCGTTGTCCGTTAAACATCAATCAATCTATTAGAACTGCAATGTGATATATCTTACTGTGTATTTCGAAAATATATACTTATAATATATTTGCACGTTGTTACAAACAAACAACAAAACTACGTTATAGAAAAACATAATGTTTTATTTTTCTTTCTATAGTGGACTAAATTAATCCAAAAGACTCCAGATCCGCAAAGCTTTATTACTCACGAGCTTCATGTTGTGTTCGTGAGTTTTCTGTCAGCCGTGGCTTTATAATACAGTACTTGTATTTGTAATCAACATCCCGCTGTTTATTACACAAGATATTTTCAAGAAGCAGACATGAACGTGTAAAACCTGGAAATGTCTCCGTAAAATCTCCATGTACATCATCGTACAGTTACAGATCTATCTACGGCGAGATTACGGCCAAATAATTTAAAACGAGACACAAACCAAATAAAACACAATATATATATTTCACCTGAACATTTGCAAGGTACACCTTCCTAATTAAATTTACATTTGAAAGCCCAGTGCCGAATTAAGACTCGAACTTACATCAATTGTGTGGACACGCCGGTAAAGGATTTGTTTAGGAGACCAAAGACTAATTATAATCGGCTGCCGAGTTCTCTATTTATAAGTTAAATGAAAAAAAATGACGCACGCTAATGTTGCACAATAAACAACTTTTATTTATTGATGTCTAAAACTTGTTTAGTCTCTGTAGCTGCAGATTGTACAGTCGAATGAACTGGAAACGGAATCTGATCCCATATACATTGATAATCTAACTTAAATGAATTGTGCATCCAATTTAAACACTTAGTAGGTTACGTTTTGAAAATTAAATAGAATTTCATGCATAGTAGTCATTGTTAAGGTTGGAGTCCACCACACCTTGCCTGGCGGTCATTGTCAATTATCTTTGTCCACCACACCTTGCCTGGCGGTCATTGTCAATTATCTTTGTCCACCACACCTTGCCTGGCGGTCATTGTCAGTTATCGTTGTCCACCACACCTTGCCTGGCGGTCATTGTCAGTTATCGTTGTCCACCACACCTTGCCTGGCAGTCATTGTCAGTTATCGTTGTCCACCACACCTTGCCTGGCGGTCATTGTCAGTTATCGTGGTCCACCACACCTTACCTGGCAGTCATTGTCAGTTATCGTTGTCCACCACTCCTTACCTGGCAGTCATTGTCAGTTATCGTTGTCCACCACACCTTGCCTGGCAGTCATTGTCAGTTATCGTTGTCCACCACACCTTACCTGGCAGTCATTGTCAATTATCGTGGTCCACCACACCTTGCCTGGCGGTCATTGTCAGTTATCGTTGTCCACCACACCTTGCCTGGCGGTCATTGTCAGTTATCGTTGTCCACCACACCTTGCATGGCGGTCATTGTAAGTTATCGTTGTCCACCACACCTTGCCTGGCAGTCATTGTCAGTTATCGTTGTCCACCACACCTTACGTGGCAGTCATTGTCAGTTATCGTTGTCCACCACACCTTACCTGGCAGTCATTGTCAGTTATCGTTGTCCACCACTCCTTACCTGGCAGTCATTGTCAGTTATCGTTGTCCACCACACCTTGCCTGGCAGTCATTGTCAGTTATCGTTGTCCACCACACCTTACCTGGCAGTCATTGTCAGTTATCGTTGTCCACCACACCTTACCTGGCAGTCATTGTCAGTTATCGTTGTCCACCACTCCTTACCTGGCAGTCATTGTCAGTTATCGTTGTCCACCACACCTTACGTGGCAGTCATTGTCAGTTATCGTTGTCCACCACTCCTTACCTGGCGGTCATTGTCAGTTATCGTTGTCCACCACTCCTTACCTGGCAGTCATTGTCAGTTATCGTTGTCCACCACACCTTGCCTGGCAGTCATTGTCAGTTATCGTTGTCCACCACACCTTACCTGGCAGTCATTGTCAGTTATCGTTGTCCACCACACCTTACCTGGCAGTCATTGTCAGTTATCGTTGTCCACCACTCCTTACCTGGCAGTCCTTGTCAGTTATCGTTGTCCACCACACCTTACGTGGCAGTCATTGTCAGTTATCGTTGTCCACCACACCTTACCTGGCGGTCATTGTGTTAGAGTTCATCACACCTTGTCTGGCAGTCATTGTCTGTTATCCTTGGAGTCCACCACACCTTGTCTGGCAGTCATTGTCTGTTATCCTTGGAGTCCACCACACCTTGTCTGGCAGTCATTGTCTGTTATCCTTGGAGTCCACCACACCTTGTCTGGCAGTCATTGTCTGTTATCCTTGGAGTCCACCACAC
Source organism: Limnoperna fortunei (assembly GCA_944474755.1). Lineage (NCBI taxonomy): Eukaryota > Metazoa > Mollusca > Bivalvia > Mytilida > Modiolidae > Limnoperna > Limnoperna fortunei. The sequence continues at coordinate 30,298,214 of OX104112.1, read as the reverse complement.
CTTGTCTGGCAGTCATTGTCAGTTATCCTTGGAGTCCACCACACCTTGTCTGGCAGTCATTGTCTGTTATCCTTGGAGTCCACTACACCTTGTCTGGCAGTCATTGTCAGTTATCCTTGGAGTCCACCACACCTTGTCTGGCAGTCATTGTCTGTTATCCTTGGAGTCCACTACACCTTGTCTGGCAGTCATTGTCAGTTATCCTTGGAGTCCACCACACCTTGTCTGGCAGTCATTGTCAGTTATCCTTGGAGTCCACCACACCTTGTCTGGCAGTCATTGTCTGTTATCCTTGGAGTCCACTACACCTTGTCTGGCAGTCATTGTCACTAAAAAGTTGGATTCATTCACACCTTGTCTGGCAGTCATTGTCAGTTATCCTTGGAGTCCACCACACCTTGTCTGGCAGTCATTGTCTGTTATCCTTGGAGTCCACCACACCTTGTCTGGTAGTCATTGTCAGTTATCCTTGGAGTCCACCACACCTTGTCTGGCAGTCATTGTCAGTTATCCTTGGAGTCCACCACACCTTGTCTGGCAGTCATTGTCTGTTATCCTTGGAGTCCACTACACCTTGTCTGGCAGTCATTGTCAGTTATCCTTGGAGTCCACCACACCTTGTCTGGCAGTCATTGTCACTAAAAAGTTGGATTCGTTCACACCTTGTCTGGCAGTCATTGTCACTAAAAAGTTGGATTCATTCACACCTTGTCTGGCAGTCATTGTCAGTTAAAGTTGGAGTCCAACACACCTTGTCTGGCATTCATTAGTAGGTGTACAGGTAGGACAGTTAATAGATATATATACAGGTAGCATAGTTAGAAGATAGGTCAACAGGTAGAACAGTTAGTAGGTAGGTATACCGGTAGGACAGTTAGTAGATAGGTATACCAGTAGGACAGTTAGAAGGTAGGTATACAGGTAGGACAGTTAGTAGTTAGGTTTAGTTTAAACATATTTTATTTGCTCAAATATGCAAATAGGATAAGACACAAGTTAATCAAACTTATGAAGTCTTCTCCAAATATACAGTATGTTACAAAAATATATTGATGGAGCAGCATACATAGTAATACAATTCAAATTATATTATGTTTGTTAGAAATGAACCTTAAGAGATAAAATAAAACATTTGACAAATATTAAAGAAAAAAAAAGAAATAGAGAGAAAATAGAGGATAGATGATAGATGATAGATGATAGATGTGATGATGAGTGTGATTTAAAAACATTGTGAAAAGAATCAAACAATCAAACAATCGGGAACCTCTCTGACCCTTTAATATACTCAAAGACGTGCTTAAAAACTAGTTCGTTCTGCTCATTAGTCAAAAGCGAATTACCAAATGTAAGAAGTTCTAAATTTACTGGACAATAGATTGGCAGCCACTGAAGGTTTTGAAATAATCTATTCCTAATGTTAGCATACTTCGAACATTCCAAGAAATAATGATTTGAATCTTCACGATCAGATCCACATCGACAAGATGGATCAGATAAAATATTTACCCTGTATAGGTCATAATTCAATGTTGATGCTGAACATCTTAATTGGGTTAGGACAATATTAAGTTTTCGATGACCATATTCATAGTGTTTTGGAACTCTTCTGTGTGGGTTCAAGTTTTTTAATTCAGATTTAAATTTAAATATAGAGTCAACATTACGGAGTGATAGATCTAAACGGTTCCACTGTCGAATAGTTGAAGGTATGAACGATTCATCAGTCAGGGAAAGTCTACAGAAGGGAGTCATAATATTGTTACCATTGCGCAAGGGTTAGTTAGGTATACCGGTAGGACAGTTAGTAGATAGGTATACAGGTAGGACAGTTAGTAGGTAGGTATACGATAGGATAATTAATAAGTAGGTATACCAGTAGGAAAGTTAGAAGATAGGTATAACGGTAGGACAGTTAGAAGATAGGTATAACGGTAGGACAGTTAGTAGCTATAAAGGTAGGGCAGTTAGTAGGTAGGTATACAGGTAGGACAGTTAGTAGGTATACATGTAGGACAGTTAGTAGGTAGGTATACCGGTGGGACAGTTAGTAGGTTGGTATACCGATAGGACATTTAGTAAGTAGGTATAATAGTAGAAAAAGTTATTAGGTAGTTAAACTGATAGGACAGTTAGAAGATGGTTATAACGTTAGGACAGTTAGTAGCAATACAGGAAGGACAGTTAGTAGGTAGGTATACCGGTAGGACAGTTAGTAAGTAGGTATACCGGTAGAACAGTTAGTAGGTAGGTATACCGGTAGGACAGTTAGTAGGTAGGTATACCGGTAGGACAGTTAGTAGTTAGGTATACCGGTAGGACAGTTAGTAGGTAGGTATACCGGTAGGACAGTTAGTAGGTAGGTATACCTGTAGGACAGTTAGTAGGTAGGTATACCGGTAGGACAGTTAGTAGGTAGGTATACCGGGAGGACAGTTAGTAGGTAGGTATACCGGTAGGACAGTTAGTAGGTAGGTATACCGGAAGGACAGTTAGTAGGTAGGTATACCGGTAGGACAGTTAGTAGGTAGGTATACCGGTAGGACAGTTAGTAGGTAGGTATACCGGAAGGACAGTTAGTAGGTAGGTATACCGGTAGGACAGTTAGTAGGTAGGTATACCGGTAGGACAGTTAGTAGGTAGGTCTACCGGAAGGACAGTTAGTAGGTAGGTATACCGGTAGGACAGTTAGTAGGTAGGTATACCGGAAGGACAGTTAGTAGGTAGGTATACCGGTAGGACAGTTAGTAGGTAGGTATACCAGTAGGACAGTTAGTAGGTAGGTATACCAGTAGGATACGTAGTAGGTAGGTATACAGGTAGGACAGTTAATAGATAGGTATACCTGTAGGACAGTTAGTAGATAGGTATACGGGTAGGACAGTTAGTAGGTAGGTATAGCAGTAGGACAGTTAGTAGGTAGGAATGCCGGTAGGACAATTAGTAGGTAGGTATACCAGTAGGACAGTTAGTAGATAGGTATACATGTCAACAGTTAGTAGGTAGGTATACCGGTAGGACAGTTAGTAGGTAGGTATACCAGTAGGACAGTTAGTAGGTAGGTATACCGTTAGGACAATTAGTAGGTAGGTATACCGGTAGGACAGTTAGTAGGTAGGTATACCGGTAGGACAGTTAGTAGGTAGGTATACCGGTAGGACAGTTAGTAGGTAGGTATACAGGTAGGACAGTTAGTAGGTAGGTATACCAGTAGGACAGTTAGTAGATAGGTATACCGGTAGGACAGTTAGTAGGTAGGTATACCGGTAGGACAGTTAGTAGGTAGGTATACCGGTAGGACAGTTAGTAGGTATGTATACCGGTAGGACAGTTAGTAGGTAGGTATACAGGTAGGACAGTTAGTAGGTAGGTATACCGATAGGGCAATTAGTAGGTAAGTATAGAGGTAGGACAGTTAAAAGGTAGGTATACCGGTAGGACAGTTAGTAGGTAGGTATACCAGTAGGACAGTTAATAGGTAGGTATACCGTTAGGACAGTTAGTAGGTATGTATATCAGTAGGACAATTAGTAGGTAGGTATACATGTATGACAGTTAGTAGGTAGGTATACCAGTACGACAGTTAGTAGGTAGGTATACCAGTAGGACAGTTAGTAGGTAGGTATACCAGTAGGACAGTTAGTAGGTAAATATACCAGTAGGACAGTTAGTAGGTAGGTATACCAGTAGGATACGTAGTAGGTAGGTATACAGGTAGGACAGTTAGTAGGTAGGTATACAGGTAGGACAGTTAGTAGGTAGGTATACCAGTAGGACAGTTAGTAGGTAGGTATACCGGTAGGACAGTTAGTAGGTAGGTATTCCAGTAGCATACGTAATAGGTAGGTATACAGGTATGACAGTTAGTAGGTAAGTATACCAGTAGGGCATTTAGTAGGTAGGTATACTGGTAGGACAGTTAGTAGATAAGTATACCGGTAGGACAGTTAGTAGGTAGGTATACCGGTAGGACAGTTAGTAGGTATGTATACCGGTAGGACAGTTAGTAGGTAGGTATACAGGTAGGACAGTTAGTAGGTAGGTATACCGATAGGGCAATTAGTAGGTAAGTATAGAGGTAGGACAGTTAAAAGGTAGGTATACCGGTAGGACAGTTAGTAGGTAGGTATACCAGTAGGACAGTTAATAGGTAGGTATACCGTTAGGACAGTTAGTAGGTATGTATACCAGTAGGACAATTAGTAGGTAGGTATACATGTATGACAGTTAGTAGGTAGGTATACCAGTACGACAGTTAGTAGGTAGGTATACCAGTAGGACAGTTAGTAGGTAGGTATACCAGTAGGACAGTTAGTAGGTAAATATACCAGTAGGACAGTTAGTAGGTAGGTATACCAGTAGGATACGTAGTAGGTAGGTATACAGGTAGGACAGTTAGTAGGTAGGTATACAGGTAGGACAGTTAGTAGGTAGGTATACCAGTAGGACAGTTAGTAGGTAGGTATACCGGTAGGACAGTTAGTAGGTAGGTATTCCAGTAGCATACGTAATAGGTAGGTATACAGGTATGACAGTTAGTAGGTAAGTATACCAGTAGGGCATTTAGTAGGTAGGTATACTGGTAGGACAGTTAGTAGGTAAGTATACCGGTAGGACAGTTAGTAGGTAGGTATACAGGTAGGACAGTTAGTAGGTAGGTATACAGGTAGGACAGTTAGTAGGTAGGTATACCTGTAGGACAGTTAGTAGGTAGGTATACCGGTAGGACAGTTAGTAGGTAGGTATACCGGGAGGACAGTTAGTAGGTAGGTATACCGGTAGGACAGTTAGTAGGTAGGTATACCGGAAGGACAGTTAGTAGGTAGGTATACCGGTAGGACAGTTAGTAGGTAGGTATACCGGTAGGACAGTTAGTAGGTAGGTATACCGGAAGGACAGTTAGTAGGTAGGTATACCGGTAGGACAGTTAGTAGGTAGGTATACCGGTAGGACAGTTAGTAGGTAGGTCTACCGGAAGGACAGTTAGTAGGTAGGTATACCGGTAGGACAGTTAGTAGGTAGGTATACCGGAAGGACAGTTAGTAGGTAGGTATACCGGTAGGACAGTTAGTAGGTAGGTATACCAGTAGGACAGTTAGTAGGTAGGTATACCAGTAGGATACGTAGTAGGTAGGTATACAGGTAGGACAGTTAATAGATAGGTATACCTGTAGGACAGTTAGTAGATAGGTATACGGGTAGGACAGTTAGTAGGTAGGTATAGCAGTAGGACAGTTAGTAGGTAGGAATGCCGGTAGGACAATTAGTAGGTAGGTATACCAGTAGGACAGTTAGTAGATAGGTATACATGTCAACAGTTAGTAGGTAGGTATACCGGTAGGACAGTTAGTAGGTAGGTATACCAGTAGGACAGTTAGTAGGTAGGTATACCGTTAGGACAATTAGTAGGTAGGTATACCGGTAGGACAGTTAGTAGGTAGGTATACCGGTAGGACAGTTAGTAGGTAGGTATACCGGTAGGACAGTTAGTAGGTAGGTATACAGGTAGGTCAGTTAGTAGGTAGGTATACCGTAGGACAGTTAGTAGATAGGTATACCGGTAGGACAGTTAGTAGGTAGGTATACCGGTAGGACAGTTAGTAGGTAGGTATACCGGTAGGACAGTTAGTAGGTATGTATACCGGTAGGACAGTTAGTAGGTAGGTATACAGGTAGGACAGTTAGTAGGTATGTATACCAGTAGGACAATTAGTAGGTAGGTATACATGTATGACAGTTAGTAGGTAGGTATACCAGTACGACAGTTAGTAGGTAGGTATACCAGTAGGACAGTTAGTAGGTAGGTATACCAGTAGGACAGTTAGTAGGTAAATATACCAGTAGGACAGTTAGTAGGTAGGTATACCAGTAGGATACGTAGTAGGTAGGTATACAGGTAGGACAGTTAGTAGGTAGGTATACAGGTAGGACAGTTAGTAGGTAGGTATACCAGTAGGACAGTTAGTAGGTAGGTATACCGGTAGGACAGTTAGTAGGTAGGTATTCCAGTAGCATACGTAATAGGTAGGTATACAGGTATGACAGTTAGTAGGTAAGTATACCAGTAGGGCATTTAGTAGGTAGGTATACTGGTAGGACAGTTAGTAGGTAAGTATACCGGTAGGACAGTTAGTAGGTAGGTATACAGGTAGGACAGTTAGTAGGTAGGTATACAGGTAGGACAGTTAGTAGGTAGGTATAACGGTAGGACAGTTAGTAGGTAGGTATACAGGTAGGACAGTTAGTAGGTAGGTATACCGGTAGGATTCGTAGAAGGTAGGTATACAGGTAGGACAGTTAGTAGGTAGGTATACCCGTAGGACAGTTAGTAGGTAGGTATACCAGTAGGACAGTTAGTAAGTAGGTATACCAGTAGGATACGTAGTAGGTAGGTATACAGGTAGGACAGTTAGTAGGTAGGTATACCGGTAGGACAGTTAGTAGGTAGGTATATCAGTAGGACAGTTAGTAGGTAGGTATGCCAGTAGGACAGTTAGTAGGTAGGTATACCGGTAGGACAGTTAGTAGGTAGGTATACCGGTAGGACAGTTAGTAGGTAGGTGTACCGGTAGGACATTTAGTAGGTAGGTATACCAGTAGGACAGTTAGTAGGTAGGTATACCAGTAGGATACGTAGTGGGTAGGTATACAGGTAGTACAGTTAGTAGGTAGGTATACTGGTAGGACAGTTAGTAGGTAGGTATATCAGTAGGACAGTTAGTAGGTAGGTATACTGGTAGGACAGTTAGTAGGTAGGTATACCAGTAGGACAGTTAGTAGGTAGGTATACCAGTAGGACAGTTAGTAGGTAGGTATAATTGTAGGACAGTTAGTAGGTAGGTATACTAGTAGGACAGTTAGTAGGTAGGTATGCCAGTAGGACAGTTAGTAGGTAGGTATACTAGTAGGACAGTTAGTAGGTAGGTATACCAGTAGGATACGTAGTAGGTAGGACAGTTAGTAGGTAGGTATACCGGTAGGACAGTTAGTAGTTAGGTATACCGGTAGGACAGTTAGTAGGTAGGTATACATGTAGGACAGTTAGTAGGTAGGTATACCAGTAGGACAGTTAGTAGGTAGGTATACCAGTAGGACAGTTAGTAGTTAGGTATACAGGTAGGACAGTTAGTAGGTAGGTATACCGGTAGGACAGTTAGTAGGTAGGTATACCGGTAGGACAGTTAGTAGGTATGTATACCGGTTTGACAGTTAGTAGGTAGGTATACAGGTAGGACAGTTAGTAGGTAGGTATACCGATAGGGCAATTAGTAGGTAAGTATAGAGGTAGGACAGTTAAAAGGTAGGTATACCGGTAGGACAGTTAGTAGGTAGGTATACCAGTAGGACAGTTAATAGGTAGGTATACCGGTAGGACAATTAGTAGGTAGGTATACCAGTAGGACAGTTAGTAGGTAGGTATACATGTATGACAGTTAGTAGGAAGGTATACCAGTAGGACAGTTAGTAGGTAGGTATACCAGTAGGACAGTTAGTAGGTAGGTATACCAGTAGAATACGTAGTAGGTAGGTATACAGGTAGGACAGTTAGTAGGTAGGTATACAGGTAGGACAGTTAGTAGGTAGGTATACCAGTAGGACAGTTAGTAGGTAGGTATACCAGTAGAATACGTAGTAGGTAGGTATACAGGTAGGACAGTTAGTAGGTAGGTATACAGGTAGGACAGTTAGTAGGTAGGTATACTGGTAGGACAGTTAGTAGGTAAGTATACCAGTAGGGCATTTAGTAGGTAGGTATACTGGTAGGACAGTTAGTAGGTAGGTATACAGGTAGGACAGTTAGTAGGTAGGTATACCGGTAGGATTCGTAGAAGGTAGGTATTATTATTATTATAGCGCTTTATCTATATACATACTCAAAGCGCTGTACATAAAAAACAATAAAAATATGCAAATACATTCAATGGTTACAAAAATAAGAACGTAGCAATATAAGCATAATTTCGAACTCCATAAAAATTTGAATAAAGCTAGATATTCACTTAAAAGAGATACCAATTTAAAAAAGTAAAAACGCACATTTATAAGAAAAAAAAGCTTTAAATGAATCAACTAAGAATTAAAAATAAATCAATAAAAGCAATAGTTGAAATGCAAGAAAATAATAAACTTAAATTAAAAGATAAGGATAAATGAGTGCATAAAATAATATCACCGAACTTAAAAACAACTTTACCACAGATGCAAACGTTTATCACAAGTCCATCACAGTCAGTAGGAACAACTAAAAAAAAGCTTGTTTAAAAAGATGAGTTTTAAGTTTCTTTTTAAAAGCAACAACTGACAAGGTAGTGTCCCGCATATCATCTGGTAAGGCATTCCACAGGAGAGCAGCGGCTTTGTCGAATCGTCTCTCGCCGTAAACTTTTGTGCGAACAGTTGGTGTCACTAAAAGAGATCTTTTTCCAGAGCGTAATATTCTTGATGGCGTATACATTTCAACTAGTTCTGTTAGATACGAGGGAGCCCTCCCGGTAAGAGCTTTAAACACATATAGCAAAATTTTGTATCGACACCGAAAAAATACCGGGAGCCAGTGAAGTGAATGGAGCACTGGTGTTATATGTTCGTGTTTTCTGGTCCTCGAGATAAGTCTTGCTGCAGTGTTTTGTACTCGTTGAAGTCGGTTAGTTTCGCTATTTGGAATTCCATACAGTAGTACATTTCCATAATCGAGTCTGGATGTTATTAACGAACACACTAGAGTTTTACATGCGTCTTCTGTAATGTATTTGCGTATATGTCCAATGTTTCTAATGTGGTAAAAACATGACTTTGACACCTCACTGACTTGTTTAGACATAGTAAGGGTTTTATCGAGATAGACTCCCAAGTTTTTCACACAATCTGCATTACTAACGATGCTACCTCCAAAACAAATATTGCAGTTTGAAAAATCTTTGACCCGATGTTTAGGGGCGAAAACGATAAGTTCTGTCTTGTCTTCATTAAGCTTGAGCATATTTCTACACATCCATGCGCTGATGTCAGACAAACACAGCTCTAGTCTATGAGAAATGTTTTTCCAGTTGTCTAAAGGTTTAATTACAAGATAAACTTGCGTGTCGTCCGCATAGCAGTGGTGAGACATGTTGTGCCGCCTACATATTTCGCCAATAGGTTTCGAAAAGATGCAGTATAACTTGGGTCCCAAAACCGACCCTTGTGGAACCCCGTACTGCAATTTGATTTCATCAGATAAGGTAGACCCGATAGCAATTCGATGTGTTCTATCTCTTAGGTAAGAATTCAACCAACTCAATGCCTCTCCAGATATTCCAAACGAGTATTGTAATCTTTTATGCAGTATGTCATGGTCGATCACGTCAAAAGCTGCAGATAGATCTAGCATCAGAAGTGCGGTACAACAATTGTTATCGAGTGCTACTGAAATGTCATGGTGGACACGTAAAAGCGCTGTTTCAGTGGAATGACCTGCTCTATAGGCGGACTGGACTGGCTCGTAAAGATTATTTGAAGTCAGATGTTGTTCAAGGCGATTTTCGACTATTGTTTCTATTATTTTCGACACAAACGGCAAATTTGAAACAGGCCGATAACTGTTCAAAACGTCCTTGTCAAGGCCTTGTTTTTTCAGAAGTGGTCGAACAATAGCAGTCTTGAAACAATCAGGTACCAAGCATTCCTGAAACGACTTGTTCACTATATTTGTTATGACGGTAGTGAGACTGTCAAGACACGATTTTACCAAAGATGTCGGAAGAGGATCAAGTTCACAGGATTTACTAGGAGCTTTCATTATGGTCTTGCGTATCTCCTCGATAGAAGCGGGCGTGAAAACAGTCAAAGGTATACAGGTAGGACAGTTAGTAGGTAGGTATACCCGTAGGACAGTTAGTAGGTAGGTATACCAGTAGGACAGTTAGTAAGTAGGTATACCAGTAGGATACGTAGTAGGTAGGTATACAGGTAGGACAGTTAGTAGGTAGGAATACCGGTAGGACAGTTAGTAGGTAGGTATATCAGTAGGACAGTTAGTAGGTAGGTATGCCAGTAGGACAGTTAGTAGGTAGGTATACCGGTAGGACAGTTAGTAGGTAGGTATACCGGTAGGACAGTTAATAGGTAGGTGTACCGGTAGGACATTTAGTAGGTAGGTATACCAGTAGGACAGTTAGTAGGTAGGTATACCAGTAGGATACGTAGTGGGTAGGTATACAGGTAGTACAGTTAGTATGTAGGTATACTGGTAGGACAGTTAGTAGGTAGGTATATCAGTAGGACAGTTAGTAGGTAGGTATACCAGTAGGACAGTTAGTAGGTAGGTATACCAGTAGGACAGTTAGTAGGTAGGTATAATTGTAGGACAGTTAGTAGGTAGGTATACTAGTAGGACAGTTAGTAGGTAGGTATGCCAGTAGGACAGTTAGTAGGAAGGTATACCAGTAGGACAGTTAGTAGGTAGGTATACCAGTAGGATACGTAGTAGGTAGGTATACAGGTAGGACAGTTAGTAGGTAGGTATACCGGTAGGACAGTTAGTAGTTAGGTATACCGGTAGGACAGTTAGTAGGTAGGTATACATGTAGGACAGTTAGTAGGTAGGTATACCAGTAGGACAGTTAGTAGGTAGGTATACCAGTAGGACAGTTAGTAGTTAGGTATACAGGTAGGACAGTTAGTAGGTAGGTATACATGTAGGACAGTTAGTAGGTAGGTATACCGGTAGGACAGTTAGTAGGTAGGTATACATGTAGGACAGTTAGTAGGTAGGTATACTGGTAGGACAGTTAGTAAGTAGGTATACCAGTAGGACAGTTAGTAGGTAGGTATATATGTAGGACAGTTAGTAGGTAGGTATACCAGCAGGACAGTTAGTAGGTAGGTATACCAGTAGGACAGTTAGTAGTTAAGGTATACAGGTAGGACAGTTAGTAGGTAGGTATACATGTAGGACAGTAAGTAGGTAGGTATACCAGTAGGACAGTTAGTAGGTAGGTATATATGTAGGACAGTTAGTAGTTAGGTATACCGGTAGGACAGTTAGTAGGTAGGTATACATGTAGGACAGTTAGTAGGTAGGTATACCAGTAGGACAGTTAGTAGGTAGGTATACCAGTAGGACAGTTAGTAGTTAGGTATACTGGTAGGACAGTTAGTAGGTAGGTATACATGTAGGACAGTTAGTAGGTAGGTATACCGGTAGGACAGTTAGTAGGTAGGTATACATGTAGGACAGTTAGTAGGTAGGTATACTGGTAGGACAGTTAGTAGGTAGGTATACCAGTAGGACAGTTAGTAGGTAGGTATATATGTAGGACAGTTAGTAGGTAGGTATACCAGTAGGACAGTTAGTAGGTAGGTATACCAGTAGGACAGTTAGTAGGTAGGTATACATGTAGGACAGTAAGTAGGTAGGTATACCAGTAGGACAGTTAGTAGGTAGGTATATATGTAGGACAGTTAGTAGGTAGGTATACAGGTAGGACAGTTAGTAGGTAGGTATACCGGTAGGACAGTTAGTAGGTAGGTATACCGGTAGGACAGTTAGTAGGTAGGTATACAGGTAGGACAGTTAGTAGGTAGGTATACAGGTATGACAGTCAGAAGGTAGGTATACATGTAGGACAGTTAGTAGGTTGGTAAACAGGTTGGACAGTCAGAAGGTAGGTATACAGGTAGGACAGTTAGTAGGTAGGTATACCGGTAGGACAGTTAGTAGTTAGGTATACCGGTAGGACAGTTAGTAGGTAGGTATACAGGTAGGACAGTTAGTAGGCAGGTATACTGGTTAGACAGTTAGTAGGCACAGAACAGAATGAAGCAAGAGGTACGCAAAACAAGTACAAAAAAGACAGGTTTAGAAAATGGCCAAATATAAGATTTAACTCATGGAGCACAGTAATGCTGCTTTTAGCTCTAAAACAGCTTGACCTACACCAAATTTGCAATTTTTAATATCATGTATGCTTCAGCTCCACATAGGCAATTACAATTTTATTTACACAGAGGCTAACACTTAAAACAGACTTTTTAAATTTCCAGCTTAAAACAGGCTGACATCTACAACTTAAAACACGCTGACATCTCCAACTTAAAACACGCTGACATCTCCAACTTAAAGTACGCTGAGATCATACACTTAAAACACGCTGGAAAACCCACCTAAAATCCGCTTTTGTACATTTACTATATTCCGCTTATTTACCGCTGACAACTAATTTGCATATTCCACTTCAAATCCGCTGATTTGTACCGCTTAATCCCAACTTCACCTAATTTGCATAATTCAGACGCTTTAGCCCAACTTATTTCACACTTCTTTACCGCTTATTGTCCTAATCACTGTACCAAATATGCAAATTAGTTTTAAAAAGCGGCATTTCACCAGTTCATTAGGTAAATATAAGTTGATTAAAAGTAACGCTGATATACTACTTTTATTCAACTTTAAATCAGCTATTATCAAGCTTTTTGATTAAAAATTATACCGCTGCAATCATACTTTAAGATAGCTTTTTCTCAGCTTAAAATTGTCCTGGGTAGGTTGGCCGCTAGTTATAAGTAGGGCAATTAGTTGGTAGGTACATGTTTGTTGGCCGCTAATTAAAAGTAGGTCATTTAATAGTTAAATAGGTTGGCCGCAAGGTACAAGTAGGTTTATTAGTTATTAGAAGAGCAATTAGTTGGTAGGTAGGTTGGCCGCTAGGTATTTGAAGGTCAGTTGGTGGGTAGATAGGTTGGCCGCTAGATATATATAGGTCAGTTAGTCGTTAGGTAGGTTGGCCGCTAAGTATAAGTAGGGCAGATACAGGGTAGGTAGGTTGGCTGGTGGGTATAAATAGTACAGTTATTGAAAGCAATACATGTAAAATGACAGGCCGCTAAGTATAAGTTAGTGTGTGTGTAGGTTGGTCGCTATGTCGTACGCTCTACGTGCTACACATCTAACCTTGACAGAACACTATGAATTTAGAACACAACCGGTTGATGTGGAGATTAAAATTTTAAAGTAACTAACCTTTGACTAGTATCCGAGAGTATAGCAGAGTTTCCTTACCTGTTCTGAATACTAATAAAACTAAAATATTGCTCGTTGTCCGTTAAACATCAATCAATCTATTAGAACTGCAATGTGATATATCTTACTGTGTATTTCGAAAATATATACTTATAATATATTTGCACGTTGTTACAAACAAACAACAAAACTACGTTATAGAAAAACATAATGTTTTATTTTTCTTTCTATAGTGGACTAAATTAATCCAAAAGACTCCAGATCCGCAAAGCTTTATTACTCACGAGCTTCATGTTGTGTTCGTGAGTTTTCTGTCAGCCGTGGCTTTATAATACAGTACTTGTATTTGTAATCAACATCCCGCTGTTTATTACACAAGATATTTTCAAGAAGCAGACATGAACGTGTAAAACCTGGAAATGTTTCCGTAAAATCTCCATGTACATCATCGTACAGTTACAGATCTATCTACGGCGAGATTACAGCCAATTAATTTAAAACGAGACACAAACCAAATAAAACACAATATATATATTTCACCTGAACATTTGCAAGGTACACCTTCCGAATTAAATTTACATTTGAAAGCCCAGTGCCGAATTAAGACTCGAACTTACATCAATTGTGTGGACACGCCGGTAAAGGATTTGTTTAGGAGACCAAAGACTAATTATAATCGGCTGCCGAGTTCTCTATTTATAAGTTAAATGAAAAAAAAATGACGCACGCTAATGTTGCACAATAAACAACTTTTATTTATTGATGTCTAAAACTTGTTTAGTCTCTGTAGCTGCAGATTGTACAGTCGAATGAACTGGAAACGGAACCTGATCCCATATACATTGATAATCTAACTTAAATGAATTGTGCATCCAATTTAAACACTTAGTAGGTTACGTTTTAAAAATTAAATAGAATTTCATGCATAGTAGTCATTGTTAAGGTTGGAGTCCACCACACCTTGCCTGGCGGTCATTGTCAATTATCTTTGTCCACCACACCTTGCCTGGCGGTCATTGTCAGTTATCGTTGTCCTGTCCACCACACCTTGCCTGGCGGTCATTGTCAGTTATCGTTGTCCACCACACCTTGCCTGGCAGTCATTGTCAGTTATCGTTGTCCACCACACCTTGCCTGGCAGTCATTGTCAGTTATCGTTGTCCACCACACCTTACCTGGCAGTCATTGTCAGTTATCGTTGTCCACAACACCTTGCCTGGCGGTCATTGTCAGTTATCGTTGTCCACCACACCTTGCATGGCGGTCATTGTAAGTTATCGTTGTCCACCACACCTTGCCTGGCAGTCATTGTCAGTTATCGTTGTCCACCACACCTTACTTTGCAGTCATTGTCACTTATCGTTGTCCACCACACCTTGCCTGGCAGTCATTGTCAGTTATCGTTGTCCACCACTCCTTACCTGGCAGTCATTGTCAGTTATCGTTGTCCACCACACCTTACCTGGCAGTCATTGTCAGTTATCGGTGTCCACCACACCTTACCTGGCAGTCATTGTCAGTTATCGTTGTCCACCACACCTTACCTGGCAGTCATTGTCAGTTATCGTTGTCCACCACTCCTTACCTGGCAGTCATTGTCAGTTATCGTTGTCCACCACACCTTACCTGGCAGTCATTGTCAGTTATCGTTGTCCACCACACCTTACCTGGCAGTCATTGTCAGTTATCGTTGTCCACCACACCTTACCTGGCAGTCATTGTCAGTTATCGTTGTCCACCACACCTTACGTGGCAGTCATTGTCAGTTATCGTTGTCCACCACACCTTACCTGGCGGTCATTGTGTTAGAGTTCATCACACCTTGTCTGGCAGTCATTGTCTGTTATCCTTGGAGTCCACCACACCTTGTCTGGCAGTCATTGTCAGTTATCCTTGGAGTCCACCACACCTTGTCTGGTAGTCATTGTCAGTTATCCTTGGAGTCCATCACACCTTGCCTGGCAGTCATTGTCAGTTAATGTTGGAGTCCACCACACCTTGTCTGGCAGTCATTGTCTGTTATCCTTGGAGTCCACTACACCTTGTCTGGCAGTCATTGTCAGTTATCCTTGGAGTCCACCACACCTTGTCTGGCAGTCATTGTTAGTTATCCTTGGAGTCCACCACACCTTGTCTGGCAGTCATTGTCACTAAAAAGTTGGATTCATTCACACCTTGTCTGGCAGTCATTGTCACTAAAAAGTTGGATTCATTCACACCTTGTCTGGCAGTCATTGTCAGTTAAAGTTGGAGTCCAACACACCTTGTCTGGCATTCATTAGTAGGTGTACAGGTAGGACAGTTAATAGATATATATACAGGTAGCATAGTTAGAAGATAGGTCAACAGGTAGAACAGTTAGTAGGTAGGTATACCGGTAGGACAGTTAGTAGGTAGGTATACCGGTAGGACAGTTAGAAGGTAGGTTAACAGGTAGAACAGTTAGTAGGTAGGTATACCGATAGGACAGGTGGACGATGTGTATACCGGTGGGACAGTTAGTAGGTAGGTATACCGGTAGGACAGGTGGACGATGTGTATACCGGTGGGACAGTTAGTAGGTAGGTATACCGGTAGGACAGGTAGTAGGTATGTATACCGGTAGGACAGGTGGACGGTGTGTATACCGGTGGGACAGTTAGTAGGTAGGTATACCGGTAGGACAGGTAGTAGGTATGTATACCGGTAGGACAGGTGGACGGTGTGTATACCGGTGGGACAGTTAGTAGGTAGGTATACCGGTAGGATAGTTAGTAGGTAGTTAAACCGACAGGACAGTTAGAAGATAGGTATAACGGTAGGACAGTTAGTAGCTATAAAGGTAGGGCAGTTGGTAGGTATACAGGTAGGACAGTTAGTAGGTATACATGTAGGACAGTTAGTAGGTAGGTATACCGGTGGGACAGTTAGTAGGTTGGTATACCGATAGGACATTTAGTAAGTAGGTATAATAGTAGAAAAAGTTATTAGGTAGTTAAACTGATAGGACAGTTAGAAGATGGTTATAACGTTAGGACAGTTAGTAGCAATACAGGAAGGACAGTTAGTAGGTAGGTATACCGGTAGGACAGTTAGTAAGTAGGTATACCGGTAGAACAGTTAGTAGGTAGGTATACCGGTAGGACAGTTAGTAGGTAGGTATACCGGTAGGACAGTTAGTAGTTAGGTATACCGGTAGGACAGTTAGTAGGTAGGTATACCGGTAGGAGAGTTAGTAGGTAGGTATACCTGTAGGACAGTTAGTAGGTAGTTATACCGGTAGGACAGTTAGTAGGTAGGTATACCGGTAGGACAGTTAGTAGGTAGGTATACCGGTAGGACAGTTAGTAGGTAAGTATACCGGTAGGACAGTTAGTAGGTAGGTATACCGGAAGGACAGTTAGTAGGTAGGTAACGGTAGGACAGTTAGTAGGTAGGTATACCGGTAGGACAGTTAGTAGGTAGGTATACCGGTAGGACAGTTAGTAGGAAAGTCTACCGGAAGGACAGTTAGTAGGTAGGTATACCGGTAGGACAGTTAGTAGGTAGGTATACCGGAAGGACAGTTAGTAGGTAGGTATACCGGTAGGACAGTTAGTAGGTAGGTATACCGGTAAAACAGTTAGTAGGTAGGTATACCGGAAGGACAGTTAGTAGGTAGGTATACCGGTAGGACAGTTAGTAGGTAGGTATACCGGAAGGACAGTTAGTAGGTAGGTATACCGGTAGGACAGTTAGTAGGTAGGTATACCGGTAGGACAGTTAGTAGGTAGGTATACCGGAAGGACAGTAGTAGGTATACCGGAAGGACAGTTAGTAGGTAGGTATACCGGTAGGACCGTTAGTAGGTAGGTATACCGGAAGGTCAGTTAGTAGGTAGGTATACCAGTAGGACCGTTAGTAGGTAGGTATACCGGTAGGACAGTTAGTAGGAAGGTCTACCGGAAGGACAGTTAGTAGGTAGGTATACCGGTAGGACAGTTAGTAGGTAGGTATACCGGAAGGACAGTTAGTAGGTAGGTATACCGGTAGGACAGTTAGTAGGTAGGTATACCGGTAGGACCGTTAGTAGGTAGGTATACCGGAAGGTCAGTTAGTAGGTAGGTATACCGGTAGGACCGTTAGTAGGTAGGTATACCGGTAGGACAGTTAGTAGTTAGGTATATCGGTAGGACAGTTAGTAGGTAGGTATACCGGTAGGAGAGTTAGTAGGTAGGTATACCTGTAGGACAGTTAGTAGGTAGTTATACCGGTAGGACAGTTAGTAGGTAGGTATACCGGTAGGACAGTTAGTAGGTAGGTATACCGGTAGGACAGTTAGTAGGTAAGTATACCGGTAGGACAGTTAGTAGGTAGGTATACCGGAAGGACAGTTAGTAGGTAGGTAACGGTAGGACAGTTAGTAGGTAGGTATACCGGTAGGACAGTTAGTAGGTAGGTATACCGGTAGGACAGTTAGTAGGAAGGTCTACCGGAAGGACAGTTTGTAGGTAGGTATACCGGTAGGACAGTTAGTAGGTAGGTATACTGGAAGGACAGTTAGTAGGTAGGTATACCGGTAGGACAGTTAGTAGGTAGGTATACCGGTAGAACAGTTAGTAGGTAGGTATACCGGAAGGACAGTTAGTAGGTAGGTATACCGGTAGGAAAGTTAGTAGGTAGGTATACCGGAAGGACAGTTAGTAGGTAGGTATACCGGTAGGACAGTTAGTAGGTAGGTATACCGGTAGGACAGTTAGTAGGTAGGTATACCGGAAGGACAGTAGGAGGTATACCGGAAGGACAGTTAGTAGGTAGGTATACCGGTAGGACCGTTAGTAGGTAGGTATACCGGAAGGTCAGTTAGTAGGTAGGTATACCAGTAGGACAGTTAGTAGGTAGGTATACCAGTAGGACAGTTAGTACGTAGGTATACCTGTAGGACAGTTAGTAGGTAGGTATACCGGTAGGACAGTTAGTAGGTAGGTATACCGGTAGGACAGTTAGTAGGTAGGTATACCAGTAGGATACGTAGTAGGTAGGTATACAGGTAGGACAGTTAGTAGCTAGGTATACCGGTAGGACAGTTAGTAGGTAGGTATACCGGAAGGACAGTTAGTAGGTAGGTATACCGGTAGGACAGTTAGTAGGTAGGAATACCTGTAGGACAGTTAGTAGGCAGGTATACAGGTAGGACAGTTAGTAGGTAGGTATACCGGTAGGACAGTTAGTAGCTAGGTATACCGGTAGGACAGTTAGTAGGTAGGTATACCGGAAGGACAGCTAGTAGGTAGGTATACCGGAAGGACAGTTAGTAGGTAGGTATACCAGTAGGATACGTAGTAGGTAGGTATACAGGTAGGACAGTTAGTAGGTAGGTATACAGGTAGGACAGTTAGTAGGTAGGTATACCAGTAGGACAGTTAGTAGGTAGGTATACCAGTAGGACAGTTAGTAGGTAGGTATACAGGTAGGACAGTTAGTAGGTAGGTATACCAGTAGGATACGTAGTAGGTAGGTATACAGGTAGGACAGTTAGGAGGTAGGTATACCGGTAGGACAGTTAGTAGGTAGGTATACAGGTAGGACAGTTAGTAGGTAGGTATACCGGTAGGACAGTTAGTAGGTAGGTATACCAGTAGGACAGTTAGTAGGTAGGTATACCGTTAGGACAGTTAGTAGGTAGATATACCAGTAGGACAGTTAGTAGGTAGGTATACCGGTAGGATTGTCAGTAGGTAGGTATACCAGTAGGACAGTTAGTAGGTAGGTATACCGGTAGGATACGTAGTAGGTAGGTAAACAGGTAGGACAGTTAGTAGGTAGGTATACCAGTAGGACAGTTAGTAGGTAGGTATACCGGTAGGACAGTTAGTAGGTAGGTATAACGGTAGGACAGTTAGTAGGTAGGTATACCAGTAGGACAGTTAGTAGGTAGGTATACCAGTAGGACAGTTAGTAGGTAGGTATACCGGTAGGACAGTTAGTAGGTAGGTATACCGGCAGGACAGTTAGTAGGTAGGTATACCAGTAGGATACGTAGTAGGTAGGTATGCAGGTAGGACAGTTTGTAGGTGGGTATACCGGTAGGACAGTTTGTAGGTAGGTATACCAGTAGGATACGTAGTAGGTAGGTATGCAGGTATGACAGTTTGTAGGTGGGTATGCAGGTAGGACAGTTAGTAGGTAGGTATGCCTGTAGGAAAGTTAGTAGATAGGTATACCGGTAGGACAGTTAGTAGGTAGGTAACTGGTAGGACAGTAAGTAGGTAGGTATACCGGAAGGACAGTTAGTAGGTAGGTATGCAGGTAGGAAAGATAGTAGATAGGTATACCGGTAGGACAGTTAGTAGATAGGTATACCGGTAGGACGGTTTGTAGGTAGGTATACCGGTAGGACAGTCAGTAGATAGGTATACCGGTAAGACAGTTAGTAGATAGGTATACCGGTAGGACAGTTTGTAGCTGGGTATTCCGGTAGGACAGTTAGTAGGTAGGTATACCAGTAGGAAAGTAAGTAGATACCGGCATGACAGTTGGTTGGTATAGTACTAGGTATAAGTATGGCAGTAGGTTGAATGTTATATCGTTTAACAAGGATATATATGGCATGTAAAAGTGGGAGCGTCTCAAAATATTCTAACGAGTGAAAAAAGGGAATTGGTCCAAGGATATATATGGCTTAAAGTTTTAATGCTGAATGAAAGCTGATTAATTTCCTATCCCAGGTAAATGCTGAGGTATGTTAGAAAGGTATGCAAATCACAGAACTGTTAATATTTTCGACCATAGCTAGCATTTACTACTGTTCAACATGTATGTCTAAAGTATAACAGTACGAATTATCCTTCTGATCATTGAAATTCAACATAACGTTCGATTGATTAGGTCGTGAATATCCCAACAAACAAATTAAAAGTAACTACATTAGTGTATTATATGACGCTATGTTGTGAGAATTCATACGTGAATTGTCTATAATTGACGCCAAGGCGAAGTTCGCCGAAAAATCTTTGGCAAGGTTCTGTGGTTAATGGTTCAAAATTCGGCATTGGCGGATTGGAAGTGTTTATTATTTTACTCAGACACATGTTACAAGAGCAGCATATACAAAACAAATACATATATCCATGTACATATATAAACAAACAAATATATACATAATATGTAAAAATATAAGACAGACACCACATATATATATATTAATATGAAACGTGCTCTTTAACTATTAGAATGTACGTATAAGTTCATCTTAGATTCATAGAAAATTTCCTATTTTCTTCAAGAATAGTGCTAGTTTTTTCTGTAACTGTTAGTTGCAGAGAGAAAGTAAGCCCTTTAATTTATATTCTTTTGGCCTGCTTGGGTTATTAATATAAAAACTCGGTATAGAGAGCTCGGATTTTTCAATTGCATTAGCCAGAGCTACATACAAACAAGTAGTGGAATTCATCTCCAAGTCCATTTTTGCAGAGATAGCAAATTCTCTTCTCTCTCGGTTCCCCCAGTCCAACGTCCCGTTTTGATTTCAATCGCTTGGAAAACAAAATTTAAAAAACAAAAGCTCAATGAGTGAGGTAATTGTCTCACTTGTGCGGTCTTGTACGCTTAAATTTAGGCAAATAACTTAAACAAATATAACGCGATACTGGGTTGCACTTTGCAGCCCTGTGGGCCAAGCACTGGGAACTGCCCCAGTATGGTCTTAGTTGGTTTAAGTAGGCAGACCCGTAAACAATTTATAAAATTTTTTGTAACTTTAACAATTTGTGGAATTTAAAGAATCAGAGACTTAATAACTACAGAGAAATCTTAATGGAAGCCCATTTCTCGGTGAAGGTCTAAGGGCCGCTTTTGCCCCAGTGGGTTCATGGTAGGGACCAGGAAGGGGTATATCTCTTGTAATCTTCAGAGACGTAGCTTTGTCATAATTAATTACAAATCTTTCTGTAAGAGTAACACACGTAAAAAGACGATTTTCTGATCAAACTTTTTGCAATCATCACACTTAATATGAATCTAATAATCTTCTGTTTGAGGCTGATAAAACTATAACAACACGAATTCTGTTAAGATGCCTACTGAGCATACCCCAATGACCTCATAAGTATTTTTTTGCCAATACGACCGGTTTGCCCTGCAATAAAATTGGTGCAATTGCGTGAAAAAATGCACAATATGGCTAGGATCTGGACTCAAAACCGCGAATCCATCACATTGACATGATTATGTTCTATGAGCTCCTTTGTGGCTCTTTCATGAGCACTTGTGTTATCGTGCTAAACTGTATTAGTTTGGTGACGCACAAATGTGGCATGATATGGGGTCTAGGCAAACAATTTGATTTAAATGTGATAAACGATGTCCTTTTCCGATTCAGTATATCATACAACTGTAAGAGTTTCATATGTATAGCCACTTCTACAAAAAACAATATAATCAGTACAGAAATAAAGCATCTATGAGTACAATAAACGCAAAGATGATCTTTTGCCTACCTGTGGTAAGTAGAGGGCAGACACATCACCTGTAATTTAGACTTACAACAAATGGTTTTTCAGCGATAACCGGATTAATTTTAAGAAATATTGAGCATAAAGAAATTAATTATTGCTTGAATTAAATTTAATAAAAAGTAAATAAGATCGTCTTTAAATTTATTGCCATTTTATTTCCAATATTTACAAAAAAAATAGCAATTTCAAATACAAGTCAAGTTTATTTACAAAATTGACCATCAATTTATTTAATCTTTTTTTTATTTATGGAAATTGTAAAATTTCATTTAGTCGTAAGAAAAATTTTGAAAATAGTTGAATTCCAATATTTACCAAATCCTGCCTCTATCCGACAAAACGACATTCGGCACACACTTAATATTGTATAATCAATATAATTATTGAAGTAACATAAAACACTTATCTGATGGTGTGTGTTTGCTAAAAAGCTGTAGAACCTTAAAATATCAAAAGACAAAATAAAACAAACAAATCGCACAATTCAAACGTTTCGTATATTGAAAACGGTTCACATTCGGTGTAATGAAATTACGAGAACGAAGGATCGAGATTTCTGGCGTTCCGTTTGTAGAAAAGGGGGAAACATGACAAACTTCTCTTTCATGTTATAGTTAGTTTAAACATATTTTATTTGAAATCTTGCAATGTGTATACATGTAACATATCACAAACAAATTATAACACAAAAGGATTCGGAAACAAGCTGAAACAGCTTATATTAATCCATCTCCTACTTAAATATATATCACATAAAGTAAAAGCTAATAACAGTTATTTGCATGCTTGTTATTTCAACATATATAAGTTATAAAAATCACAAGGTATTATATACGTGCTATATATAATGTAGAGGAAAAACAACATTAATAATACCGGAAAACAAAAACATTAGAGGGTTGGATGAAATGTATCCAACTTTAAAATTATTTTTCTAGAAAAGTGGAACAATGTTTTTCTTATTCTGGATTGTATTTAGTAAATTTGTTCCGAAATTAAAGCTGGGAATTAATTGGAATTGAATATTTGATCGATAATATTAGTTCATCCCTAATGGTATCATATTTTGTACAATTTAAGAGCAAATGTGAAGAGGTTTCAACTTGTCCTCATGTGTAGTTAGGAGAGTCCACCAGATTTCGTACGTAGAGGTGCTCATTTAGCGAGCTACTCCCCAGTCGCAATCTGGTGTGTAGTACCTGTCCCAGTCGGGTTCCTACGTATTAATAATCTGGAGGCTTTATGACATGTTTACTTATTCCTTGTTTTAAGATATTTAACGACGTAGAATTTCGAGTATGCAGGGGTAATCTGTTCCATAATTTTATGGTCAACTGCAGAAAATATTCCGAGTAAAACTTTGTTCTTGTATACGGACCTCAATAATATTTTGTGATTGACAGGTATAATGTGTATGTGTATTGCCAATTGATGAAGGTACCAATTCCCGCAAATAATCGGTTGTTTCCAAGTTAATCATTTTGTAAAATAATATAAGTGTGTGGGTCTCTTGTCTGTCTGAAAGCGATTTCCATCCAGTTTCTTTATATATTTTTTTCCATTGAAGTTAATTTATTACCTCCTGTTACAATTCTCATAGCTTCTATATTTTATTGACTAAACCCCATATTACATCCAAAGGTCTTATAAAAGAAAAGTACATTTTTTTCTTAAACGTGCCGATCAAGACAAAGTCGAAATTTACGCAGGATATTTATTCTAGTATAAGCCTTTTTACTAAATAATCAATGTGATCGTACAACATACCATCTTTGGAAAAGTAAATATACAAATGTTTATGAGAATGAACCTCTTGTATGTCATGATTATTCATAAACAGAGTAGGATGTACGGGTTTCACTAGCTACGAGAAACTATTAATTTGTCCGTCTTCTGTGGATTGAAGTTGACCAGCCACTTATAATTATTTGACTATTCGTGTATTTTGTCAAGGTCACTGTTTAGTAATCTTGCAGCATTTTCATGGGTATCGACAATTAAATATAAACTTGTATCATCAGCACATAGTTTGATGCTGGCACCGATCTCAGTGACTATGTCGTTTATAAATAAAAGAAACAAGAGTGGACCTAATATAGACCCTTGGGGAACCCCTGTCTTAATTGGCTTCCATGCAGAGCCACTGCCATTTGACACAACGCGTTGATATCTAGCATTTAAGTAGTTTGTGAACCAGTTTAGTAAGTTGCCTGAAATTCCATAATTTTGCAAATTAAAAAGCAAGCCTTCATGCCAAACTCGATCAAAGGCTTTGCTTATATCACAGAATACCACCCTTATTTCTTTGCCACTGTCCAGGGCCCTCCCAAAATCATTAGAAATATAAACAAGTTATTTTATAGCCGAGTCTCCTTTAGTAAACCCGGATTGATTAGGAGTAATAACTTTATATTATATTGAATAATTATGTACGTGTTTGTAAACACATCTTTCCAAACACCTGGCCATTATACATAAAAGGGAGATTGGTCTGTAGTTTGTGTCCACTCTTTTGGAAAATAAGCTCTATTTAATATAACCTTTATTAATGCAAATTTATACCCCGAAGGGTTGAAAGCATAAAAACAAATATAGATACAAAAAGTCACAAAACATATAAACAGCATGTAAATTATACAAAGAATATAATTCCATCAAAATTACTGTCAGTGGTGAATCATGCAATTGAAGTTTACATTTTTCTTAGTATAAGTGACTTTTTAATAATTGTAGCAACGTATTGCAAATGATCCGATAGAGACAATATTTCAAAAAGTTTATTATTTTCGTCCGATTCATTTTCTATTTGAAAAGTATAATTATTTTATTTTTTAAATTATTCTCTTATAGAGTTCTGAAATCACAATATTACTTAAATTGTGCTCAGGGGTTATAAGTTATGGAAGTTCAACTCTAGAGTCTTCAAGCTCGGTTTGCGATATAAAGAATCCCTTTATCTCATTTGCCTTGTCAGTATCTTCGAAAATTAAAGTGTCGTTTTTAAGTAAAGGAGGGATGCCTGATTTGGTTAGCTGGTTACAAAGTTTCCACAATGTGGACGACGAGTCTACATTGGACAATTGATTGATGAGTTTAATTTGATACGTAGTGCGTGCTTTCCGCACTACAGACGTTACTTTATTTCTTTTCGAAATTTATTCCATTTTAAAGGATTATTATGGCGTTTGGCTTTCGTATGAGCACGATTTTTTTTTCTTGACAAGTCTTCTTATGTAATTAGTAAGCCAGTTTGGATGATCAGATTTACGTATGGTTACTATTTTATTAGGAATTGTCTTTTCAGCAGCACGCATTATGTTACTGGAGATACCTATGGGGGGGATTTCGTCAATATTATCACTATTAAATATACTGTCCCAATGTTATATTTGAACACACCGATCCTAGTGTTGACATGCATGTGATGATAACATATATAGCTTAAATACTGTTTGCACACATTTTGCACTTTTTGGGTAGAGTTCTTAAAAATATATCGTAACTACAGATAAGAACTCACCGTTTAAAGAATCTTGCTCGAACTCATTGCCCCTGTTGATGAATTTCTTGACAAGATCAAGTTCATACTAAGCTGCTGAGGTCACGCTTTAATTGAAATTTAAGATGACTTCCCTGACGCTTGCATCTGCGCTCTTTGCATGTTGTCTATTTCTATAAAATGCTATGTTTATAACTCGGAGGTGATATGAACCATTTTTGCTAATCGAGTTACTTCCCTTTGACAACAAAGTTAATTGCTCAACTCATGAGAAACAAGTAAAGCTCGGTGCATAATAAGCAATTCATGTGTGTTTTTTGTTTAGCTCACCTGCCATGGGAGCTTATGCCATCACTCCTGCGTTCGTCGTAGTCTGTCGTCTATAAATATTTTTTTTAAATCTTCTCCTCTAAAACCACCGAACCATAATTGACTTTGCAGAAATGATATATGGCATGTTGGCAACAAGCAATCCTCATTTTTAATGGATCCAATAAAACATGTTCGCTGTTACTAAAATAGAACATATGGTAAAAATCACTTAAAACACTTAAAATAGCTTAAACTCAATAACTATAACAGATAAGAAAAATCTGATGATCTTGAGACCTATCAAAAGAATCAAAAGTTTTACAAAAGTCTCAATTTGGTCAGTTTTCAGATGACCCCTTTTAAGGGTTATTCCTCTTAAAATTAAAAAACAAATCACGGTTTTTTATGTGTTTTGACTTTTAGAATGAAAACTATTACAGATAAAGAAAAGCTGTTGCCTGCTAAAAAGCTCTACAAAGGTCTCAATTCGACCTTAGTTGTCAGATGACCCTTTTTTGGGGTTTTGTCCCTTTAAAGGTACCAAATTGTGTTTTTGTCTGTCGTCCGTAAACATTTCATAAATCATTTCCTCTGAAATCACTGATCCAATTTGACCTAACATTTGCAAAAATGATATAATGACATGTTATTAACAACTGGTCATCATATCGAATTGAGCTAATAAACAAAGTTGTTACTAAAAGTAGTAAAATCACTTACAATCGTTTGTACTAGTAACTCAAAAACTATATAAGATAGTAAAAATCCGACAGATCTTAAGGCTCTTCCGAATCAAAAGTTCTCCGAAATCTCTATTAGGTCAAATGTTAGATGACCTCTTTTAGTGGTTATGCCCTTAAAAGTACAACAAAATCGCTTTTTATGCGTTTGCCTTTTAGAATAAAAACTGTTGCAAATAGCGAAAAGCTGTTGCTTGATGAAATGTTGAGCTCAAGAAGCTCAACAAAATTCTTCATTGGACCTTGGTTGTCAGATGACTTTTTTAAGGGGTTTTGCTCCTTTATTTAAATTCAAAAATCATGTCTTTGCTTATTGTATGAAAACTATTGCAGATAGATAAAAGCAGTCGTTTGATTACATGTTCAGTCAATAAACAAAATACCCATTTCCTTTAAATTGTAAAAAATATCTTGAACCCAACAAAAGCCATTGAACATCAGACAACAACCAAGGAAAAATAAACTTCGTCGTTTTACATTTAGTTACACGGGAATATGGGAATACATGGATCGAGTGCATTTACTATATTTTGCGAAGTCTCGTTTTTAATAACTGTATAGCTAATAGTGCTTATGATTTTTGTTCTGTGAATTTCCCGCGCGTGAGTTACTTTCACTGATCAGTTGATCATGACATCTTTATGAGACTGCTTTCAAATAATAAAAAATATGTTAGTCTGAGTTTTGATTTCTAAGATAAGTTAAAATATAGTATACCACATATTCCATATGACTTTTGCTAATTTATACGGATATTTTCATATGGTACCCTGAATTGCATGTAATTATATGTTATATTGCCCTTCGTTGTTACTGTTGGGCAATATAACATATACAGGCAAAACACAAAGTACCTTTTGGAGAATATTCGTGTACATTGACCACACTCATATATAATATTTGTATATAAGATTATGACCCTAAAAGAAGGGGGTGCCCGAGTACGGACCGCAACATGGTAACACAACCAAAACGGGGGAAGCCAAGATGAATAATTGTACATTGTATAAAAAAGAATGAATGATAATGGATCATAGTTATATACAGGAATTATTTACAAACATTACCATATTCGACTTTGTATGGCCTAGTAAAGAAGGAATAAACTTACCGGATAGTATTCATCCGAAACGATTTAGTGTTTTACATGTTCAGAATAATATAGCCACTATATTAACTTCTTGTACCCTAAAGATCAATTAATCTGTAAATGTTGCAAAAATGTGTATTTAGAATATATTAATATATATTAAAAACATGTCAGAATTTTTACTGTAATTGCATTTCGTTCTATCATTTAATATACTGTAAACTCCGTATCAGTAACGCGTAACGCTTAATCTGCGATATCAGTAAATTTCCTACATATCAATCTTACTGCTACCTTCGGACGGTAACTAAGTGTCACACGGCGGTTAGTCATATCAACTTTTGATCATAGCCTCCTATGGCCGAGATGTGTTCGATAAGAAACTTTACAACGTTAGAACGAGACGGTTTTAGAACCTACATGTCACGAAATAACGAATAATGCTCGCCTACTGCTTACCATTTTTGAGGTCACTAGCCTGATTCGCTTGTGGCTTTAATATTACTAGGTTCTGGCGATATTTCATAGAAGTTTACACTAAGATAGCATTGTAACCTGAAATGTTCAGCGAGGTTTGTGTTACTTATGTGTTTGTTGTATATTTTTCATACTTTATACATAATGATAAAAATATTGATTACAATTAAATATTTTCTGTTAGTTATGTTTAATGACAGCTTTTTAACTCTGATTTCTCTCGTTTGTGTTATTTGATGTATAATTTTTTTTCTATCCTACAAACACTACAAGTCCTGTACAATAAAGCAAGTTGAATAAATTTTGGCTTGATTGGGCAGTGACAAATAAAGTTTCCTGGTACCCTTGACGTTAATTCTAACGATATCTGTTCTACTTTGTGACATGTCGTTGAATCCGACATGTGTGTGTGATATACGAGCATACAATGTAATTCCGAAAAATATAACGATTACATCATGGTCTTCATTAGCATAAAATGTGTTTTTAAGGTTGCAGGATAAAAACAAAATTCGTATATTGTCAGAAAATATGCATTTGTATTAATGTATTTGTACTCGCCTCAACAGGTCAATTATGCTCGGCTGAAAATCGCAATTTGCTCTAAGTGTCATACAAATCAAAAACGTAATACCATGATGTATGCCTACAAATACAGTTTTATTATACACAAATACAGTGTTAAAATCAAAACATGTTTCTTAATTAATATTTCAATTACATAATTTAAGTATATCAGGCGTGGATCCAGAACTTAGTGTTAGTTGAGATTTGGGGTGGGGTGAGATCTAAGGATATCGTAACAATTTTTTCATCATGAAAACAACTACTTTATCTATCATATAGTACAGCGAAAAAAACCTTTTTTTCTAATCGGGAATATCATTTTCCCATTGCTCCCACCACCCCGCGGTTCCGCCACTGCATAATCTAGCTATTTATTTAACAAGTATTTGCTTTCCTAAAAAGCTAGCCGTCTTTATGCTTTATTTTTCTTTGTGAACAAAAATACGTACTGGTTTTTAATGTTAAATGGCAAAATGTTTTGTTATTATTTACATCACTTCATTATAAGTAAACAATGTTTAGATAGCTAAATCAGGCAACCGCAAAATATTGGTCAGAGGAAGCAATTGAAGAAAGTATTGTGCTAACTTAGCTTAATAAGCATCTCTAGATGCACCATACGTGGTAAGATGGGTGTTACTAAAACGGGGAAACGGAACGCGGAACGGAAACGGAAAACTGAATAAGTGTTTTATGAGGCTTGTTTAGGGCATATTGGGATATGGGATATTCACTTTTTTTATTCATGGTATACAGGATATTTGAGGCAAAACTTACTGGGATATAGGATATTTAAATCCATTTTATTTACAGGGATATTGGATATTGTAAAACACTTTTTCGGATATGGAATATTTGATAAAAAATTTTAAGGAGATATGGGATACTGGTACCCCCACCCACCCCCCAAAAAATTCCCTTTTATGGATCTGCTAGTGGTCAGAACTTATCAACAACGTGTTTAATATTATACAGTTATTTAATGTGTATCTGGGCAATAGACCGGAATAATTTTCCCCAAGATACTGGAAACAGCTCAAAATGTTCTATCGCCCGAAGCCAACGGCTGAGGGCAATAGAACATTTTGAGCTGTTTCCAGTACCGAGGGGAAAAATTTCCGGTCTATTTGCCCAGATACACATTAAATAACTGTTTTATTACCTAATTGTCATCTGCAAACTTTTCTATTGAACTATTGCCTGATTTCTGTTTTTTTTTGTAATGCAACTTTTTTGGCTTTGAAGAAGAATGGTTTAAAACTAGGAACTGAAACTAGGAACAAAACAAACAATAAATAACTTCTCATTTGAAAACATAATGGAGCCCAGTTCATTCAATGGTAACTGAGAGTTATATATATCCAAAAGAAAATCCAAGTTTTGACATATTGAATCACATTTAATCTCGAAATGTCCACTAAGAACAAAACAAACTATTAATGAAAAATCATTTGAAAAAGTAATCGAGTCTAGTTCCTCAATGGTAATGAATGTGAAGTTCCTTGACATTTTGCATGTACAAATTGTTTGGTACACGTTTCTCTGCTAGGACGGTGGATTTTTTACGTTCAACAACACTACAGGATTGGCTTTGAACAAACGAATCATCTGCAGAAACCTTGGAGACAGCCTGAAAGAGGGTTTTTTCTTGTGATGATGTCAGCTCCAAGAAATCCATGTTCTCTAAATCAATATCAGCATTGCCTGTCTCATGTCCAATAACGTCCCCTGAAATACATGTAAAACGTAGTATAAAAACATAAAATATATGTAATAACAAGCACAATGTCTCAAAGACATGGATGTCCGACTCGGTAAATATATGTCGAAAAATTCTCATGTTGTTCTGTGGTCCATATGATGATAAACAAGTGAATAAAATTTCATGAAGATCTGACTTAATGTTTCCAAGATATCAAGTTTTAAAAAAGGGTTAACTTAAAAGATGAACCTGTGATGGACGAACGAATGAATGCAACAAAGTTGGTGGGACATTAAAAGCTATTGGAATATACTATGAACAAACAAACTTGAGCAGAATTGCTTATATAGCACATAATTTAGAATTATGCACAGATTGATAATAAAACCATGTTACTTGATATATGTGTGAGAGTAGTTGCTGCAAATAAAACTGTACTTAAAGAATTTTAAAATATATACAAAATGCGTAAGTGAGGGCATGTAGAATTTTAAAAATAGGTGATGATATCATTTTTCTTTGTAAATCAATATTCGATATAATATCAGATACCTCGGTTATCAGCCAAGATGTCGTTATCAACGGACCTCGGAAGGTTGGCATTAACAGCAACTGAAGTGTCAGAAATTGGTCTTGTAACTGTCTTGCACCTTGGTTTCTTGGCTAAACTGTGTTCTGAAATAAAAATATACAGATAAATATGGAGTGCTAATTTGCTAAACCAAGTAGACTTGAACCTAAGAGTTAAGAATTTCAAGCACAGAGTAAAAATAGAATACTTTTTGTGTACATGTAATTCATTAAGACAGAAACAAACAAAATGTTGACAGAAAACCCACATTTTGTAAAAGAGGAAGTAGATGTACTAAGAAAACAGCCATTGATCACTATACTATAACCCGATTTCACTTTGGACTTGTAATCATTCATTCTGATAATGTTAAATTAAATTTATATTAGTATATTGATGACTTAAATGTCAAATACCTTGGTTATTGCCTCCGAAATTAGCAATGTTATCGTCAACATGACAATTAATACATGTAGTATTAGCATCTACAGCAGTGTCAGCAACCGGTCTAGTCACAGTCTCACATCTGACCTTCTCAGCAGAAACATTACCTGCAATTGAAGAGAATTTGGGTTGAATATGGATATGGATGATTGATGATTTTACATGCATGTACATGCATATTCAATTAGTATTGTCAGACTGTATATCTGACTGTGTATAAAATTTTAGCAAAATATTTAAAAAAAACAGCCCAGTAAATAACTGTAATAATATGCTTAAAAGTCATGTACGAAACACTTAAATATCTGCTGTAAGATAATTCTGTATCATTCAACCATAAAATATTTGTCGCAGCTAAATGTAGATTAGATTTTATGAGTCATACTTAATATACTGTTAGCACGTGCTTTAATTATTTCACAGTTTCTTTGAAAGTCCCTGACTATGCATTTTCATGAAACATTTTAACCTTTACCATGTTTATGCAACAATTTAATTATTTGTGACATTTTCTTCATGATTATTGTAACCATGAAAAATATATTGCATAATTTTGTTTGGCTGACAGTTATTTATCGGAAATCACTCACCAATGATATTATCACTGATAGTTTTAGAAATGTTGCGCTTCTTCGATTCATCTGTCCTGCTATAACTTCTTATACTGGACTCAGTTTTGTGACCCGACACGGCCATGGTGTGTCTGGCTTCATATCCTTGCTGGTCAAGAAGTGTGATGGTGGTAGCTCGTAAGCTATGATTTGTGTACATTTTGCTTAGATTTAAGTTCTTTGAAAGAGTTTTCATCTTGTCACCTAATACGTTTTTCCCAACTGGAGCGTTATCAAACCATAAATCTGCAGTTTTCTTATCAACAGCTTTGGGTCTTTGCCAAAAGTGACTGCAGTCTGGGTGAAGGACCGAAAGATATTTAACAAACGACTTAACTGGACACATTGGATGATTTGGAACTATGTAAAGTCGTCCGCCTTGACTTTCTTCTTCATCATTCAAATCACCACGATGATTCTTGGTTGAATGGTCTTTCAGACTAATATATTTGTTATCCCCTGAGCCATGGAAGGAGAAATCTGTTTTCTTGAGTTCCCTCAGATTCTCCCTACCCCTGTTGCAGAAAAATAGCATGAAGTCAACAAAGACCGTATTTTGTAGGTCTGCTGGTACATCCAAATTGAAGGAGTTGTATATCTTGGTAATATCCTCTATTTGAAACGGAGGTTTGTGTGCAGATGCCCCCTTTCCATTCTGTTTAATTTTAACAAGCATTGCTTGGAAAACCAGGTTAGCTGGTTTGAACACTTCATTGTTTACAATGTCAATGTCTCTTATTTTCAAAAAAATGCCTTTGAATGCCGTACCGTATACTGATCATGGTCTTCTTTGAATACAGTTCCCCCTTTTTATTCCTAACCGCAGCATAGAAGGACCTCAGGTGACTACACAAATCTTGCGACGACATCTGCTCCAAATCGGGAAACAAAATGTTTTCACTGTCACAGTACTCCATAAGAATATTAACAGAGGCTCTTATTGCAGTTTTTGTGTTCTTTGAATCCTTATTGTCCAATAAATGTTCCAAATCATCATCATCAAGTCGTGCGAACCTGCCAGACGTGGCCATGTTTGTTTTTATTATCGTCTGATCAGTCGAGCGTTTTAACCTACTAAATATTCATGAATCGAAATTGACCAATCGTATGAACCAAATATCAGGTCACAGAGGTCGCGGGCAATATTACAAAATTACAGGGCAATAGATCGCGCGTGCAATTCCCCGCCGACGTTCTATTGCCCGGTGCAAAGTCTTATAATAAGATTTCAAAATTATAGTAAAAACTAAAAAATAGGTATTTAGTATACTATTAGGTAATAAAAAAATTTAACGTAGCTGTATTAAAATAGACGGTTAAATGCACATTTTATAGTTTCAATCAATAGCAAATCTTGATTTTTAAATTATAAAATGTTTACGGCGCATTGTAAATTGCAGTGCGGTAATGTTTTCTCAGACTTCATTTTTGCAAATATAATTAGATCGATCCGTTACGTCTTTTTGCATATTCACATTAAGTGCAACCCTTAGCTGCATTCAATTTTAAAATAGCCTTTAACTATTAGTGATCATTTTCAAAAGCCTGAGCTAAGAAAATTTGAAAACATGTACTGCTTACTTGTATTTTCATTTTGAAAACTAAGAAGTGACTAAAAATAGTTGCCTTCAAAATGCAGTATAGAAAAAACTGAGGCAGGCACGCGAGAGTTGACAAACCGAATGACTAAGAATTGAAAAGAAACCTCAAAAGAATTGAAAAATTCTGAAGATAGCCGAAGACTTTGGCTAAGTTTTCATAGACATTTGTAAAAACGCAAATAATTTTACAATTCTGTAGGCGTATACAAAAGGTGCATTTTATGGATTTTAACATAAAATATGACAAAGTAAATATAAATTTATGACATAGTCACAAAATGTAAAATTACTTCTGCAAATATCAATTATGAATATATAAAAGACTACGAAAAGGAGTTTTAACGTAAAAAAAGATTTTGGTTGTGTTAGATATTAAGATATAGCGTTATTAACTCGTTTGCGTTTTTTCAATAATTAAGTTGGGAAAAACGTTTCAAACGCTAAATTTTTCTAGCACAGATAAGATATTCTTAATTCCTAATCATAGTGGCCTTTTTAGGGCTTAACATACATGTATATGACACTCAATTGCACACAACTTTACAATGCCTGTTGTCTTGACCCCATTGTTTTTTTTCCTTTGATATGAGTGAAAACAGTTAACGTATGATTTGATGCATTTATGTATTAATTGCTTAACCTTTCTCAGGCATGGCAGTATCATTCTGCCCAAAAGTTAATTGTTATGCTGTGCTATCAAGCGGTTACAGTAAGTACTTGGTATATTTATTATTTCATTCCAAGACCAGTTGTACATGTTGTACAAGTTCCTGTCCTTAAACTGTTATCTGTATGTCTGTCTGTCCTTTCTTCCTTCTTACCGTCCGTTCTCCAGTCCTTCCACAATTTTTTGTGTACGCATTAACTTGAAAACTACAAAGGTTACCATGATATGATTTGAAGTTTTAGACAATGATTTGTATCATGCCATTTTATCAAATGATTTAAAATCTGCAAAAAAGAAACAAACAAAAAACCAACAAACTAACGAACAATAACAACAAAAATAAAACTCATTACTATCCTTCTTGTAGAGGAGCAATGCATTGTCGCTGATTAAATGGGGAGTATAGAAATTGGTTTACGGATCGTAACTTGTGATTTCTGGATCAATACATGTAAGTTAAGGTTCAAAACAAACAACGAAACATGCCCAGTTGAATTTGCATCAAATGAAAATACAATATTTCTTTTAATAGTATATGTGATTACTAACTTACCACAGGGACAGTCTATACTAACAGACTAATAGACTGTCCCTGCTTACCATGATTCCAGTCATAAAACTGAACAAGTCATACGCATACATAAACATGGCACCAAACTTGTTTTGTTAATGTTTCCTAGCGGTTTTATTGAATTGACAATTAATATAACATTCCTATATAAAAATATCAGACAGTCATGTTTTTTAGGTCGAAATATCCATTTATTCATTTTACCGTTTTCCGTTCCGTTTCCGTTCCGCGTTCCGTTTCCCCGTTTTAGTAGCACCCGTGGTAAGATGGTAAGCAGGAAAAGAATTAAAATTGTTCTCCTAAATGTCATTTGTCCATGAAATACAGATCAGAGGCAGTATCCAAGAATGCATTGGGGTTAGTTCCTAGATGCATTATATTCACCAATACAGTTGATGTAGACCTGTTCACGAAAATGTCACGCTTCAGAAATTTCCGCCAATTTCCGTGTTTCTCTGTTTAAGTTTTATGATAAACATAAACAGACCAACCACTTTCCTTTAAAACAGTTTGATTCTCATTATCTTGCCCATTTTTTTCCTTTTTTCCATCGTAACCGATTCGTGATCGTTCGGCTTTTCTCGAGTGGCTATGAACGGCTGTCGGCCTATTATGATTTCTACCGCCTTGTTATCATGTGGGGTTTTCATTCCTAACTTAGCTCTGCTTATTAGTTGGCCAATCGGCAGCTATCTCCCGATTTAGCAGCCAATCAATACACAGCATTGTTTATCTGTTATATCTTTGAGGTTCGACTGGTTTCCCCAGTTTACATGTGTAGCTTTTGATTATTTATCCCGCCGCGCATGCCAGACGGGAACAAACACATTATTAACACGATGTGTGTATATTTTTTCTAGCCTAGCCAGCGCAATGATGGCCTATACTGATGTCATGTATTGACCATTGAAGAATGCCCAAAATAGATATGTCTCGGTCTCTACCCAACTCCAATACAATATCATTTATTTATTTACCGGGTGATATACTCATGACCGGAATTACAGTTAACGTCGGTGAATCAAATGCATACAGTTGATTTTATTAAACATACAAATTCAGCGGAAAATTACGAAGATAGATGGGCCATACCCACTCACTTTTCATCAGAAACACTCTAAAACCGGTCCACCGTTTTGGTTATTGATAAAATGTTATTTAAACCTGTCATTTTTTCCGCCTGCTTCACGCTTATTTAAATTTATTTTTGAAGTAAAATAAAATAACAGTTTCCAGAATTTTAGTTGCTATTTAGACATAAAAATTCATTGATTGATTGGATGTCTGTTTTACGTCCAGCAAGCTGTATTTCAGCTATATTCAGGACGGACATAAAAATGAAATACGGGACTGTAAAGAACAAATTACATATGTAACAATACAAAATAAAATGTTCTTTTATTATTTTTCAATGTTATTTTAAAATAAATGTCAAGGTAAAGAAATCAAATAAACAACTGTTTATCGATTGGCATTTGAACTGTCAAACCGGATCACACGACTTTGTATCGGAACAAAATCAGGTAAAGTTTATTTTCCGTCCTAAATAAAGGCAGTGATTTCAGATATATTTTATACAGAAACAATACCTTTTAATAAATATATATCTAACATATTTCAGTATAATTTTACACGAAGTAAACATAAATTTACCGAATGCCCATGAAATGTAAACGTATGTGCATTTTACAATTATTAAGAAAAGCGTTTTTCTTATTTTTTTCAATAAATCGCAAAATTTCAACCGAAATCTCATTTACAAACTAAGTGAATGACACTGTGGTTAATTGCATTATTTACGGGTAGTTCGAATTAGTGCAGGGGCCTCGGTGGCCGAGTGGTTAAGGTAGCTCGTCTACTATTGATCACGTGGTCCGTCAACACTAAGGTTGCGAGGGTGTACTCGACTCCAATCATAACTGACAAGGATTGCCAGTTTTCCTACTGAAGGTCGGGGGTTTTCTCCGGGTACTCTGGCTTCCTTCACAATAAAAACTGGACGCCATGATATAGCTGAAAAATTGCTGAAAGTGGCGTTTAACATCATTCAAACAAACAAACAAATTAGTGCACTGTGCAATTTTCCTTTACGAACCAATCGATTTTTCGAAAGGGTGTTCGTGGCTTTAAACAGGTTTCTGTGCATGTTCGCGGGCTGCTCCCCTCTGAGAACACTGCACTATTTCCTATCATTTAATTTTATGTGAAAAATGGCTTTTTTAAACGTGTAACTTTTTGATGGGTCAGAGGGTAAGTTTGTTTTTTTGTATTTAGTTTTTAAGTTGCGTTCGTCATTTCCTGAGCTTTACAGTATTGTGTGCAAAGTGTGCATGACTACAACATTACTTGAAAAGGTTTGCCAGTTTGCCTGTCGAAGGTTGAGGATGTTTTTTCTGTTACTCCGGTGTCCTCCGTCAATAAACACTAGACGTCGTGATACAAATAAAAATGACGCAAACGTGGGGTAAATCCCATTCAAACATACAAATCAAGCATTAGTTTTCGTAGAGAACTCATTTAATGGTCGAAGAAACCAAATGTTTGTTTTAACCATTTTATAATTATATATATATATCCCAATTTTCATATGAATTATACTTCAAATCGAAGTAATCGAAGATTTTTCAGTAAAAGACCTAGATCCCGCGTGTTGATTAGCGGACAGAAATAGGCAATAAATACCGCCATAATGTGCCGCGAAAATTTAGATCATGATTTTTATGAAGATTAGATTAAAAACAGGTATTTTATAAATAAAAATGGGCTAACAATGCAATAGAAAATAGGAAGGAAAATAATGTCTTTATAAAAAAGAATCGTCACAGAAGATATGGATTTTTAAAAATTTAATTCATGATTTAATAAATGTTGATTTAATTACTAAAAAATAATATTCAAGCTATAGAATAAGATACTTAGGATAGTATAAGAAGTCCTAAAAACAGAGGTATGCAATTGTTAATGTTAAAACTACTCATTCGGAAGGCTAAATGCAATTTTGAAAAATGTATATATAATAATGCAATAAAAATAATTCAGTAACAGTTTATACAGTTAGAAAAATACGTTAAATTAATTATTTAATAAATACTGCTCTTCTTCTAACATTTTGTTTTTGGTTTATTTGCAATTCTGAAAATTTTATAAAATTCTTAAAAATGTTTTATGCAAATAAATGTTAGTTTGGCGTTTGGAATACATTTATTAAAAATCTTGTACAACAGTTTTAATTACTAGTAATGTAAAAATAATTAAGTGGAAATAGTAATTTGTCGGTATTTTTTTCTTTGATCTTCAGATGATGATCTCTGGAAAGACACGATAACTATCGATCTGTGAATATGTGATTTTGAAAAGTTAATATTCTTGTGTCCCTTTTTCGAACACTTTTTTTTTGCTATTTTAAATGACGACATCTCCATTCTGTATGTATTTCTAGTTTTTATTTTAGAGAATAAAATACTTTTTAATTACAAAAATATCAGTAATTGAAATCAATATTTTTGTTTGCTTATGGCACATAATAGCAAATACGACTGTCCTGATTTTTAATGTTTTCAATCATAGAAATAAAAGAAGACGTCGCCTACCTGTTATTCTTTCTAGTTTCTATTACGATGATAATGATATGGGTTTTTAACGTCCTAAATTGGTAAATTAATACCCTCGGTCCGACGGTTGCTATAGTCGTTAGTATTCCATGGACTTCACCACGGTGTTTGGTCGAAGCCCGGCCTTCGGGATACATGGCCGAAAAACTTGGAAGCATTTGTCCCGGCCGGGCTGCTC
This sequence comes from Limnoperna fortunei, assembly GCA_944474755.1. NCBI lineage: Eukaryota > Metazoa > Mollusca > Bivalvia > Mytilida > Modiolidae > Limnoperna > Limnoperna fortunei. Next base: position 30,260,099 of record OX104112.1, on the reverse strand, counting down.
CGATGTAACGTTGGCATACTAAAGTACCCCACATGGGTAGGAGCGTTTCCGCACTCTGACCTATCGTCGAAGTCTTATATCTGCAGAGTGTATTCTATTGGTTTATATACGAAAAACAATCCATTCTGTTTTAATAAGGTGGCTACCTGTTGACCTAACTATGTAATAGCAGGTGTGATGAAAAAAATGTTTAATAAACAAAGTTATCTGGGATACATCATTGGGAAGCTACATATGTCATTGAAAGTGTCTGGGATACATCCTTAGGAAGCTACATATGTCATTGAAAGTGTCTGGGATACATCCTCAGGAAGCTACATGAGTCATACAAGTTGTCTGGGATACATTCTTATGAAGCTACATGTGTCACATAAGTTGTCTGGGATACATCCTTAGGAAGCTAAACGTGTGTCATTGAAGTTGTCTGGGATGCATCATTAGAAAGCTACATGTGTCATACAAGTTATCTGGGATACATCCTTAGGAAGCTACATGTGTCATTGAAGTTGTATGGGATACATCATTAGGAAGCTACATATGTCATTGAAGTTGTCTGGGATATACCTTAGGAAGCTACATGTGTCATTGAAGTTGTATGGAATACATCATTAGGAAGCTACATGTGTCATTGAAGTTGTCTGGGATATACCTAGCTACATGTGTCATTGAAAGTCTGGGATACATCATTAGGAAGCTACATGTGTCATTGAAGTTGTCTGGGATAAATCATTAGGAAGCTACATGTGTCATTGAAGTTGTCTGGGATATACCTTAGGAAGCTACATGTGTCATATTAGTTGTATGGAATGCATCATTAGGAAGCTACATGTGTCATTAAAGTTGTCTGGGATAAATCCTTAGGTAGCTACATGTGTCATTGAAGTTGTCTGGGATAAATCATTAGGAAGCTACATGTGTCATATAAGTTGTATAATTGGTTATAAACATCAAATAAAAACACAAACTTAATAGATCTAGTACAACTAATGAATTCATAAAAACTATTTTTTTTCTATTAAATACATCAATGTATTTACAAATAAATAGTGCAAGTTCCCATCGTCTTGTATTTGGCGTCTTACGAAAGCAGTAAATACGATCATATCCGTGTCAACATTAGTTCCACAAATTACCGTACTTGCACGACATCGAAATTAAAGCGATATCGTTAGATTCCAGTCCCTTAATTTATAGGTTTCTGCTATAACGCTAGACTGAAACTGCAAATTACATTTGTGTTCCATGTGAGCGACTACAGGCACCTGAAAGCCACTCTCCGGCGCAGAACATAACTGGTTCCAAGATATAGCCTCTGCCACACTTCATTCCCCATTTACTGCGGGACTATATTTGTCGTCTGCTTGTAACGTTTGTAAACAAAGAATAATTTTTGTAAAATAATACACGGGCTCTTTTTTATTTTTATAAAATCTATTCACTTTTGACACAGTTTTACAATGTATATCTGCCATGAGAGATATCTCTCACAATGTCAACCAATGGTATGGCAGAGGTGATTGTGGTTGACGTAGAATACCCAGATTCCTTTGCGTGGAGATTGCCTAAAAGTTTCCGGTTTTAAATCTATGCAATAAAATAGCACATACATAGATAATACAAAAATTAAATATGGTGGTTTTCCGAAAACGTGAAATCCTTAACTAAAAGGGGCATAATTATCGTGCTATATGTTTTCAACAATCAATCAATCACTATCACAATTACTAGGTGTTCTAGTCGTCTTTCCTTTGGATTTCTGCCCCATTAAAAATTATATACCAGATAAAGATTTGAAAAACACTCCATAATTGTATTTATATTTAATGTCTGAATCCGGAGAATCACACTGTGAACCCTGCATGAATGAACATTTTTACTAAATCTGCGAGAAAGTGGTGTGCGGACTTTGAAGAAAGGCAGTGGCGGATCCAGGGGTGGGGGCGTAGGGGCGTACGCCCCCTTTTAAAAAAGAAAAGGAAAACAAAACTGGGAGGGCAAAAATGTAATCCCCGCCATAAAGTAATGCATTAACTAGACTAATTCGTTAATAAATAAAGGTTACTGAACACAAAAAACCTTGTTCGTGGTCTTACTTTTCCGATATCCCCTTTTTACGCCCCCTTTAAAAAATCCTGTATCCGCCCCTGTTTTATGTGATGAATGCTGTCGAAGGCAGAAAACTCACAAAATGTCCAAAAATCATCACTGCATACCATTAGCGAAATGCCAAAAGTCCCGAAAATTTAAATGTAAACTTAGATTGTCCTGATCATAGGAAACACTTTGAATTTTTTATGGAACGCCGTAGCTGTCTTTAGGGATTTTGTCTATATTCGGTGGTATCGACATTATATTCGGTAGAAACAAGTTTATATTGAGTGCTTATATCTATATATTGAGTGCAATAATTTATACTAATGTAATTCAATATAGGATTAAACGCTTATTTTCGTTAATTCATCGATGTATGAACGAGGTCGACTCACTCACAAACAAATAAACGGCCGAAGGCCGTTTATGATAAGTTTGTGAGTGAGTCGACCTCGTTCATACATCGATGAATTACCGAAAATAAGCGTTTTATCCTTATAATTCTTCCAAAATTGTTTTTATATATTTAACATTCTTGTCCCAAAATACAATTTTATTATAAGTGTGTGATGCGTAGGAATATATACAACGAACTGAAGACGAAGACGTGGTCGGTTTGAAGGGAATAACTGGCATTGACAACAGATACAATTTACGATTTGCCAAGAAGATTAATAATAAAAACAAAAGAAGACTCAACAAAAAACAATATTCCGTATACTAATGTTCGTCATTGTACCCGCGGTTTATATTAACGTCATATGTTACGTCATATCTGTTCAAACGGAACGGAAACCGAGCTAGACGTTCTTTCTTAAATACTAACAGGAAAAACAATAGTCGTTTGTTCAATGGATTTATCAGTGAAAATTGCTAGAGCTGTGCAGAGACATGGAGTTGGTGACAAATTCGTGCATCTTGCTATTTCGTTGATTTGTTGTGACCGCGAAAAAAGAAGGTAATTTTACCGTTACGGCTATTGTGTGTATTTGAAATGATTCATAATTGAAATTACAAGTAACGCAATTTCAAAGTATCGTTTATATATGCCTTTACACTCGCATTTCGTCCACATTCGAATTCGGCTATTTCCCGTCATTCAGCAATGTGTACAATGAATCCAAAGCGAAGTGTACTGTTAAAATATTTTCTTGCATGTATGTCTATAAAACAAATGATTTTATAATAATAATATACAGCTGTTTCAATTAAATAGCTTTCCGTTTAAGCAATACATCGCTCAAGATATTTGAATCGCCAAAATTCGAGTGTACTGGCTTAATTTATTGTCTGAAGCATACACGACCCATGGCCGCCATATTTGTTTACTTTTAGCAAAAAAAAGTAGTTCCCCAAAAGTCGTTCATGAAAGTATGAACTAATCTAGGAAGTACTGGTTTATGGCCTTTTGACCAATCAAAAATGACTATAAACGTAAACGAATGTAAGATAAGAATTATACATGCAACATTCCGTCTTTTGTTATAGAATCCGTATGTGAGCATTGGAAGGTTATCGAGCCAGTGTACAAACTTTGGACGACTGCCTTTCACCTTGAATCGTCCCATTTAAGAGAGAAGATTTATATTTTTTTTGTAATAATGAAAACTAAACAATTCTTGAAATCATATAATTTAATCCTATTGAAAAATAAAACTATTTACCATCTACTAATTCATAAGGTTTGCTTTAATGCCTGCAAATATCCATGGGTTGGAATATCTTGTTAGGACATGCCTTTCCATACCCACCAAAATATGAAGAATACAAGAATTCGAGATGCTTTCCCGGCGGGAAGGTCTTGATCCAAGAGGGGTGTGGATATCAGAAAAACAAAGATAGGAACGATGCCATATACTGCCGATGCCTGCGATCAGATTGTCGTGCCATTATGCAGACTAGTGTTCAAATTCGAGGACGACAATCCAAACATTGTTATTTTGAGTGTAAACAATATTTTTCGTTTACTGTATAAATCTTTCAAATGAAATATAAGCTATTTTTAAAATAATAAATATAATAAATGAGTGTTTTTATAACTTTGATGCTGTTTAGTAGATTAAAATGGTTAATCATCTACATGTCAACATAGGTTGAGAGTTTGCGCAAGGTGCGCTAGACTCCAGCTTAATATATATGTACACAATCACATCATACATGCATTCCGACGTCATAGTTTTTCTTAATGCATTGAGTACTTTCACCCAACTTAAAAATATTCTCTCCTCAAACGAACTAGCCTTAGCAACAGAAGTAAATACAAATGTATTGCCGCCATATTGATTTTTTTTTATTTGACATGGTATCGTCCCTCGACTCATGTTAGACCTCAACTGCGTCTTTGGAAGATACCAAAGGCTAAATAGAAAAATTAATCTCTATTATTTTCTTTGTAACATACAGTATGAAGGCAAAATTAAAAAGTTTGATGAATCTAAGTAAAATACGTGTCGTTACTTCACTTAATTGAAAATTATATGGTTTCGTTGCATAAAGACGCAACATTTTGGACCTGCAGCGATCAAAATAGAAAATGGCCCATACTAAATTTTTAAATGGGTTAAGCAAATGTATCTGATGATTTTATCAGTTCTTTCCAAATAATGAAAACATATCATTATTGTAAATAAACAATAATATTCTGGTTTCCCCAACACATTATTGAATTTTTTACCGGTAGTATACTGGAATAACAATTTCTAAACCGGTAATGTGTGTGTGGTATCAGTACACCAGTATTGTTCCTGGTACTATACAAATTGTGTCTGGTACCAGTATACCAGCAGTGTTCCTGGTACTATACGAAATTGTGTCAGGCACCGGTATACCAGCTTGTTCCTGGTACTATACAAATTGTGTTTGGCACCGGCATACCAGCATTGTTCCTGGTACTATACAAAAATTGTGTCTAGCACCGGTATACAAGCATTGTACCTGGTACTTTACAAATTGTGTTAGCACCGGTATACCAGCCTTGTTCCTGGAACTATGCGAAAGTGTCTGGCACCGGTATACCGGCATTGTTCCTGGTACTATACAAATTGTGTTTGGCACAGGTATGCCAGCCTTGTTCCCGGTACTACACAAATTGTGTCTGCCACCGGTATACCAGCCTTGTTCCTGGTACTATACAAATTGTGTCTGGCACCGGTATACCAGCCTTGTTCCTGGTACTATACGAATTGTGTCTGACACCGGTATACCAGCCTTGTTCCTGGTACTATACGAATATGTTTTGGGCACTGGTATACCCGAATGTTCCTGGTACTATACGAAATTGTGTCTGGCACTGGTATACCAGCATTGTTCCTGGCACTATACAAATTGTGTCTGGCACAGGTATATACCAGCATTGTTCCTGGTACTATACGAAATTGAGTCTGCCTCCGGTATACCAGCCTTGTTCCTGGTACTATACAAATTGTGTTTGGCACAGGTATACCAGCCTTGTTCCTGGTACTATACGAATATGTTTTGGGCACTGGTATACCAGAATGTTCCTGGTACTATACGAAATTGTGTCGGGCACCGGTATACCAACCTTGTTCCTGGTACTTTACAAATTGTGTATGGCACCTGTATACCAGCCTTGTTCCTGGTAATATCCAAATTGTGTCTGGCCCCGGTATACAAGCCTAGTACTAGTAGACCATTTTGTGTCTGATAATTGTATTACAGTATTGTTGCTGGACAGTTACACAGGCCATTGAGACAAATAACTGAGTACCACTATCATGTGTACCCGGATGTTGGTAGTTAATCACAATCAACGCAATATTTTTTTTCAACACAGTGGCCCGAATAAGCTTCCGTAGTTAAACAATATAAAGGCTAGTCTATTAATAAACAATATTCCTACTTCTTACATAGCGTGCATAACTTATCAAAATAATTTTCAACTGAATAACACTGGGTTTAATATCCAGTATCGAAAAGGGGAACTCTACTAGAGTCGTGGATTCTCACCGATAAAACCCGCTGAACTATTCATCTAATATTAGTGTTGTCATACATGAGCGAGTAATATTGTTGGTAACGAGTTCGAGATTGATCTCGAACAAGATGTGCTGCCAATGTGTCTAAAGGCCGGTGGTTCTTAAATGTACACCCGCTTTTTCAGCAATTTTACAGCATTACCATTGAGTCCAGCTATTATTGGATAGGAAGCCTGAGTACCCGGAGAACCCTCCCCTCAGAACTACGTTTATCCTCGTCAATTTAAATTGGAGTCAAGTTGTCAGAACTGTGATAGCCGGTAAGACTGGCGAATCGCTATATTTTCGACTTACGGGAATTTGCTTAGATAGATATGTATTCAACTTCAATACATTTGTTTAAACTTGCTGGGGGATCCCGGCTTCCAAATTTTGCGTATCATATCTGAATATTTGACATAAACACAGTAAACTATAAACTTATAATGCTCTTTAATGATAAACAAACAGGAATTCCAATGTATGGTTATTATAAGTGCATAATTAGACATTTAACGATAAACTACAAAAATGTGCAAAACGGATATTTTCTTATCCATGGATAAACAAATGTTTGTAGTTGATACTTAAATAAATTAAATACTAGAAAAAACTGTGTTTGTGTAATTGGAAATGTTAAAAAAAGATCACCGCAAAAACTGTATTTGTTTCGCTGAGTAATATATGACGTCAAAAGGTGCGTGTCTCCATGATGATGTTTTTTTCCATTTCCTGGCAGATAGAACGTATTTTCCAGCCTATTAAAAGTCGGTATTTATTTATTTGTTGATGTTCGTTAATCCCATGTGATATATGTACATTGTATTTATTTATTAAGATATTGAAATTCGGTCATTTTTGCAAACATATATATGAATCAATCTCAGAGGCTCCTAATAAAACAATGTTTTTTTAAATACCAAAGTTGGCTAACTAAACGGCTGTCGTATAGTCTATTACCTAACTTATATCAGGTCATCGGTCTCTATCAATTTCTATAATTAGAATTGCAATTAAAAATTGTCATTGCGAATAAACACAAACACACGAACTTCAACCTGCAAATTACTTTTTGTTACGTATTATGAACACGAAAACACGAAAACCGACTTTCCATCGTCGTTTGTCACAAAGAAATTGCGATAATTTCTACTGAATGCCAAACCGTACGGTTGACTAGTTTTCTTGTCATGATCCAATACGATGTCAATGACGTTCCCGTCTACCGAAAGTCGATGTATGTTATTTGAGTTATAACAAGCAACGTACAGGTTACCTCCCTTGTCAGTAGTCACAGCTTTAGGATTATTGAAGTGTTCAGGTGTACATGTAAAACGTACTTCTCCACTGAGTTTGGCACAGCCTACTGTGTTGTCGTCAGTATAGTAGAAACTATCCTGTGGACCCGGATGTAGGTAGTTTATGTAGTCACCATCAGGTACAGTTATTGTAGTTATTGTCTCCCCTTGTTTACTGAGGATGTTAATCTTCCCACCAGTACCACCAACACAGATCTTATCACCGACAACAGCTATACCACTACACCACACACCAGGTACAGAATGTGTATCACCAGACTTCATTGATTTTATATCAACAAACTGTATTGACGTAGGTAGGGATACTACAGCTTTATCTTCACCTGGTATAATAGCAATATCCCGTGGTTTACCAGATAACGTACAATCCTGTAGGTACTCACCACGGTCACTGTATACCAGTAACTTGGTACTGTAACGGTTACATAGTAGTAGACGGTTGTCGTCTGTCACAGCAATACTGGTTATATAGACATCATCGGTAGACTTAATATCAAATTTCATGTCAAAGTCGAACTTTGTTGGCATCTGAATTGTTGTCGGTAAAACCTGAGCTTGATTTGATTTGGATGGTTTATACTTGATCGGACATGGTGTAGACTCAATGTGTACTGACCCTAAGGATTCGATCTGGAGTTGTTGCTGTGGAGATTTTTGTAACGAAATTTTACAGGTGAACATCGATGCTATTATTTTTTGTACTTTGATATCGAAGTCGGAAATTTTCCATTTATACGAGTTTAATAAAATAAATAGCTGGTTCTCTGATCCGTGTTTTGACACAAGTTCTAATTTACTGGTAACCTCGTCCAGAGATTCCATCAGTGTAGATAATGTTTCTTTGTCAGATTGTATTTGCTTCTCGCATTTTGTCTTAGCTGATTTAATTTCAGATATCACTTTCTTTTCGAGTTCATCCAGGCGTTCCAAAAGTTTGGATTTAATTAGCGAAACATTTCTCAGCACATCTGATTCTTCGTCATTTAGACTCTTTAAATTATCATTGCGGTTGCTTATAAGCGTTTTCAAAGTTCCATGTAAGCTAGATACGGTGCTAGATACATCTTCCAACATGAACGATCTTCGAACTCCTTTTGAAGCAACGTCTACAGGAACACATTTTTGACATGTCCGGTGCGTTTCTGCCATACAGGAACGGCAGCATAGACAATCATGTTCCACGCAGAAAAAATCAAGTGCCATTTCGTCGTGTTTTTTACAACCACTTTGTACAGATAATTTTTCCTTGGGTAACGATCCAGGATCTATTAAATGATGAGAGGCGCATGCTTTGAATGAACTATGAGCATTCAGACAATCCTTACAAAGGTTTTCCTCACAATCAGTACAGTACTTTATGGCCACTACGGGTGACAGTTTCTTACGTGAGCAAGGATCGCAAATGGGTTTGGACGATGCCATTCTTTTCTGAAAAAATTTAATAAATAAATTATAATCTTATAATGTAAAATGGAAATATGTACTTACAATAATGTCGTTTGTTTGTTAATTTTTAACGCCAATGTCAGGTACTTTTTCTGCTATATCGTGGTGTCCAGTTTTGTATTATATTATTTTGTATTATTTTGTAATTCCCCGGAAAAAATCACCTACCTTCGGTAGAAAAACTGGTAATCCTTGTTAGTCGGGACTTGAGTTGAGCACACCTTACCCGCAGTGAGACTGGAACCCACAAAGTCTATGTTGACAGGCACGTAATCCATATTGACTACCTTGACCACTCGGACACAGAGGCCTCGCTAAAATAATGTATCTTGATCTTTAATTTGTGACTTTTAATGTGAATATTTATTACTTGTTACTGTTTTTCGTCATAATTGCTCACACCATAAAAATTTGTACGTGTCACATCAGCAGAATAGCATAAGTAGAGGATAGTACTACACATTATAGAAAGCAGCAGAGTAGCACAAGTAGAGGATAGTACTACAAATTATAGAAATCAGCAGAGTAGCACAAGTAGAGGATAGTACTATACATTATAGAAATCAGCAGAGTAGCACAAGTAGAGGATAGTACAACAAATTATAGAAATCAGCAGAATAGCACACGTAGAGAATAGTACAACACATTGTAGAAATCAGCAGAGTAGCACAAGTAGAGGATAGTACTTCACATTATAGAAATCAGCAGAGTAGCACAAGTAGAGGATAGTACAACAAATTATAGAAATCATCAGAGTAGCACAAGTAGAGGATAGTACTACACATTATAGATATCAGCAGAATAACACAAGTAGAGAATAGTACTACACATAATAGAAACCAGCAGAGTAGCACAAGTAGAGGATAATACTACACATTATAGAAACCAGCAGAGTATCACAAGTAGAGAATAGTACTACACATCATAGAAACCAGCAGAGTAGCACAAGTAAAGGATAGTACTACACATTATAGAAATCAGCAGAGTAGCACAAGTAGAGGATAGTACTTCACATTATAGAAATCAGCAGAGTAGCACAAGTAAAGGATAGTACTACACATTATAGAAATCAGCAGAGTAGCACAAGTAAAGGATAGTACTTCACATTATAGAAATCAGCAGAGTAGCACAAGTAAAGGATAGTACAACACATTGTAGAAATCAGCAGAGTAGCACAAGTAAAGGATAGTACTACACATTATAGAAATCAGCAGAGTAGCACAAGTAGAGGATAGTACTTCACATTATAGAAATCAGCAGAGTAGCACAAGTAGAGGATAGTACAACAAATTATAGAAATCATCAGAGTAGCACAAGTAAAGGATAGTACTACACATTATAGATATCAGCAGAATAACACAAGTAGAGAATAGTACTACACATAATAGAAACCAGCAGAGTAGCACAAGTAGAGGATAATACTACACATTATAGAAACCAGCAGAGTATCACAAGTAGAGAATAGTACTACACATCATAGAAACCAGCAGAGTAGCACAAGTAGAGGATAGTACTACACATTATAGAAACCAGCAGAGTATCACAAGTAGAGAATAGTACTACACATTATAGAAACCAGCAGAGTAGCACAAGTAGAGGATAGTACTACACATTATAGAAACCAGCAGAGTAGCACCAGTAAAGAATAGTACTACAAATTATATATATCAGCAGAGTAGCACAAGTATAGGATAGTACTACACGTTATAGAAACCAGCAGAGTAGCACAAGTAGAGAATAGTACTACACATTATAGAAACCAGCAGAATAGCACAAGTAGAGGATAGTACTACACATTATAGAAATCAGCAGAGTAGCACAAGTAAAGGATAGTACAACATAATATTATAGAAATCAGCAGAGTAGCACAAGTAGAGAATAGTACTACACATTATAGAAATCAGCAGAGTAGCACAAGTAGAGTATAGTACTACAAATTATAGAAATCAGCAGAGTAGCACAAGTAGAGGATAGTACTACACATTATAGAAATCAGCAGAGTAGCATAAGTAGAGGATAGTACAACAAATTATAGAAATCCTGAGAGTAGCACAAGTAGAGGATAGTACAACAAATTTTAGAAATCAGCAGAGTAGCACAAGTAAAGGATAGTACTACACAATATAGAAATCAGCAGAGTAGCACAAGTAGAGGATAGTACTACACATTATAGAAATCAGCAGAGTAGCACAAGTAAAGGATAGTACTACACATTATAGAAATCTGCAGAGTAGCACAAGTAGAGGATAGTACTACACATTATAGAAATCAGCAAGTAGCACAAGTAGAGGATAGTACTACAAATTATAGAAATCAGCAGAATAACACACGTAGAGAATAGTACTACACATTATAGAAATCATCAGGGAAGCACAAGTAGAGGATAGTACTACACATAATAGATATCAGCAGAATAACACAAGTAGATAATAGTACTACATATAATAGAAACCAGCAGAGTAGCTCAAGTAGAGGATAGTACTACACATTATAGAAACCAGCAGAGTATCACTAGTAGAGAATAGTACTACACATTATAGAAACCAGCAGAGTCGCACAAGTAGAGAATAGTACTACACATTATAGAAACCAGCAGAGTATCACTAGTAGAGAATAGTACTACACATTATAGAAACCAGCAGAGTAGCACAAGTAGAGAATAGTACTACACATTATAGAAACCAGCAGAGTAGCACAAGTAGAGGATAGTACTACACATTATAGAAACCAGCAGAGTAGCACCAGTAAAGAATAGTACTACAAATTATATATATCAGCAGAGTAGCACAAGTATAGGATAGTACTACACGTTATAGAAACCAGCAGAGTAGCACAAGTAGAGAATAGTACTACACATTATAGAAACCAGCAGAATAGCACAAGTAGAGGATAGTACTACACATTATAGAAATCAGCAGAGTAGCACAAGTAAAGGATAGTACAACATAATATTATAGAAATCAGCAGAGTAGCACAAGTAGAGAATAGTACTACACATTATAGAAATCAGCAGAGTAGCACAAGTAGAGTATAGTACTACAAATTATAGAAATCAGCAGAGTAGCACAAGTAGAGGATAGTACTACACATTATAGAAATCAGCAGAGTAGCATAAGTAGAGGATAGTACAACAAATTATAGAAATCCTGAGAGTAGCACAAGTAGAGGATAGTACAACAAACTTTAGAAATCAGCAGAGTAGCACAAGTAAAGGATAGTACTACACAATATAGAAATCAGCAGAGTAGCACAAGTAGAGGATAGTACTACACATTATAGAAATCAGCAGAGTAGCACAAGTAAAGGATAGTACTACACATTATAGAAATCTGCAGAGTAGCACAAGTAGAGGATAGTACTACACATTATAGAAATCAGCAAGTAGCACAAGTAGAGGATAGTACTACAAATTATAGAAATCAGCAGAATAACACACGTAGAGAATAGTACTACACATTATAGAAATCATCAGGGAAGCACAAGTAGAGGATAGTACTACACATAATAGATATCAGCAGAATAACACAAGTAGATAATAGTACTACATATAATAGAAACCAGCAGAGTAGCACAAGTAGAGGATAGTACTACACATTATAGAAACCAGCAGAATATCACTAGTAGAGAATAGTACTACACATTATAGAAACCAGCAGAGTAGCACAAGTAGAGAATAGTACTACACATTATAGAAACCAGCAGAGTATCACTAGTAGAGAATAGTACTACACATTATAGAAACCAGCAGAGTAGCACAAGTAGAGAATAGTACTACACATTATAGAAACCAGCAGAGTAGCACAAGTAGAGGATAGTACTACACATTATAGAAACCAGCAGAGTAGCACAAGTAAAGAATAGTACTACACATTATATATATATCAGCAGAGTAGCACAAGTAGAGGATAGTACTACACATTATAGAAACCAGCAGAGTAGCACAAGTACAGGATAGTACTACACATTATAGAAACCATCAGAGTATCACAAGTAGAGAATAGTACTACACATTATAGAAACCAGCAGAGTAGCACAAGTAGAGGATAGTACTACACATTATAGAAATCAGCAGAGTAACACAAGTAGAGGATAGTACTACACATTATAGAAACCAGCAGAGTATCACTAGTAGAGAATAGTACTACACATTATAGAAATCAGCAGAGTAGCACAAGTAGAGGATAGTATTACACATTATAGAAATCAGCAGAGTAGCACAAGTAGAGAATAGTACAACAAATTATAGAAATCATCAGAGTAGCACAAGTAGAGGATAGTACTACACATTATAGAAACCAGCAGAGTAGCACAAGTAGAGGATAATTCTACACATTATAGAAACCAGCAGAGTATCACTAGTAGAGAATAGTACTACACATCATAGAAACCAGCAGAGTAGCACAAGTAGAGAATAGTACTACACATTATAGAAACCAGCAGAGTAGCACAAGTAGAGGATAGTACTACACATTATAGAAACCAGCAGAGTAGCACAAGTAAAGAATAGTACTACACATTATATATATATATCAGCAGAGTAGCACAAGTAGAGGATAGTACTACACATTATAGAAACCATCAGAGTAGCACAAGTAGAGGATAGTACAACAAATTATAGAAATCATCACCGTAGCACAAGTAGAGGATGGTACTACACATTATAGATATCAGCAGAATAACACAAGTAGAGAATAGTACTACACATAATAGAAACCAGCAGAGTAGCACAAGTAGAGGATAATACTACACATTATAGAAACCAGCAGAGTATCACAAGTAGAGAATAGTACTACACATCATAGAAACCAGCAGAGTAGCACAAGTAGAGGATAGTACTACACATTATAGAAACCAGCAGAGTATCACAAGTAGAGAATAGTACTACACATTATATATATATATATATATATATATATATATATATATATATATATATATATATATATATATATATATATATATATATATATATATATCAGCAGAGTAGCACAAGTAGAGGATAGTACTACACATTATAGAAACCAGCAGAGTAGCACAAGTACAGGATAGTACTACACATTATAGAAACCATCAGAGTAGCACAAGTAGAGAATAGTACTACACATTATAGAAACCAGCAGAGTATCACTAGTAGAGAATAGTACTACACATTATAGAAACCAGCAGAGTAGCACAAGTAGAGAATAGTACTACACATTATAGAAACCAGCAGAGTAGCACAAGTAGAGGATAGTACTACACATTATAGAAACCAGCAGAGTAGCACAAGTAAAGAATAGTACTACACATTATATAGATATCAGCAGAGTAGCACAAGTAGAGGATAGTACTACACATTATAGAAACCAGCAGAGTAGCACAAGTACAGGATAGTACTACACATTATAGAAACCATCAGAGTATCACAAGTAGAGAATAGTACTACACATTATAGAAACCAGCAGAGTAGCACAAGTAGAGGATAGTACTACACATTATAGAAATCAGCAGAGGAACACAGGTAGAGGGTAGTACTACACATTATAGAAATCAGCAGAGTAGCACAAGTAGAGGATAGTACTACACATTATAGAAACCAGCAGTGTAGCACAAGTAAAGGATAGTACTACACATTATAGAAATCAGCAGAGTAGCACAGGTAGAGGATAGTACTACAGGCATAACAGTAGTAAATGTGTACCAGTAACAAGTTACCAGATTGTGTACCCTACATTAAGTACAGTACTGAATACTTGGTTGTGTTCTGATTTGGTAAATAGTGGTTAGATGTGTACAATTTTTTAGCTGTAAGCTCCTGCATCAATTAAGTTTTAAAAAGTGGTAAAATTTTTCTCAGATCTTGCAAGATAAAATTTTGGTAATTTTTTAAACAATGTAGTATTTTTACATTCACTGCATTAGAAATTGCATGTAAAAGTGGGAGCGTCTCAAAATGTTCTAACTAGCGAAAAAAGGAATTGGTCACGGATATATATGGCATATATTTTTTAAATGGAAAATGAAAGTTTATTAATTTCCTAGTCCAGGTAAATGCTGATCAATGTTAGAAAGGTGTGCAAATCACAGAAATGTTAGTGTTTTCGACTATAGCAAAAGCATTTACTACTGTGCTACCTATATGTCAGATGATGTTTTGTGGATTTTTATTTTTGAGAGTAAATCAAGGTTATTTTTTGCATAGATTGTGGTATCTCTTGTTGAAACTAACTGAAGGCAGTACTCAAAAAGAAGGTATTGTATAATGGACACTATAAAAACTGCTAAGTCAGCACTTTTGCATTTTTCTATATACACATATTAAAAAACCACACACAATCACAGGAAAGTGTTCTCCTGTCTTTATTCCATTTAAACTTTCTTTCTGTATGGTCATCTTTACTTTTCGCAATGAATTGGGTATATTCATGGGCATAAAATTTAATTTCGAAAAAAAAATAGACCAAAAATAAGGTAAATTTTAAACCGCACTGATCAGTTTGAACTTTGGATCAATTTCTCCCAAAGTTTTGATATGACAATTAAAACCTTTGGCTGAAAACTAGATTTTGTCCCCAATTGCTGAACTTAGGGCCACAATTAAGCAAATTAATAGGAACAAGTTCAAATTTTTTTTAAATTTTAGTCCAAAATAAGCAAAAATTAGCCAAAATGGTAATTTATTGTCTATAAAAGTGATTATTATGCACATGATTTAACAAAACCTGTTCAATAGATGGTTTGTAAATGCATAATAAGGATCAAAATATCCAACTTAAAAGAGAAAACAGATTTCCTTTACTTAAGTAGAATTTTTTGTGGAAGTTAGTGTTATCAACAGCCTTTGACTGAAATATTGGTACTTTTATTTTGCACTAATTGAAGGTATAAAACAGGTTAAATTAAAATTTGTTCATTTATTTGTACTTGTTTAATAGGTTTTCTTGTCTAAAAGCACCATCTTGTTAATTTGAAGCCACTTTGAAACAATTTAGGGGACAATATGGCATAGTTTAAAAGATGGAGTGGTCAGCTATTGAAAGCCACCATATCTTAGTGTGCCAGCATAGATTAGGCTGGCCAATAGTATAATATAAGGCTAGTGCATTTAAAAGGTATCTGTTATAGAACTTTGATATTATTTTCTTATTTAAAAGTGCAGGGGCAGTGACAGATATGCAAATTTTTATTCTGAAGATGTCTTCAAACACATGTTATATACATATGCAATTTTTCTCCTTGGGTAGGGCTAAAGAATAGAAGAATTTTTCAAGAACACTTTGAATACCAATATATCTTTTATTGATTTTAATTCAAATATGACCTATGTACTTGATGTAGAAATATTGGCTAAATTGGTTCTCTTGCAAACTTGGTATAGGCATAACAGTAGTAAATGTGTACCAGTAACAAGTTACCAGATTGTGTACCCTACATTAAGTACAGTACTGAATACTTGGTTGTGTTCTGATTTGGTAAATAGTGGTTAGATGTGTACAATTTTTTAGCTGTAAGCTCCTGCATCAATTAAGTTTTAAAAAGTGGTAAAATTTTTCTCAGATCTTGCAAGATAAAATTTTGGTAATTTTTTAAACAATGTAGTATTTTTACATTAAGTACAGTACTGAATACTTGGTTGTGTTCTGATTTGGTAAATAGTGGTTAGATGTGTACAATTTTTAGCTGTAAGCTCCTGCATCAATTAAGTTTTAAAAAGTGGTAAAATTTTTCTCAGATCTTGCAAGATAAAATTTTGGTAATTTTTTAAACAATGTAGTATTTTTACATTCACTGCATTAGAAATTGCATGTAAAAGTGGGAGCGTCTCAAAATGTTCTAACTAGCGAAAAAAGGAATTGGTCACGGATATATATGGCATATATTTTTTAAATGGAAAATGAAAGTTTATTAATTTCCTAGTCCAGGTAAATGCTGATCAATGTTAGAAAGGTGTGCAAATCACAGAAATGTTAGTGTTTTCGACTATAGCAAAAGCATTTACTACTGTGCTACCTACACATTATAGAAATCGGCAGAGTAGCACAAGTAGAGGATAGTACTACACATTATAGAAATCAGCAGAGTTAAAGCACAAGTACAGGATGGTATTACACATTATAGAAACCAGCAGAGTAGCACATGTAAAGAATAGTACTATATATTATAGAAATCAACGTTAAGCAACAAAACACATACAGGAATCATCTCGGGTCTTTTCCGCGAATCACACTTTTACGACGGAAATTAATATCTATTAAAATGCAATAAATTGACCAATCAATTGTCTTTCGGGTGGATTATTGTTAGATAGAACCAGAAAGATTTTTCGCAAACAGTTATTTAAATGATTGTTTCAAAATTAAAACTAATCGTTTCCTGTTCTGTTGAAAATCTTGGACCTCCATTGATAATAATGTAACTCTTTTGACAACAACAAAACTCGGAATCCGGAATTAGAACGCCTGAATTTTATAGTGATGAAATAAACGGATTTATAAAGGGCAACACGACTTCAACATTGACAAGATTGTCAGTTTTCTTGCCGACAGTCGATGAACAAGCTTAACTTAGCAAAGCTACCAAAAATTACACGCTAACATAAAATCGTTCAAATTTAATATGTACATTCATAAAAAATTATAGTCGAAATCACACAATACACGAGGATACATGTATATAGAGAAGACAAAAGTGGCGAGTATTTTTCGGAAGATGGTGTAATAGCGAATATCAGAGGCGTCTTATCATTACACGCGGGCCCACACAAACACATACAACGAATAACATTTATCTCGTATGCATGGTAGACTCAAATTATTCTGTACTACCAATCTAATTAAAATTAAATCTTTCACTTGCTCCCCCCTTTTTGCTATGGTCGCTGCGTGTAGATCTAACAACATCCCATTACAGGTCACGTCAGGGGTCATATGCATAGATTTTTCGTTAGCCAATCAAAATCGAGCTTGGCCAATCTTAAGGTATACATTCGGAACATCGGCAAATCGGGATTTTCCATTCGACGCCAAAGTGTACCAAATGTATTACAATACGTCAACAAGATTGTTACCGGAGATGTAAAACAAACCAAATTGAAGCAAATTTTCTTACAAATATGGAATCTACTGAATAAACAACGTTGCGAAAGTTGTACATACGATTAAAATCACAATGTGGTTTTTATTTGTGGAGTTTCATTCGTGCAAATCGAAGCTACACCAGCCCATTTCACCAGCCGTACCAGGACCAGGTGGAACATGAAATCGAACGGAAGCATTTTTACACACTGGAATCGGACTGAAATGCTTTGTATTATTAAAAATGAAGGAAGATGTCCCCAGTTACAAAACTAATTGACAGACTCCAATTTCAATTTAAACTGTCACCAACGAAGATATTGATGGAAAAAACTAAAAAGGCTTTTGGATCATGCGGTTTATATCGGCCTGCATTATAGTTTAAACTTGGATAAATACGTATTATTTTAACCAGGAACAGTAAATTTCACGCAGAAATGAAGATTTCTTTAAAAAAATACGAAGGAAGTGGAAAGGACTTAGTGACAAGAAAACCAAGATGGTCATTAAAATGCTATGATTGCCTGAGCCAAATCTGTTTGGCAGTGCCTATATATGACTTGTTACTTTGTGTAATGTTACACCATCATAAACTAAAGGAACCCATTTATTGACTTAGAGATCACTCTAGACATTATTCATTTTTAATTGTTTATTTACAATTATGACAATAAACATAACACCTTACCTAAACTTTGTGTTCATATTTGAAATGCTTCAGCATGTTCAGTTACTGAAATTTCTTCCACTGAACCATGTAGCTTACACACTTATTATAGAAAAACATTCGGCATATCCTTTTCAATTTTCCCATTTGAAAAAATTAGTGTTCCAGGTGTGGTTTTATTTCAAAATCATGGTAGGGTATGTTTTCCAATTTGAATTTTTGTTTTTCTACTTTCATCAAATTCATGACCTTCAGTTTTTATTAGGAACCAAAGTACCCAACAGAAAACCTCAAACCTTCTGCTGACTTGTGAATTAAGGTAGTCGTATACCACGTAATCAATTGTAGATTCAAGAGTCAACCCCTGTTTGACTTTGCTAAAAGGAGGAAACATTTAATTATAATTTGATCGAGTCAAGTTTTTATATTTCTTGTTACAAATGTACACAAAATGAATTATAGGCCAAAAAGACCAATCCAGAATGACTACCTTAAAAAGCAGGCACAGGTGAAAGGATTCCTAATTCTCCTTTAACAGTGTTTAAGGTAAACTAAAGTTATAATATTCATGTACAACATGTACATTACTAAAATGTGCAATATGTCAAATGAATGTTAAATATATGCCTATACTAGTTTATATTCCACAATAGTAGTCAAATGCCCCAGTCTCTGGCTTCAGTGCATCCAGTATTAGTCTACATTATTTGCATTTTATCATGCAGGGTTCACAACAGGCTATTCAAGGGCGGTGCTCCTCCACTCTTGAATTTGTTTCTTCCACCCTTGAATTTTGAGCTTCATACTAAAAGTTTGACTTTATTCTTAAAAAAATGAAGTTTTTAAATACAAAAATACATGTATATTGTGACTGGTAGCAAAAACACAAGTGGGAAAACAAAAACAAAGACTGATAACACTATTATGAATAAATAAATGTCACTTTAAAATTTTTATGAGTAAGGAAATGGATCATCTTCCGACTTGCACCACCCTTGGATTTTGAGCTGTGGTGATCCCTGTCATGTACACCTGTTGGGGACATACATGTACAGATTTTTGGCTCGTTGTTTTGTCCACCCAACCTCAGGTTTACCTTTGCACTGAAGCATTGTTTAGGAAGATGATGTCACATCTTTATGATACTTAGCACACAGTTACAACATAATGATATCTCTTCACCGGCAAATTTTTATAGTGTTTTGCCAAATATTTTCTAGCTAGAGTGAACTTGGAGAAGAAAAATGAGTGTGTTAACCAATATGTGTTAATCCAGACTTAAATGTCATCGATACACATTTTCTCATTTTCAAATTGTATTCGGGTGTATGTACTAGTAATTAGAGCCAGACTTGACAGAAACATTACTTTCAATTGGTAAAGTACAATGTAGTATACACAAGTGCAATTCTTTCTACTGGTCTGGAGTATCTTTGATATGTGCATTTCTTATCTTTAGGGGTCTTGGTCTTCTCTTGATTACAGAGCCCTTTATTGTGGCTGAGGGATTAACATAGTCATTTTACTTTTGATCAAGTGCCTGTCACTACTGAGGTTCTGGGTTCGAGTTTCACTGTGGGAGGGTGTGCTCAACTCCAATTTTAACTGACAAGGATTTCTAGTTTTCTTGTTTTTATACCA
This sequence comes from Limnoperna fortunei, assembly GCA_944474755.1. NCBI lineage: Eukaryota > Metazoa > Mollusca > Bivalvia > Mytilida > Modiolidae > Limnoperna > Limnoperna fortunei. The sequence goes on along the minus strand of OX104112.1, from coordinate 30,239,908 downwards.
ATTATTGTCATGGTTGACCTAATCCAATAGCTTTAATGTAGTACTTATCATAAGCTTCCACTAGACAAAATTTGATTTACCTAGGACTTAAGCTTACACAGATATAAAATATATAGTGTTTATGTAGTCGCCAGATTCCTATGTTTTGACTCCCACAGACAATAAAAACTGGAAAATGATATAATTGAAAATTTGTGGAAACTGACGTTAAATCCCAGTTGGTTACATGACTGTTAACACTGGGGTTGCAGGTTCGAGTCTTATTATGGGTGTGCTCAAATCTAATCACAATTTACAAAAGGTCATGGTTTTCATCATGGTACTTAAGATTGCTCCACCAATTAAACTGGATGTGACTATATAACTAACAAATTGCTGAAAGTGGCATTAAATACCATTCAAATACACAAACTAATTTCTACAAGAAAATTTGGTATGGTTGTTGATAATCATAAAGGTACATACAATTAAATGTATTTGATCGTCAAGTAATACTGAAGATTTGTTTTCTTCATCTTTATAGCCAGACTAGTTGTACTCTTGTTTATCATCATGAGACTCCATACCGACATTAGAATCAGATGAAACATATGTTGCATTATTTGCAACTGCATTTAGCAGGCATTCCACTTTTATTTTATTCCAAGGTCTTTAGTTCAGATGTACATTGCATTTATAAAATTGTTTGTCAAAAAACTATCATACAACAGTTTTTGTTTTCAGAATATTTTTTAATTTCAAAGTCAGTTGATGCAGATGATAATTTTATATAAAATAAAAGCAACTGAAGAATTCCAATTTCTTCCTGTCCATTGTACATGTATAAAACATGTATATCCCTTTGAAGTGCAATAGATGATAGATTTTGAAAAATAGCATTCTTTAAGGTACTGTTATCCATCTACAGTGTATAAGTCATGACACTGATATCTTAATATACTGTTAATTTTTTTTTCTTTCATCTGTTTTAACTCTTTTGTGAGTATTTGTGTGTAGTACATGTAGCGCTTTGGACCAGAACAGAAAAGCCAGTGATGATCATCTTCTTCCCTGTTTAAACAATTGAAAACATGAGAAAATAAGAGCAGTCGCTTGGAAGAAAATAAGAACTTAAATTTTCTATAACATCGGTAAAGAAGAAATTCTTTATGTGTATCAAGTTTATTCCCGATTATTCAGTCAACTGCATACCTTTACTGGAAATGGTTCAATAATTTTAATTCAAAGTTACAAATTGATTAGCACCTTTAATCATACATGTAGCCAATGAACCAAGTTTACAAGCTATCCTTATGCTGTTATAAATCAAGTTACATGTATTTATCTAAACAATGGTCACATCATAAATGTAAACCATATTTAGTATTGTGAATAAATTTAATTGCAAATTTTTTTAAACTGCATGTCACTGCACTCTTTTCAATTCTTGATTATTAATATTGCATTTTAATTACTTTCATACAGAATATAAGAATGCATCTATGTGGTGAGGTTACTTATAAATAACAATCCACTTTATGAAGATCTGTACAAGTTGCAACTTTTATTTACAAGATACATTGTACTAGAAGTTTAAAAAAAACAAGATGTAAACATTCCACTTACCAAGTTGGCATCATGTGTGAAACTCATCTAATTTGAACAGAAACTTGGAACTTTTGAAAATTGCTTCTCCATACAGGGTCACCAGCTAGACTCGGTGCTGCACAAATGATATCTTTAAATCTGTCTTTGATATTGTGATTCAGAAATCTGAAATGAATTTGTTGATAATGTTAATTTATACATGTATTAAGTGACTTGAATAACTATTTAACTATTTTATTTGTAGCATTGATTTTCACACACCTTTTTATGGACAAATCATTTTTAGAACAAAAAATCCACAACTTTGTTTTACAAATGAGATGGCGTTTCATTAGTGGTGATCAATGTACCTTAAAATTTTTTCTGACACTCTCAAGCCATGAATGTCAATTAAAACTGGAGCAATAGAAAATATGATGACTAATTCATGTCTACTAGTAGTTTATTGATAGTTTTTTGTCAAATGTTTAATATTAATTTCCCCTATCAATCTCCTAACCACTTTAGTTACATGTTTTATATACTAGTACTATTTTACAGATACCATGTTGTATGTTCATCGTTAAGTAATTCCCCTCCCCCTTTTTTCTTGTTAAAAAATTCGCTCCTTATTGTGAAAAAAGTTCATATTTTCGTATATAATTTACGTACTGACCTTTCTATGCTGCCGTTCAGTTTTGAACTTCTGTTTACTTGATTCTCCACAAGCAATATCAACAGCAGACCAACATCTCTCAAATAATAGCGCGATGACGATTTGTTCATCTTTTTCTTCATTGGAATGTAAATGATACATATTGAAGTGGAAAGAATTTCCCTAACGCTTTAGGAAGAACGGCAACGCAACCATTTCCTTCTCTAAACAATCCAACATCATTCTTTGAGTTCTCGAGTACTAAAATAGTTTGTAAAACTTTTCAGACCGCAAAAATGCATCGGACATCGCCATTTTGACACTAAAGCCTAGTGTGATATACAAACCAGTATTTGATTGGTCGAATCACTCAACTCGAACTAAAATTTGATTGGACGATCAAAATTAAAAATTTTGACCCCTGACGTGACCTGTAATGCGATGTTGTTAGATCTTACAACGCAGCGACCTATAACAAAAAGGGGGGAGCAAGTGAAAGATTTAATTTTAATTAGATTGTCTGTACTACATGTGGAATCCACTGTAGTGCAGATACATTTTGAGCAGACGAAACTTTTTATTTTAACTTAAGGCTCTCGGAAGCATGTAACGCTTACCTGACTTACCAAAAAACTTTTTAGGAGACATGAATTTTCCTGCAAATTTTGATTTTAAAAGCTGAAGTGAGATGTTTTTTTTTAGAAAAAACTGTGTCAATGTATTTCCATTAGGTCACATGTAAATCCATGTTTCGTAGGCAGACATCTCTAGGATTAAGGAGTGGCGCACGAAAACCATTAAATTGTTCTTCAATGTTACAATTATTTTTGAAGTGGTTTGTCAGTAAACAAGTTTTGAAATTACAACAAAAAAGAACCCATTAACAGCCCTAGAAAACGGTTCGTCCACAACTTTTTATTTTAAATTTCAGCAAATCATTTACAACCCTGGCATCCATGCTAAATTTCTAATTCGCTAAAAAACTAAAAAAAATTATATCGCTTCATTTCTGCATAGTTTGATTTAAATATGTTGAATGGTTTTTTAGAAGAAGCCGATTGTATGTTTTTCCCATATGTTCGTATGTTAAACTAGGTTCCATGGTAGCGGCCATCTTGGAAGTAGGATTATCACAAAGAACTTAATCTCTGTAGATGACCATTTGAGGTACATTTCTACAAGAACACACTTCTTTCTGCTATTAGAAGAAGATGTTTGATATTATCACCAAACAGAATAAATAAATAGCCATGTCAGCCACGTTGAATTTCCAATCGACTCGAAAAACTCACATAATAAGATTTCAATCCTTGTTTCATTTCTGCATAATTTGGTAATGTGGTTTACATCTGAGAAGAAGCGATTTGTATGTATTTGCCATAGGGTCTAATATTAAAATGTTTCACGGTTTAGTCCAACGTGGATTTAAGATCGGCACAAACAAATCAAACTTTGTAGAGGACCATCTGAGGTATTTCTATATCACTGCTTACTCACCCGGAGCACCTGAATGCACCCATGGCATTTTATTGGGTACGGGTTACTCACTTGGTGTCATCCTGGTTTGTCCATTTTTAATTAGGGGTATATATAAATAGTTTTAGCAATTATAGTTCATTTCTGGAAAATAGTCTAATTAATTTTATACTACCATTAAAATGATTAAAGTGTGGCATATACAATAAAATTCATTATTAATGATCATTAGTACACAAGCCTAACTGTTACTTATTATACTAATAAGATGAAAAGTATTTAGTGCCAAATCTTTTTTTCATTGAAGTACATAAGCTCTATCTTATTATTAGACTCAAGCAGCTCTTCCAAGCTTCTACAAATTAGTAAATGAACAGTTCTCACAAAACTATGATTCACATAAATATGTAATCACTGGATTTAGGTTATTATCAGCAAGTATGGCAAACGCACAACTTCAACCACTTAAATATGTCCAGAACAAGTTTGGGAGAGACAGCTTGATTCTAGATGGCTATCTTTACCGTGTTAAGAATAACCGCAACAACCCAGTATATTGGAGATGCACTGTACCTACATGTACATGTATATATATAGAGTAAAGTTTGGTCCAGCACACAACTACCCAGCTAACCAAGCAAAGATAGAAGTTGCAAGGATCATCCAGACTATGAAAGTTCGAGCCCGGAAAGAAGTGACACCAATACCCACTATATACGAAGAAGAACTGGTCAAAGTGAGAACCATGGATTACAGACTAAGCAACTCATCAGAGTGATTGACTACGCCGACGCAGCATCTCATCTACTTCGTCTAGGATAATTTTTATTGTAACAATGTTAAAATATATGATATATTTTGTATTTACAATATTTTAATCTATTCTTTTTATATATATATAGATAAAAAATCATCATATTTTAAACAAATTGTATTGTTTAAAATACAATTTCTAATTTCCTTTTTTCAACGCAAATGTTATCATTTTTCCTTCTGCATAGAGAAATATATAAAAACTATATACTTTCTATACATTTTGTACATATTAAAATAGAACAGACTATAGATCTTCAAGGTCAATAAACAATAAATTTAACTTAACTTTAATTGACTAAACCATTAGAACACACCTATGGCAATGGCAGCCTATTAATATTTGATCAGCATTAAAACTTTGTTGAGGCCTTGGTGGCCGAGTGGTTAAGGTAGTTCGTCTACTATTGATCATGCGCATGCCAAGAATATGGTTCCCCTGAAAGTTAAGAGCTCCCGTGGAGCTTGTTACACGGTTGATTTCATAGAGATATAACAGTGCCATACTTTGTAAATGTATCTGACTCCATTGACGACATAAATTAATTATCAGATAGTTAAACAATCATGAGGACCCCAGGTGGTCAGGGGAAGTTTTAGTCGTATATTCTTGGCATGAAAAGTAACCAAAAAGGGGGGGGGGAATACGGCTATATTACGATGTTATATATGTTCTACCCTCTGGGGCCTCTTGTTTGACGTTGAACGCCACCTTAAATTAAAGGTGGGAAGACCCTTAAATGTTCAACCGAACAGTTGATCTTTAATATTATTATTACTTTTCTTCCGATCTAAAATTCAATTTAGTGCTGCCAAAAAGTTTCTTATCCGATCGAGCTGAAAATTTGGCGGTGTGATGGATACCCCGTGGGCTTTCTCCCATTCACCCTGTTAGCACGCCCCGTCAAAAATGAGGGCGTGGCAGGGACCCCCCATGAAAACGTTGTTATCACATCTCCTCCTAAGGCACACAAAATGGTACAATAAAATGGACGCCGATTGCATCTGGGATCGATGTCCTCGAATTGTCGATAGGTAGAAAATCGCTGGGCGCAACCAGTAAAAAGTTACCAGTCGTGCAAGTCCAACACCACTTTTTATGTAAAAATCGTAATTTCCCGAAAAACGATGCATCCCAGCTGTTTGAAACCCTCGCCATTCGCTTTAGAATGTCGATTTCAGTCTAAAAATGTCTCCCCGTAAGGTGTACGAGTCAATAAATCCTTAAAATCCCACATTGAAACACGTGACCACCCCTCCCCCCAGCCACGTAAATTTCGTCTGTCGTGATGTCCGTTTCAGCCATCGTCAGTGAATGACAGTGTAAATCGTGTGTCAACAAGTTGTTCTAACTGTCCGAACTGCATTTTACCTGAAACAATAACAAATTGAAACAATTTCCGACGTCACTTTTTTGTGTATTCCATCGTCTGCTACGTGCCTCGTGTAATTATTTTACAGTGTGAAATTTCTCTGAAATAAATTTAAAAAGTCTTTTATTAATTGTCGGCTTGCTCCGTTGATAAAAATCCGTGCCGTGTCGTCCTGAAATAAACAATCACTGAGATTAAAGATCGCGCATCATGTCATATATAGGTCCGTTCAGACAGACCATCGTAACTCCCTATTGTGATAAAATAAAACTATCTCCGTGATATTATATAACAATGTCACGTGACTCCATCTAGTTCATTTCTTTGCCTTTTACTATAAATCTCTTTCTCTTCCCCTACAAGTCAAGAAAAGTCATTAAAATACCAAACATATAATTAAAAACAGAAAAGTAAACAAACAAACAAATAAACAAAAAAACTGGTTCCCGGTTTTTATATAATCATAGTTGCATATAAAACTATGAAACCAAAAAGGGCCCGGCCCCTCCACCCCAGGGCCAGCATGTTAAAAATTATAAAACATGCTGGCCCTGGGTGGGGGGCCGGGCCTTTTTTTTTATTCAATTTTTTTCCTGTTTTTTAAATAGAACGTTAGAAACAGTACCATGCCAAGAATATGGTTCCCCTGAAAGTTAAGAGCTCCCGTGGAGCTTGTTACACGGTTGATTTCATAGAGATATAACAGTGCCATACTTTGTAAATGTATCTGACTCCATTGACGACATAAATTAATTATCAGATAGTTAAACAATCATGAGGACCCCAGGTGGTCAGGGGAAGTTTTAGTCGTATATTCTTGGCATGGGTCGGTCAACACTGAGGTTGCGGATTCGAGTCTCACTGCGGGCACGTGGGCACTGTGGTATCCGGAAGAATAGGGTGCTCAAAGAAAAACGAATCACGTGGGGATTCCAGTAAATAAAACTTGAGCTATTTTTAGAACTTGGATAAGATTCATGCCTTGTTTTTATACAGGAACCTATAAATCAAGTCCAAGTTTTATATAATAAAGAAAATTTATTATTTTTCGGAGGTCAATATTTCACAATAAATACATGTCAGACTAGTTACCAAACGAGTGAATACACACTGTAAATTCATTTATTTGCTTTTTATTCCATAAAAAAAAATTATCCTAACCCCAAGTGCCTGTGCTCATTTGCAATAAAATAGTGACATACTCAATACTAACGAGCAATTCTTGATTATATATCAGTCATGAGTCTTTCTTTCTTGAAAATTGAAAAATTCATCCATTATAATTTTATCTTAAGAAATATATATAGAAAGGTAAATCCCCCCTTTTTAGCTTTACAAAACGAAAGTAGTTTTTGTGGATAATACATAACAGCAGTTAAATAAGGAATATGTTGTGAAAATATTTGTTTATGTCAATTATCAATGAACAATGTTCATAACAACAGATTAATTATTTTAAATTCCCTTTTCAATAAACCCATAATTTTTTTTACCTTGTGTCAGAGTAAACAGTGTGTCCCAAATGTACGATAACGGGAAAACCTATTATGAGGAGTGTGAAACCCGGATGTTGTTATGTCTCCGATAAAATAAAGTTGTGAAAATTTTACAGAGCAGCTTTTCAATATAATTAAAATTTATTTGAAATCTCAGCAAATTATTTGTTAGTTTAATTATGACATATAAATAAAAAGATGGCGATTGGAAGCACTTTTTTGGCAACAAAAGTGATGAAAATAAAAAAAAAGAGTAACAAAACAAAACTAGAAAAACTGTGAGCAGCAGGGCCGTAAATTATATGTAGGCATGTAGGCAACTGCCTCTATATGACATATTTGGCTACATAAGTATTTTGTATTGCATTTGCAGTTTTAATAATAATAAGACTAATATACTATTATAAGTAACTATTAACCAACTAAGTAAATTATTAGTATTTCTATCCATGCTTAACGAAATGCCAAACAGGGCCATTATGAGAAAACAGGGCATTATGACAAGGCCATTATGACATATAAAAGGGCCATTATTGAGTAAAAACAAGATGTCCGCAGATTTCAAGATATTTTATCAATATAGTAATAATTTCATAATGTAAGAACCATATTGTTATTAATTAAAAAAATACATCTAAAGATTATCGATTTACTGAACATAAGAAAAATAGCAAAGAAAACCGGTATTGAGCAACATAAGCCAAAAGTCAAGGGGCAGTTACAAATCCGGACATAGACAAATTCAACACAAAAACCAAAAACACAAAAAAAAACAGAAAGAGACTAACCCGAACACAATAAAAACCATAGGTGCATGCACTCAGGTGCTCCGGACGAGTAAGCAGTGTCTGCCTCTAATTAGACACCTGTCGAGTACAGGGGCGGATTCCGGAATTTGTGTAATGAGAGGCGTAAAAGTTCGGCGAGGGGTCTGGGGGTCGCTGAAGTCTCCCATCAAGTCTGGGAATCTAAGCATTTGGTAGCCATCCAGACAAAGATTTCTAGACTCTCGTTTTTTTACTTTTGCCCCTTCTTTTAGCTGGCTTTATTTTTCAACTATGACCATAAATAATGACTTTTTTAATGAAATACTCGTTTTCTCATTCCTCCTTTTTCTATTCTCTCGTTTTACCCTCTCGTTCTCTCGCTCTCTCTCTCTCTCTCTCTCTCTCTCTCTCTCTCTCTCTCTCTCTCTCTCTCTTTTAAAAGGGGGGGGGGGGCGTACGCCCGATACGCCTTTCCTTGGATCCGCGCTTGGAGTATAAGGCACTTAGAAAATAGAAACAGAATTTATACACTGGTTATTTGTTATTACTTTGTCTTCAATTATAACTAAATATTTATAACTGATGTTCCATTTCCAAGATGCTGATGTCATTTTATTGATATTTTGTTTGCCTGTATGTCCATCTGTCTGCCTAGAATACTCTGTAATTACTTATATACATTAAAAATCTGAAATGATATTTTATATTCTACTTAATTTAGTTAAATGAACATGTAGCATTAAAAAAGTTTCTTATCAAAAATACATGTATGTGCAGATGTGTTAAATTATAATGAAAAAAAATACAAACACACCAGATGTAAAATTTTGTGAAAATTGATCTGACTTAAAATCGGTCTGCAATAATGGCCATCGGCGTTGTCTCGGGCCATTACAAACACCTCGGGCCATTATTGCGGAACTTAAACATATAACAGGGCCATTATGAAAACGCCCATTTTTTAATACTATAATATCTTAATTAATTAACTGGTATTATCTTTATGGAAGTTAATAATAGAGGGAGACAATTGTTGTCCTGGTACTTTCTCTTCTGTGATAGCTTTGAAAAATCGGAGGCCAGAATAAAAAGGATATTTTGTGTATACAATTTCGGATGAATATCGATACAAGAATAAACGGCTATTTTATGTATACAATTTAGGAGTATGCCTTTTGTCTTTTGTAACATACAACAAATAATTGTTATGTAAATAATTTATTTCATTAAACCACTTGAACATTAGTTTTAATTTAAGTGTATTAATGATTTAATATACAACACAAGATTATTATTCCACAAATTTGGAAATCGGTAATTCAAACTAACCCCAAACGCAGAAATCACATGCACTTGTTTCAGAAAAAAATTACCCCTAATACTCTAATAAAAAACAAGGTTCTTAACTTTTGAAAAAAAAATATCTATCAGCTATTGTATTCCGAGAATTTTTCTATCGAAAGTCGGCGTTTCGGATTTAGGAACCACACAACAATAAACTACAGTAGTTTATCTACAAAACCATGTAATATGGAGTATATGTATTGCCAAAATGCGAACACAGACATATAGTCCTTTATTAATGTTTTTTTTTTATTTTGCTCACAATTCCTTGTTTACTTTGTTCATTAATTTTGCGATTAACTATTTCCTATCACGTGTACATGTAGTTATGTAGTCAATAAGAAGTTACTATAAGTCAAATAATCTATCTTTTAAGTTATACAAGAATTTTTTTAGTATGTATATACATGTTGGTCATACAGAACCTAAATAATGACTGACAGATTACCCCGCCCTTTCTCTTTTCTGTTGAAAAATGCACCTCGTTTTGTTAAGAGTTATCCCTCTTTGGTTTGTATATTTTAAGCCAATTTTAGCAAAAGACAACTGACTCCGGCAATAAGAGTCGACACTGAGGCTGACTCCGGCAAGATGTAGTCGACACAGAGGCTGACTCCGAGCAAAATGTAGTCGACACTGAGGCTGACCCCGGGGAAGATGTAGTCGACACTGAGGCTGACTCCGAGAAAAATGTAGTCGACACTGAAGCTGACTCCGGGGAAGATGTAGTCGACACTGAGGCTGACTCCGAGCAAAATGTTTTCGACACTGAGGCTGACTCCGGCAAGATGTAGTCGACACTCAGGCTGACTCCGGGCAAGATGTAGTTGACACAGAGGCTGACTCCGGCAAGATGCAGTCGACACTGATGATGATTCCTGCAAGATTTAGTCGACACTGAGGCTGACTACGGCAAGATGTAGGCGACACTGAGGCTGACTCCGGCAAAATGTAGTCGACACTGAGGCTGACTCCGACAAAATGTAGTCGACACTGATTCTGACTCCGGCAAGATGTTGTCGAACCAAACCTTACATGACAATGGTTGCCAGTTTTAATGACGAACGTTCGGGGATTAAAGCGTGTACTAGATTCCAACCCCTGTAAAATTAACCAAAATGTGAAAGTGGTGTTAAAACCCAATAAAACAAACAAATTACAACTTAAAAGTGATGAATAATTTTGTTGTGGGGGGTGGTAATATTTACATGTTAAACGATTGCGAAATAAATGAAAATGGTGGCTTTAACAGGTTAATAGATTTAAAAACAATGTGTTTTTATAGCCGTTGATGCTTAGTTGATTTAGTTAAGAACTGTTTGTTTGTATCGGAGGTGGTTGGAAAGTCACATGCGGTAGCCGGACAACTCGGCCCGAGTACAAATCGTCCCATTACATCTCGGCCCGATAGAGGACAACTCAGACAATCCATGAAATGTGAAGTTTTATTTGAATTTTCATAAGATTTTATCAGTAAATGTTAAAATTTGTGTAAATATATATGTAATGTCTTTTATTATGGGTCTGTGTCTTTTGTTTTTGAAATTTTTAACACAAATTGCAGCTGTTTCAGGAAATAAAAATAATAAGTTTTATTTTATACACATTATTGCATAATTACATTAAGTTAACAGTAACAACAATACTCAGACAAGAAGTTTGACATAGATCATGCAGAAAATAACTATTAAAATCTATATCAGATAAACCAGAAACACAATTACGATACAGCACTATTCTAGTCTGTAAACACATGGGCAATACAAGTGCCGCACATCTTCTGTAGTCGACTTGCTGTGATCCGGTAATCAGACTTGCTCAGCACCTACTGTGTATTCTTCCACTAACGACGGCGTAGCTTTCCTTAACTTATTAGCATTAGTTGGAGTAGTATCTTGTCGGCTTTTGCGTACATAAGCTGGATAAATAAGTAAAACTGCAGGTTATCTTTTTGGGTCAGGTTAATTGTTAAAGCAGTTGTGCCACACATCGACGTCGTTGTTCGTGCGCACACTCTCGCCGAAACACTCCATGCTGAAATGGACCATACAGTTCTGCAAACCAGGTGTCTTGTGCGTAACTCATCACAAGATGAAGTTGTCCTTGTCTTTTGGGGTGTTGAAAGCTTCAGGGATGTTGTCAGGTGGTAGAAATGGAAGGGAAAAAACGAGTTTACGGAACTTTTAGACGTCGTCACGGCTGACGTAGGCTGTCTGCAAAAGATAACATAATATGCATTAATTTGCTTACTTTTAAATCATTTTATAAAAAAATTATCATATAAGCTTTGACGAACAAGATGAGTTATGAAATTTAAATTACTAAATACAAAATTATTAAATCATTCAAAAATGTACTTTTCAGGAAAAAGTTACCCGAATATCAAGTACCTAATTAGTCCATGTTGTCCTATAAAGCGGACCGACTTGTTTCGAATATCGTGCCCAGTTGTCTTAGACCTAGTTGTCCTCGGGCCGAGTTGTCCTATAAACCAGGCATAATCATTTTGAATATCGGGCAGAGATGTCCCGGGCAGAGTTGTCTATTATTCGTCACAATAGTATAGGTAAGGGGGTCTTCGGTACGTAGGAAATAAGTTGGTGTATTTTCAATGTGGTTTGCTTGAGAGCTGTTTTCTAAGCAACTTAGGGGCCTCGGGGGCCGATTGGTTACTATTGATCAGGTGGTCTGTCAACACTGAGATTGCGGGTTCGATTCTCACAACAAGCAGGATTTAACCGACTCCAATCTTAATTGACAGGGATTGCCAGTTTTGCTACCGCATGTCCGGTGTTCTCTCCGGGAACTTCGGCTTCCTCCCCCAATAAAAAAATAGACGCTATGATATAGCTGACAAATTGCTAAAAGTGGCGTATAACACCATCAAACAAACAAACAAAGAATCTAAGCAACTTAAATAACTAGGTTAAAAATACTTTCATATTAATATATCTAGTAATTAACCATATTTTTTGTAAATTTTAGTTTCTTTAGTTTGTCAATGGTTTATGTTTTATTAGAAATAAGTTCACATCTTTAGTGCAAATAATTGATTAAAACAATATTCAATCAAAGCTTCTGTAGAGGTCGATACAATTTTTAATACCTTCAAAAATTAATATTGACAGACGCCGAAAGCGAAGGCTAATATTAATATTTGCGTCTAGCTCAGCTACGATGGTGTTTTTACATGTGCAGCTGTTGGTAGTATTACACTATACAGCTGTTGGTAGTTGTACATGTATGGCTGTTGGTAGTTTTACATATACAGCTGTTGGTAGTTTTACATATACACCTGTTGGTAGTTGTACATATACAGCTGTTGGTAGTTTTACATATACAGCTGCTGGTAGTTTTACATATACAGCTGTTGGTAGTTGTACATGTTCGGCTGTTGGTAGTTTTACATATACAGCTGTTGGTAGTTTTTCATATACAGCTGTTGGTAGTTGTACATATACAGCTGTTGGTAGTTTTACATATACAGATGTTGGTAGTTGTACATATACAGCTGTTGGTAGTTGTACATGTACAGCTGTTGGTAGTTTTCATATACAGCTGCTGATAGTTTTACATATACAGCTGTTGGTAGTTGTACATGTACGGCTGTTGGTAGTTTTACATATACAGCTGTTGGTAGTTTTACATGTACGGCTGTTGGTAGTTTTACATATACAGCTGTTGGTAGTTTTTCATATACAGCTGTTGGTAGTTGTACATATACAGCTGTTGGTAGTTTTACATATACAGCTGTTGGTAGTTGTTCATATACAGCTGTTGGTAGTTGTACATGTTCGGCTGTTGGTAGTTTTACATATACAGCTGTTGGTAGTTTTTCATATACAGCTGTTGGTAGTTGTACATATACAGCTGTTGGTAGTTTTACATATACAGCTGTTGGTAGTTGTACATATACAGCTGTTGGTAGTTGTACATGTACAGCTGTTGGTAGTTTTCATATACAGCTGCTGGTAGTTTTACATATACAGCTGTTGGTAGTTGTACATGTACGGCTGTTGGTAGTTTTACATATA